>OY743217.1:6780973-7380973 GCA_963555745.1 Cardamine flexuosa
GGGGTTAGGTTAAAATAAAGATGCAAGTGGGTAGAGAAAAATCCCCCCCCCCCCCCCCCCCCCCCCCCCAAAATAAAAATATATTATCTTCTTCTAACTAATTTCTACTTTTTATGTGGTGATGCAATGTTCCAGCAAAAGGAGATTTTTTTGGATTGATAAAGAGACAAAGAATCATTTTATTCGTCCCCACCACCATTGGTAATGAAGTTTCCAACGATGAGGAGACATAAATATAGATTTCAACATCAAACTGAAGACACATATTTATCAAAATGTCGAAGAAAATCAAGACATATCTCATCATCATCATCATTTGTCTTTTTTTTGGGACCAATCTTTGCAATTAAAAAGGCATTGCTTGAATTAGATCTCTTCAATGTTCACCCTTTTCAACTTAATGGACTTTGTGATCAGCTAAGGATATGTAGTAAAAGCATAGAATGTGACAGCTAAAGTTAAAAACAACCACATAAGATGAGAGAACTCACCGCTAAGATGGCAATCACAATGGTTGAGATTTCCATCACAAGATTCCAAGTGGCCAACAATACCATACCACCATCCTACACAACAGTATCACACAAGATTGTTTAAGAATACACAAGCATCATAGATTAACGGTAAAAATACAGAAAATGTATCCTTTTGAAAATTTATTTACCGTATGGAAACTCTTTGTTCCTTCTCCACTGGATCTCAATGTGATCTCCAGGTTTCAACTCTTTCAAAGAATCTGACTCATAGAGATTATGAGGCGATGCATCAATAGGAGCTGCTCTTAATCTATCCCATGTCACACCTTTTTCAACAGCAACAGCTCTTCTACCATGTGGTGGATACCTAAAAATCCCCAAATAAAAAAAAAGTCAACTTTTGATGAAGAGCAACCAAAAAAGATTGTGCCAAACGTGAACATAAGAGATCTTATTATAACCTTGCTTCGAATGTATCAGTGTTAGTATCATAGCTAAGCTCTGCATCATAACATGATAACATAAACCCTACATGCCCATTCTGTTCATACACCAAAAACAAAAAAAAACAATCAATATTTTTGATCAAACCCATAAAGACTTAAGTTTATAAATTGATTACCTCACGATTGTAAACTTGAGCTGGAAACCAAAAACGACCTGTTTCAAGAGAAAGGTAACAGCTCATGCTTGAATCAAGAGGCAGAGAAGATGCAAATCTTTTTCTCTGTTTTTCATCTCGGAAAATAGATCGGATCAGAGATATGATTTTGGCAAAACCAAGATTCTTAGTCTGGTGATGAGGTGAATAATCAAGAAGATGATGAGGGGAGGAAGAAGAAGAAAGATAGCATTGCCACTCTCTATGAGCAGCAGGGCCAAGGATTTTTCCCCATTTGGTTTTCAAATGTTTCTCCCATAGATGATCACTAACACATCTCTCCCTCAAAGAGCTACAAACTCTAGCCATGCTGCAAAGTCCTGAAGGTGGAAGAAGATCAAGAATGCAGTCAAGAGCAAGGTCAGGGAGGTCAAGAACTGACATTTGATCAATCACCGGAGAGGATGGATCGTGTGTGGTGGTTGTATGTAAGGTGGTCATGAAGGGATTCTTGAAGTAGAAGGAGAGCAAGGTTTTGGATTCAGATGTCCATGGAGGAAGGGAAACAGATTTGGCAAAGAAAAAGAAAGAGAGACAAGTGATGAAAAAGTAGAGAAGCATTTAGACAGTATTATTGTGTGTGTTTTTTTTTTGTTGCCTTTTGATTTTTTTTGTTGTATTTTGTGAGAGTATAAATGGAAGATGAGGATAGGAAGGTAGCCAATGGGAATTGGAGAAGCACCTAACCAACTCATGGAAATAATAAAATAATTCTTTATTTTGTTTTTGGGGACTTGAAATTTGATTGAAGTTGCCAAGTTGTTTGAAATCAAGGACCCACAAAAACCCAGATTACAGGAAAGAAAAATGCTTACAAACAAAGCCTAATTTGAAGGGGGTTTAATTAAATAATGGAAAGAAGAATAAAAAATAAAAAATGGTCTAGTTGGTGCGGTGGTGGCATTGGGATTTCCAAGGACAGTGGGAGGAGATAGAGTCGGATCTGAGCAGCAAAAACAAAAGATTCATTGAACCTATAACACACACCAACAAATTTAAAAGTATTACTTTTTATTTATTTATAAAACTACCAATGAGGAAGAGGAAGAAGAATTTAGGACTCCCTAGTATTAGTGAATAAACAAGTTTGTAAATTAGATAAAGAAGTAATGATCACAAGATTAGAATTTTGACTTTTTTTTTTTATTTAAGCATCAAATAAACCAAAAGTGTAAATATGTTTTGATTATTTTGCACCAGATAGAACTTAATCTCTGACTTAATTCTTCTAATGCTTTTTAACAAAAAAAAAAAAAAAAAAATTCTTCTAATGTTAATGTGTCCAAAGTTGGGGGATTGGTTTCAAGCTGACATTTTTTTTGGCAATGGGACTGATAAGGCGCAATAAAACGTTTTACTCGTTATATGAGTGGGGAACAGACAAGTCAGACAATAGACAACTATGGAACTTTGATTGGATATTGGAGATTATTATTCTATGGCAAACAAAAACATCTGAGGAGATTTGTATGGATGTGACATGGTTTTGCAAATTTTGCCTAACTCAAAAGACCCATAATAATACTCCCTCTGCCATGGAATGTCACGGAGTCCTTTCTTATCCAGTTCTGTCTTTCTAAAACTTCCTCGTGGCTAACCCCAACTAAAAACTACAACTTAGGGAACCTCAACATCATGTACACTAAAAGAAAATGAAGCTTTGTGACTAAATATACATATTCCTAATATTTCATGTTTCCTTGTGTTCCTGCAGGTTAAGGATTGTGATTTTAATCATAAGCAATATCAAGAATAACCGGAAATAATGTCTAAAGAGTAATGAAGAGATCCAAAGTTAATTAAACCATACAACAAGTTCTTTATCAAAAAAACAACAACATAAGTTTTTTTCATTTTGTTTTGTTTTATTACTCGGTCAGGCTAAACCTGTTCTCTGTGTAGGTGTTTCGTTGTGTGTTTCATCTCCTCTCATTATTGTTTTCCATATTTTTAATCAGCTGCTTCCAATGGTTTTCAGAATCTGGATCCTGCTGCATTTTTTTTAAACAAACACACTCAGTCTTTAACTATTCCATTCATTAACAAAAAACCATAAAAATTCCAAACAGAAAGATTTCAATCTTACAGCAAGTAGATTGGCGAAGGTGCCATTGAACAGTATGGCAGGAATGAATCGCCTTAACCCTAGACGAGCCCTAATACATAAAAAGATACATTTCAAGTTAGCGCATTTGTTGTATTAAAGAATAAAACATTTAGAAAAAGGTGTAGCAGAAATAACCTGTTATTCTGGGAGAGCTTGGAGTAGCAAGAAACAACAAGACCGAACAAGTTGGCACTAGGTCTAACCATGTTGGAAAGAAAGACCAGCAGGTTCTGTAGGAGACCCATAATGGCGTAAAACCTATCAGGCAAGACCACACAGTACTGAAGTCCCTCTTTAGACGACATAATCCTTTGAAGTATGAATACAGCAACCTTAAGAAAAACAAGTGTTATTAGTTTCAAAAATGATGTTTGTAGTAACAGTCAAAATGAGTAGTGAAATTGGAAACTTACTGTTTTGGATTCTACAGAGCCAAACTCAGTGGCTTTAATGCAATAGTTAAAAGCACCTGTGTCCATAAGGAAACGAATAGCAGCTCCTTCTTGAGGCTGTAGAGAAGTTAGTGTGAAATGTTCAAAGAGTGGTTTAAGGAAAATTCAAAAGCTTTTACATATGCTTTAGAATATTGTAAGTACCGGCTTCAACAGATGAGCAATGACACCCAATGCACCAAGCCTTATGTTTTCATTAACCCTATGGGTGATACCAATGTCCATCAAAGGATAAAAGTAGTGTGGCATCTTAGCTGCAACAACCATAACATAACCAAATGATATAACAACATATGAGAAAATAGAAAAATTATGTGTTCCACCAAGGGAGAAAGACATATATACCCTTAAGAAACAGAGGTCTTGTCTCTGGGTGAAGAGCTATGCCCTGTGTAACAAGAAAGAACGATGTTAATATCATAGAGCCTAAAGGATTTATCAAAGACATGGTTTTAAGACCAAGTAAGAAGAAAGATGTGAGACCAGAAAAAAAAACCTGAAACAGAATCAAAATGTTGTAAACCCGAGGTGGGTTCAACGGTGGGAAGATCGGAACTGTGATGCGTCCCGCCAAGTGTCTGCAGGCGAAAGCAACCTCCTACAGAGCAGAGATTGAATGAAACTAAAAGTGAGAAAATAATTTACAACGATCAAATCAACACTAATATGTGAATTATGTACATAACCTGCAACATGATGCTCACAGTACGTTTCGAATGCCATAACATCCGCGGCAAGAAGTCGATGTTCTCATTATGCTGCCATAAGAGAAAAGATCAACAATAAGTTTTTTTTTTCTTTTAATAAGTTTTTAACATACTAAAAATGTTTTAAATAGTCCCCACGTTCTAATATATGAGCTTGTGACATTCAAACATTATAAATTAAAGTCCTGAGTAAAATAGTTATCACTAGTCAAATATTGCATATCTAAATAAATACTAGGGGTGGTCATTTTAACTGAATCAAACCAACCAAACCGAACCAACCAAACTCAAAACAAACTAAACTGAACCAAACACTACATCTAAGCCATTTGGTTAGGTTTTTTCTCAATCCAAATAGTTCGGTTTGGTTTGGTTTAAACCGAACCGAACCGATAAACCAATATATTTTTTAATTAATTAAATTAAAATAAATAATATTTGTTTAATATTTATTCCTTATATAAAATAATTCCTGTTAGATTTTTCCCTTTTATATTATTATATTTCATTCATATAAAGTAAAATTTAATTAATAACTAGTTTAATTCTTTCTAAATCTTAGATTCTTAGAAATTTAATTTATTTACTGATTTATCTCGTAAGTGTTTTATGTGAACTTTATAAATATTGGATTTTTAATTTCTAAATGTTTATTATTTCCATAAATTAGTTATAATAACTTTAATTTTATAATTGATTTATTTTTCTCAACCAAACCAAACCAAACCAAATATAGACCATACCGAACCTAAACCCAAACCTAGACAGAATATGATATATAAAGGGGGGTTTATTGGTTCTAAGATTTTTATAGAGTTAAAAGTTTTGAAGAATTTAGTGTTATTCAATATGGAATGCCCAAAACTCTATTAAAGTATTGTGTTATTGGTTTTGTTAGTTTTTAAATATTTTTTAAAATCATTGAAAGTCATGTGTTATTGGACTAAAGATTTTAAAGTTTTAATCAAAGTCATTTGTTATTCAAACAAAATGAATTTAAATGAATTTTTAGTTAGATTAAAATCTAGTGTTATTGATTAATTGAATTGAATGTTTTTTGTTCATATAAAAACTCTTTGAAAATATTAGGGGTAACCATGATACTTTCAATTACTTTAAAAGTTAACATAACTTCTTGTCTACCATACAAATGTCACACTCTCTATAAACAGACCTCCTTGGTCATGTTTCACGTTCAAGGTTTTCGTTTAATGTTTCCAAGTCTTTGATCTTCTTTGCTTTTCTCTTTCATAGACACATAAGAACATATTCTGTTAGGTTTCAGAGGCTCAAAGGCGTCACCTTTAAGAGCATAAAAGCCAACAAATCAAGACTGAAGTAGTTTGATGCAAAACATAGTCTAACCGTGGAAATGAAACAGAGCATATGCAAAGAAAACAAAGTCTTTGAGAGAAGAGAAAAATGTGAGAAAGGAAGAGACACCACACATAAGATTTGTTAACCCAGTTCACATCAAGAGATGTTACGCCCCCCTCTAACAAATAATACTTTGGAGAACAAATGACTTATATAAAGTGGAGGCATAAAGAAAAATATTATGTTTGTTGGAAAAAATGTAAGATAGTATAAAAAAAATCAAAAAAATATATAATGATAATTGAAAAGTTAAGAAAACTCTATGAATAATATTCATGATTCTGTAAAAATATGGAACAATCATTGAAAAAATATTTATTAATGTTGTCAAAACTGTGAAATATATTAAAGAGTTGTCAAGATTCTCAAATTATTATAGTCATTGAAATTCTACATAAATCTCAACTGAATAAACCCCCCTAAGATTTAAGACTATGATGACATCATATTTTCAACAATTTACTTTATGATCATAGAGAAAAAACAGAGGATAAATTCGCTAACCTAGGCAGCAAAAAAGAAAAACAAAACCAAGATCTTAAGAATTTTCCCCAATCAGAAATAAACAGTTCTTTCTCAGAAACTTAATCAGTTCATCGGATTTAAAATATACAAACACATGCTCAAATAAATAGAGAGAACACATAGATTAAATCAATCAAGCTAAAATCATAGCCAAAAAAATAGAGATAAACAATGGAAAAGAGTATATTTGTGCTTACGACATCGACGAGATTCTCCAAACAGAAATCCATGAGGGCTGGGTTCAGGCTCCGGAAATCATTGATCCACCGGCAAATCAAGGGTGGGTTCATCTGATACACGATGGTGGGCACGGGCACCGGAGCAGAGGATGATGAAGCACCTGATGAGGAGAATGGAGTCAATATGAGTTTAGGCTGTTTAATGTAGTCCTCGTAGAGATCATCCGGCAGATTCACCATTTTTCTCGGCGTGGATTTGGCCGAGAAAGTTCTCTCGTCGGCACCTTTTTGTTTTTGCTCTTTGAGAATTTTTTATTAAGCTTAAAGTGTTGTGGCAGTTGATGAGTGGTAGAAGAATTTATATAGACTAATGCAAAATGCACACATGGCTTCAGGTATGTTAATTGACAAATTTATCCCCGATGGACTAATTTTGTGAAGGAAAACAAAAACTAATATTAGTTGGTTGCTTGGACCAAAACAATATTTTAATTGGTAAGATCGAAAATTAATAATACTTCCAAAAGAGGTCTATATGGAAAGAAAATCTATTTTTTTGGTTATAAACTTATATGTTGGATTTGGATTGAATATATATTTTGGAAGAAATCTAAATCTGCATTCTCACTAGAGAAAAACAAATTATTCATGCTTTAAGTTATCTTATCCACAGCAGTGTGTAATAAGGTCTATTGAGAAATATATTTCAGTGAATTTTCTCAAAAAGAGAAGAAATTATCAATTCTATATGGGATTATTAAGGTTGGATATTTTTCAACCCGGTTATATTCCGATTTTCTGTAATAAATTATTTACTGTATAAAATTAGGTGTTTTCTATATTATAAATGATTAAAATTTACTATTATCAGAAGTATTAGAATACTCATGTTTCTTAGGTCAAATAGATATTTTTTATATAATATATAATCAATATTCTATTATTATATTAGATTTTTGACTTGTTATAAATTAAATTTGTTAACAAAATGGTGTATGAGTTATAGAATTACTTTTATATACTGTGTATACATACATATTTGTTAAATTTTTATTTTCAATATACTAAATTTATATAATTACTAGTATTAAGTTTTTAAAGGTATTAACTATTAGTTCTTATATAAAATAATTGTGTTAAGTAATATATACTAAAATAAATATTTGCAAGTGTTGATAATTTTAAATAAAATAATTAACTTATATACATATAATTTTTGTTTATACAATTTTGGTTAGCTGATAAAATTAAATACTATTAGAAACATGCCGGCCATAGAATATAGGAGCCCCAAGAAAAAATAAAATTTGAGACCCTTTTTTATGATAGTTTTGTTAAAGTTAAACAAAACACACTGAAGAAAAATACCTATTTACATACTAATTTTTTTTATCTTAAAGATCTATTTAAGTCAGGGTACAATTTATACAATGGCCCAGTTAGTCTAGGGCCGGTTTTGATTAGAAATAACAATAACTTATTTGTGTGTGCCTTTATATAAGTCAAACATTTACAGTAAGACCTCTACAAATTAATAATATTGGAACTAAGATATTGATTACTTTATAGTGATATTAATTTATAGTATAAAATAATATTTATTAATTTGTAGAGATCCTTGTTAAAAAAATATAAATCAATAAATTAAAAAATTGATCTAAATAAAATTAATGTATTGGATGTTATAAAATTTACTAGTTTTGTGAAAGTTTAAAATTTAAAAGAAAATCAAATTATTTTGATAATAAATAAAAATACTAAGATGAATTCACTTATATAACAATTAACATTGATTTAAATTTATGCTTAGTAACATTAATTGTTGTATTTAAACAGTGTATACGAATATTGAAATTTATTTTATGCATATTTAGAATTTAAAAACTTATAGAAAGGTTTGATTTATTTTATGATTATTTTTTTTTGTTATAACAACAAGATAGTTTAAAATATAGCATACTATTATCTTATTATGTTATCTAATTTGATTCATTTTTACACCGGTCCAACTTGGAATTAGCAAATTTTATTAACTATTATGTTTATTAATTTATTGAGTATTAATTTATATAGGTTATACTGTAGTTGGTTTTATCTTATACTATTAAAAGTTAAATACATTTTTGGTAAATACTGTAACTAAACACCATGTAACATATTCTTACTTCCAAACAAGTCTATCAATTATTTATGGAAACAAAAATGGAAACAAATCTTGTTTTAAATATTAGTTTTAAATATCTATAGATCTTGTTTTATTAAGAAAAAAAAAGTTAATAATAAAAATTTGTTTTGTACTTTTTTTGAAAATTTATTTGTGTTTAATTAAAGAAAATTAAAATTAGAATGAAATTAGAGAGAGAAAAAGAAAAAAGTAAAGTAAAGAAAGAAAGAGAAAGAGAATTGACGGAATCTATTATATATAGAGTCAATGACATTTTTGTATAATATATTTTATACACTACATTTATATACTGTTTTTGTATATTGTATTTTATACACTACATTTATCATATACCGTCTTGTACACCACTTTTGTATACTACTTTTGTACACTGTATTGGTATAATGTTTGAACACCGTATTTATACAATTTGCATTGTATTTTTACACCATCTTTTACATCGTATTGGTATATTGTTTGTATCGTATTGGTATACTATTTGTATATCGTATTTGTATACCGTTGTACACCGTTTCGTATACTATCTTGTACATTTCATGTATCTATTGATATCCATTTTGTATACCATATTTATATATTGTATTTGTATGCCGTATTTGTACATCATACATGTATATTATATTTGTATATCATATTTGTATACCATATTTATCTCGTACAACGTTTCATACACCGTCTTGTACACCACTTTTCTACACTATATTGGTATACTGTTTGTACACCTTTGTACACCTTTGTACACCTTATTTATATATTTTGCATCGTATTTGTACATCATCTCTTTTTATATCGTATTGGTATACTGTTTTCATCGTATAGGTATACTGTTTGTACACATTTGTACACCTTATTAACACACTTTACATCGTATTTGTACACCGTCTTGTACACCATTTCATACATTTTCTTGTACACCACTATTGTAGACTGTATTAGTATACTGTTTGTACACCGTATTTGTAGGCCGTTGTACACCATATTTATACACTTTGCATCGTATGTGTATATTGTTTGGTATAAATACAATGCAAATGTGTAAATACGGAATACAAATGTGATATATAAAATTATTAGTTTATGAAATGTAATGGTGTACGAGACATTAGTGTACATGATGGGTGTACGAGACATTAATGTACAAGACGGGTATACATATATTAGTGTTCATGAGGAGTATACGAAAAGAGGTGATTGAGAAAGAAAAAAAAACATTACAGATTCATAAAATATAACAAATTTGAACTTTATAGATTCATAAAAAAGAAATAAGAAATATAAAACTGAAACTACAGATTTTCTATAAAAGATTTCTAATCAAATAAAGTTATAAAAATTTGAAGTTTTTAGTTTAAAGAGGAAAGAGAAAGAGAAATATAGAAAGATAAAACAAAAAAAGAAAAAGAAAAGAAAAAAAAAAAGACGTGAGAGTGAAATATGGTAGAAGTGTCATTTGCTTTTGATGTATTACACATCCACTTGCTCTCTAATAGCTATAGTGAAATGTTCATTTTGCTAACTGTGAATAGTATTTGGTCCAATTACCCAATTAAGTTCAAAAAATGGTTCATTCATCCAAATAACCTTAAAATTAAATACTATTAGAAACAAAAATATAAGAGCCCCAAGCAAAAACAAAATTTGATGCATGCCTTTTTATGATAGGTTTCTTAAACAAAACACATTAAAAAAAATACCTATTTTAATACTAGAATTTATATATTTCATCTTGTTTGGTCTAGGGCCGATCTTGATTATATAAGGCAAATATTTAGTCAGTTTTATAACCTTTATAAAACAAAGTGTGAACAAAAATGACGATATTTACACCAGGCATCTTGTTAGGATCCCACATATGAAAGTTATGCTTATTTTCATAGCTTGCCAATTTCATATTTTGTCAGGATACCTTTCTTATGTAATTCAAACGCTTTAGATAGTTTCACATTAATTAGGTTGGGAAAACATTTGCCATGCAAAAAATATATAATGATCAAGAAAACTAACTGCATTAATAGCATTATAAATTGAGACAATGTCATGATAAACTTAGAGTAAGTGCATAACAAAGACATATCACTATACTACTTTCCCACAGAGAAAGCAACAAATAAAACAGCTAAAAAGGCAGCTTTGGAAAGAGTAGACAATGGGATTCCATATTTTCCCTTCTCAAACAAACCCTTTAGAAACGGAAGAAACAAAATAACCACCAAAATACATCCACAAGCCTCTGCCAAACCTGAACCACCTCCTTCGTAGTTACTCAACCGCTGTAGACCCATCCAATAACCGGCTAAAGAGGCTACATTTACCAATACAATAAATGCGCCAGGCAAAAAATAAAGTGAGCCATCGAATTCAAATTTTGGTGAATATGAGTTTGGGCTATCATCTTCTCGTTGAGATGGTCTTGATCCAGTTGCTGACTTGGTCTCGGGCATAGTCTTTTTAGTGACTATGAAAACGGTTTTAGAGATTCCAAGAAGCTTGAGTATGATATCAGGGATACTAAATAACCAACTACAAGTGGTTTTCATCCTCCAAAATGATTGGGAGGCATACCATGAATGTACAGAAAAACCAAGGCTCATAAATTCCCATAGAGTGTAAGAGAGTACATCCCCACAACTGTGAGGATTATACCTAAATAAACTCCCTAAAACCACAGCAAAAAAAAATCATTAAAATCCTAAATTAATCATATGAAAGTAAATAGAACGATATTACGAGTAAGTATAAGAGAAAGAAGAGTCACCTTGGGAAATAAGGTAGAGTTGTGGAGAAAGCAATAAGCAGGTAAGAGACAATACAAGAGCTCAGGGATTGACCTTAGACCCCAAATTAAAATGACAAGATAAGCCAAGCTTTGTCGGAATCTTAGTTTCCGGCAAAACATTCCAATCAAGGGGTTTTGTTTGCTGAAAAGTATTTCAAGCATTCCTGTCGCATATCGCCGTTGCTGGACCATTGCCTCGGGTCCTCCTTGCAACATACACCCGAGAAATGCTGGCGGATCCGGAGATATATAAGAACTAGTCCACCCTCTCGAATGTATCCCAATACCCGTGTTCATATCTTCCACTGTTGAATCATATAACCAACCGATCTACACCGTTTATACATAACAAGACGCATTACTATGGAGGTTTGAAACCCTTTAGTAATAATAGTAACAAACGCATAATTATTATTATTATGTAAAATACTTTATATATATATATATACTATAGTGATTAAATTTAGAAGATAATTACGGTTTTGCCCCAGCTAGTCTGGTCTTCGTAATCACAATGCCCCACTTCTTGAGCCGCTTCGAGAGAGTTTGCAAGGGCATTTTGAGGGTTTGATTTTCTTTGTATTGCATCGACCACCGATTTCACCATCTCTTTACAATTCCCGAACTCTTTAGCTAAACTCGTCTCTGCCAAATACTTACCTTAAAGAAATAAATAACATGAGCTGTCAATGATTGTACATGTTCTTTTTTTTTTTTTGAAGTGAATGTAAAATTTATTCAAACCAAACCAAAATGGTTGTACATGTTAATAGCAACATAACTGAATGTGTAGTGTTAGATAGAATTAAAAAATGTACTATAAGTTGTAAAAGTACTATCGATGTTAACACTATGCTAAAGATACTTATATGTGTTAGAGTTTCATATCAAAAAACCAAAATAGTATTATTCTAAAGATTTATCATCTCTTGGGTAGTACTTACTTGTAGCCACTGAAGAAAGACTTCCATTGTCCATTAAATCGTCTAGAGAAAGACCGTACATAACTCTTCTAGTGTGAAAGCATCCTGTCCCTGCATACATCGGTCCTTGGATTCCGGCAACTCCTCTTCCCAAATACTAAATAAATTTCAACAAATAAAAAGAACACAGATTAAGTACGAAATGATATAACATAAAATACATTGATTTGAATAAAATACCAATATTTTGAATAAAAATAAAAACAAAAGAAATAGTATAAGAAAGAAAAATCTAACTGTTTGTAAGACGGTGAGTTCACCGGCGTTGAAATCATAGAAATCTTGAGGGAATTGAACAAAAGCACAATGTTCTGAATTCATTGATTTTTGCAGAAATATACACATTGCTTGTCGCACCACATTTGCTTCATTGGCATACATGTCGCAATCTACGTTCAACATGTATGGTGCATTTGTCATCAACCCTGATACTTTTACCTGTCAAGTTCACCTCACGCTCCATCATCACATTTTTTTAATTATATTAGCAAAAATTAAACTAACATCTACTATAATGGATAGTTGTTCAAAATGGCTTATCAAATCCATGATGTCTGAGGCTAATCAGACATTCTAAAATATCAATTTCAAGGGCAATGTCATGTCATGTCACCATGACTGTTTATTTTGACATTCTTGTTTAATTAACATATGACAGATATAGCTGCACATAATTTTTGGTTACGTCGGCGTCGCTGACTCAATCGATGTAAGAGTTAGGTATCCAAATGAAAAGAATTTAACCTGTTTTGCAGCTTTTGCTCTTTTGTCCGAATAGAATATCCCAACTATTCTTGGCATTTACTGTCTCTCAACTTTGTGCATATAGATTATTTTATGATTTTTTTCCATCTCTCTAATTGATTTTCCACGTAACTAACTCTTAAAAGTTGCGACTGTAGTGGACTAAATTAGTAGTCTTACGTTTCTGATTTATTTGAAAAACTAAAATTTACTTAACTTTAAATTTTATCAGAAAATTCAAAACTAAAAACCAAAATTCATAAACTAAAACTAAAAGCCAACCATTTGATAATAATATTTTCACCTCAAAATTAAATTTGATATAACCATTTATTTAAGGCCCAAGTCCAGTGTCCATAAATTTGCTATAACAGTATTATTATTTTTTTGTTAAAGGCCATAACAGTATTTTCACCTAAGAAACATATGATATTTTGAATACTGTTTGAATAATTTTAAATTATAAATTGTAGATATGCGACTGGTTGCAGCCATGTCACATGGAACTACCTAAGATATGTACTATGACATTTATTCCCTTACTGTCGTTCCTCTTTTTAAGTGAGAAAATGAGTGATACTGTAGTTAGCAATACATGAAGTATATGTGATTTAATTTTCTCCTTTACTATCGTGTACCCTTTTTTGTTTTTTTTATTATATATATGTCCAAATGTAATTATTTCTTAGGTAGTTAAGTTTCTTGAAACTCCACAAAAAAAAATAGAAAGAAATCAGAGACGTGTGAGAACATTCACTAACCAGAAAATTCATGGCTCCAGCTTTATAATGATGAAAGTAATTTGGTCTCTTCTCTCTTGAAATGTATACAAAATGAGGAACCTTGTCTTCGTCTCCCACACCTCCCTTGTTTTCCCATATTACCTTCACATAAGAAAAAAAGTTCCATTTAATTGTTATGTGAATAACTAATAACTAATGTCAAAAAAATAAAAAAATACTAATAACTATAGTTAGAGATTGTTGTTTTTACTTAAATAAATTGTAGAAATACCTTAACGGCTTAACTATAGTTTGTTTATTTTTTCTGTTAAAATATACCTTAACTAGAGTTGAATGATCATTTGGTTTTGTGTTCGACAAAGCTTCAAAGTCATCTCCTGAATCCAGCCAATGAGAATCTCTAGTTGCATCTTCCACTTTCCCGCTTAACCTTTCGTACTCCCTCTTCATATGGATAAAAAAATACACTTTTTAAGAAAAATCCTAATAAATACGAAAAGCTATGAACAAATCTTAATTTTTGTTTTGTCTCACTTGGTTTAGACAAATATTTAATTTTGTTAATCGCAATATTTTAAAAAAACAAATTATAAACATTCTTTGAAAAATTTGTAAACTTTTTAGTTTACCTTCCGCGTACTAAGTTATTGTACTCTTTTTTTGGAAGTAACCCAGTAATTTAATTTGTAAACCCAGGTGCAAAATAAAATTCATACGCCATAAAAGATAATGAAAACATTTACCTTCGTCATTTCCCATTCTTTACTAAACTCAGAATCCTCTGTTGCGACAGGAGGGTTCAAGAAATATCTAAAAGGAGCCCTAACTCTAATGTTATATTTCTTGCAGAAAGGAATCCAAATTCTGGTGAACTTAGAAGCTTCCTTGAGAGAGAAGTAAGTGAGAGCTGAGCATCCATCGTCTGACACGTAACAAGCTAGTTTGTTCGCCGGATAATTCACAGCTAACAGCGAAAGCACCGTGTTCACAACGATAATCGACGGTTCCCGAACCGGATCCGCCGTAGTCACGAATATATCGACCGATGGAAGCTCATGAATCCTGAAAATAATAATAACTAAGTTACTCAATTTTAATTTTATTTTTTGCATGTTTAGTACTCAACTAAAAAATTTAAAGATAAAAGAAAAACGAGTAATATTTCGTTAGAATTAACAGACTCTAGGACTTCATAAAAATTTAATAGAGTATTGCTTTCATGCATATGAATTTTGTGTATAAGATATATGAATTGGTACTTGACAAAACTTGATGAATTGGTATATGAATTTTGTATACAAGTATATGAACTGGTGGTACCTTTCATCAAGTTTGTCAGGATATGATTTATATTCAGCAGGACTCCATTTTATGCACGTAATAAGCAACCATATGAAGGTGAAAAAAGATTCACAGAGGAAAGCCATGACCCACGCGGTGTCGTTTTGGTTCATGTGTAGGATTCGATACAAGAGAAGAGAAAAGAGCAGGACTAAAATCGCTAGGTCCACAGCTCTTAGAAAAAAAAATCTGTAGGAGATTTTTTCGCAAAGACGTAGAGAAGAGTTTGAGTCTGCCATGGGAGGAGATTTCTTGTGAGCTTTCTTGCGGTCTTTTTGATATGCTTGCAAAGGATTAAATAAAAATTTGTAACACGTCTGTGAATGTTTGTATATATAAGAGCATTTCATAGAGGTAGTTTTCATGTGGGGTTTTCCAAAAATAAAAAAAATATTAAAATGGATGGGTTATCTCAAATAGTTGAGAAACGGTCATCAAAGTTTCATCGTAATAATATTTTACTTTTTTTTTTGTGTTTTGTCGTTCGAATGTGTACAGCTTACTAACTAATGTTATGAAACAAATATAATATACAAAAAAAAAAAAAAATTATCATAAAAAAAACAAATATAATATACGTAAGTTTAGGACCTGATTGTTTAAACACAGTTAATATCAATATGGAAATGGAAATGGAAATTTTATGGAAGAGAATAGTTGCGGTTTCAAACGTTATTTAACGAGTTTGTGGGATATTTATTATTAGTTGGCAGGAGTTGTGGTAACAGTTGAAATAATTTATTTATTTATTTTTAACTATTAAATCATGTGCTAAAAAAAAAGAAAAAAAGAATACTAGTTTTGGCATATCAAATTAAAATTTTGATAAGGTTCGATGCAAGAATAAGTTCCACACGAAAGAATCAAGAAACTGCCTTTGAGGTCCATTTCGATCGAAGATGCTCCTTGTATAGTTGCATGCAACAAATGTGCAATTAACTAAACATATGTCCAAATCAGACCAGTGTTTGAAACCCCAAGGAAACTGTACACTGGAATCACTTATTAATAAGGTCTTTACTCGTCCAAATACATTCCAGCCATATGAAAGTGATGAAGCATGAGAATTGAATATATATAGCTTTGACCTTTTCAAACTTTTGCCCATAAGTAAATTAAAAAATCTAATCAGCCATATTTTAATTTGAATGGCCGGTATAAAATTACATTTAGCTTAATAAATTTTAATCCATTCCATTTTTCATAAGATATGTAGTTTTTTTAATAGATCTACTCATTTGTTTTGATTTTTGTTACAAGTTATGTATACACTTATAGCTTGCCAATTTTACCTTCATTGTCAGGATTATTTCTTCTGTAATTCAAACGCTTTAAACGCAGATATTTATATTTCTATTATATAATGACCTAGAAAACTTGCAAATATAGCATTATAAATTGAGACAATGTCATGATAAACTTAGATAAGTGCATAACAAAGACATATCACTATACTACTTTCCCACAGAGAAAGCAACAAATAAAACTGCTAAAAAGGCAGCTTTAGAAAGAGTAGACCATGGGATTCCATATTTTCCCTTCTCAAACAAACCCTTTAGAAATTGAAGAAACAATATAACCACCAAAACACATCCACAAGCCTCTGCCAAACCTGAACCACCTCCTTCATAGTTACTCAACCGTTGTAGACCCATAAAATAACCGGCTAGCTAGAGCGGCTAGATTCACCAACAAAATAAACGATCCGGGCACAAAATAAAGCGAGCCATCAAATTCAAATTTACCGGAATCTGATTCAGGACAATCATCTTCTCGTTGAGGTGGTCCGGATGTAGACCTTGACTTGGTCTCGGGCATAGACTTTCTAGTGACTATGAAAACGGTTTTTGAGATTCCAAGAAGCTTGAGTATGATATCAGGGATGCTAAATAACCAACTACAAGTGGTTTTTATCCTCCCAAATGATTGAGAGACATACCATGAGTAGATGGAAAAACCAAGGCTCATAAATTCCCATAGAGTGTAAACACAATGCATCCCCACCACCGTGACGATTATACCTAAATAAATTCCCTAGAACCGCAAACAAAAAAAAACATTAAACTTTTTCTTCTCAATATAAATGATATGAAATCAATATAACTAAACTAATGATATAATTTAACTATTAATCTAGTGATGGTACCTTGGGAAATAAGGCAGAGTTGTGGAGTAGGCAATAAGCAGGCAAGAGACAATAAAAGAGCTCAGGTATCGACCTTAGACCCCAAGTGAAAAGGTAAATATAAGACAAGTTTTGTCGAAATCTTATTTTCCGACTAAACATTCCGATCAATGGACTTTGTTTGTTGAAAAGAACTTCGAGCAAGCCTGTTGCCCATCGCCGCTGCTGGAGCATCGCCTCCGGTCCTCCTGGGGGCATAGCCCCAAGAAATGCGGGTGGTTCCGGTAATAAATATGAGCTAGTCCAGCCTCTCGAATGGATTCCGATACTTGTGTTCACATCTTCCGCTGTTGAATCGTATAACCATCCGATCTGCATGCAATGCATTATTATGAGTCAAGACTTATTATTAATAATAAGAACACACATTTATTATGTAAAAAAATACTAATGAGTGATGGAGTTTATAAAGAGTTACGGTTTTGCCCCAGCTGGTTTGGTATTCATATTGACACTGCCCAACTTCTTGAGCCACTTTGAGGGAGTTTGCAAGGGTATTTTGGTGATTTGATTGTCTATGTAATGTCTCGACCTCTGATTTCACCATTTGTTTAGAATCCCCAAAATCTCTCTTTAAGCTTTCTTCAGCCAAAAACTTGCCTTGATGAAATTACAAGAAGAACCGGGATATATTAGTCAATAGTAAAATAGTTTAAATTACCAAAATATGCTGGCTATAGAAAAACAAAGAATAATCAAAATATTATAAATTGTTTGTGAGATGAATAAAAGAACAGTAATACTAACATGTAGCAACTGAAGAAAGACTTCCATCGTCTGCTAAATCATCTAAAGAAATACCGTACATCACTCTTCTAGTGTGGAAGCATCCTGAGCCCATATAAGTCGGTCCTTGGATTCCTGATACTCCTCGTCCCATATACTAATTTCAACAAATAAGATAAAGAATCAAAGATGAAGTACTGATCGATAAATAACGTGAATTCATCAGAATCAAGAAAGAGATGATCTTACTGATTGTAAGACGGTGAGTTCGTCGACGTTAGAATCATAGAAATCTTGAGGGTATTGAACAAAAGCACAATGGTAATTTGAATTCATTGAATTTTGCAGAAATATACACATTGCTTGTCGCACCATATCTGCTTCATTCGCATACATGTCACAGTCTACGTTCAACATGTACGGTGCATTTGTCATCAACCCTGACACTCTTACCTGGTAAAATTATCATATAATTAATAGTTGCTCAATATATTCTTTATAATTAAAATAAAAACATAATTATACATATTTTAATTCATTTCTCAATTATATAATGTCATTTGTATGATATGTCGATGAATATGTGATCATTCATACGTTGTATAAAATATAACTTTCAAAGGCAAACGGGACACACTACAAGAAAATGACAATTTCCGACTATCATTTTCGACTAATAATATTAGTTAAAATTTTTTTGACTATTTTTCGATTAGTTTTCGACTATTTTTCGAAAAATATAAGATTTATCAAAAAAAATTCGGAAATTTGTCGGAAAAACATAAAAAAAATATTGTCGAAAATTAGTAGGAAAATTTTCCGACTATTTTCCGACTAGTTTTTTTTGTTGAAAATTAGTTGGAAATTTTTTTTAGTTTTAGTCAGAAATTTGCCGAAAATTTTCTGACTAAATTTTCGATCATTTTCCAACTGTATATATAATTATATAATAAATTTAGTTTTAATTATGATTTTTACTAATTTTTTTTAAAAATATATTTAATTTCTGACTATTTTTCAACTAATATTACACATTTAGTCGGAATCTTGTATATATGTATCTCTTATTATTAGGTAAATTTTAATTTCTTATAAATATATTATTAGAGAAATTAATTTCCTATACGTCCATGACAGCCAGCATACGTATATTTTTGTCTATTTGTGGTGGGGTTTTTTCTTTTGTGGTCTGGTTCAAGTTAGGATAACGATAAATTTTGTCTTTTCTGTCCGTTTGCTCATGTGGTGAATAAATGAGTAGTCGTCAACTCATCACACAAAAAATGAAGTCACGTAACGCTTCTTTATGATTGGTAGTCGTCAACTCATTTTATTTTCTAATGATCCTACTTAAAAAAAAAGAGACAAAACTTTCTCCAGTAATAAATCATTTTGAAAAAATATGAGTTTTATGAATAGTATTTCATATTTGAAGGGATATTGTTCCTATTCTCATTTTTTCCACAAAATAATACATTATTAGAAAATTAAATTTTTCCTTTTCTTTCAAAATAAAAGACCATTGAAAATGATGTCGAAACAGTTTTTTTTCTATGAATTTTTTTTAAATCGACTAAATCAGTAAGTCGTTTTCATGAAATCAAGAAACAACGAATCTTCAAAAACGAAATCGAAATGGTGTTGCTACCGGGTTTAGCATCCAATCTTAAATCCGACCCAAATCAAGACCGATTTCTTTCAAAATCCAATTAAATTGGTTCATGAAAACTTAGACCGATCTAATCAGTTCAGAAAAAGAAACTGACTTGAAAAAGAAAATCAACTCGGAAAAAAAAGCTTGAACGAAAAGGAAAACATAATTCAAAAAGAAAAAAAAAGCCCTAAACCTTTTCAAAACATTTTATAAATAAGGTGCTCTCTCCTCTATAGAAAGTGATCTTCAAATGATCTTCAAATCATCTATTATCTAGCAATCATCACAAGCTCGAAACACACCAAAACACACCCACAAATCTTTATGAACTACGAATGGTTTGATCTTTTTTCAATGGTACGATAGGCAACATTTTCCTAAAAGTTATAAATTTTTGAGAAAACATTTTGAACGCAAAATTATATAATAAACATCAAGAAAACTTGCATAAATAGCATTATCAATTCAGACAAAGTCATGATTATTTGGTTCAAGTGCAGAGCAAATCCATATCACTATACTACTTTCCCAAAGAGAAAACAAGAAATAAAACTGCTAAAAAGGCAGCTTTAGAAAGAGTAGACAATGGGATTCCATATTTTCCCTTCCCAAACAAACCCTTTAGAAACGGAAGAAACAACATAACCACCAAAATACTTCCACAAGCCTCTGCCAAACCTGAACCACCTCCTTCATAGTTACTCAACCGTTGTAGACCCATCAAATAACCGGCTAGAGCGACTAAATTCACCAACAAAATAAATGTGCCGGGCAAGAAATAAAGCGAGCCATCAAATTCAAATTTTCCGGAATCTGAGTCAGGAGAATCATCTGCTAGTTGAAATGGTCCGGATCTAGACCTTGACTTGGTCTCGGGCATAGTTTTTTTAGTGACTATGAAAACGGTTTTCGAGATTCCAAGAAGCTTGAGTATGATATCAGGGATGCTAAACAACCAACTACATGTTGTTTTTATCCTCCAAAATGATTGGGAGACATACCATGAATAGACGGAAAAACCAAGGCTCATAAATTCCCATAGAGTGTAAACACAATGCATCCCCACAACTGTGACGATTATACCTAAATAAATTCCCTAGAACCACAAACAAAAACAAAACATTAAACTTTTCCCTCTCAATAATAAATGATATGAAATCAAGATTAACTATATTAATCTAGTGATGGTTACCTTGGGAAACAAGGCAGAGTTGTGGAGTAGGCAATAAGCAGGCAAGAGACAATAAAAGAGCTCAGGTATCGACCTTAGACCCCAAGTGAACATGTATAAATAAGCCAAGCATTGTCGAAATCTTATTTTCCGACAAAACATTCCGATCAATGGACTTTGTTTGTTGAAAAGAACTTCAAGCAAGCCTGTCGCCCATCGCCGCTGCTGGAGCATCGCCTCTGGTCCTCCTGGGGGCATAGCCCCAAGAAATGCTGGTGGCTCCGGAGATATATACGAGCTAGTCCACCCTCTCGAATGGATTCCGATACCTGTGTTTGCATCTTCTGCTGTTGAACCGTATAACCATCCGACCTACAATGCATTATCATGAGTCAGACTTATTATTAATACAGTAATAAGAACACACATTTGTTATGTAAAATACTAATTAATGAGCGATGGAGTTTATAATATAATTACGGTTTTGCCCCAGCTGGTTTGGTATTCATATTGACACTGCCCCACTTCTTGAGCCACTTTGAGGGAGTTTGCAAGGGTGTTTTGGGGATTTGATTTTCTCTGTAATGTCTCCACCACTGATTTCACCATCTCTTTAGAATCCCCAAAGTCCCTCTCTAAACTTTCCTCAGCCAAAAACTTGCCTTCATGAAATTACAAGAAGAACCAGGATGTATATTACTGAATAGTAAAATAACTGAGTGAATAGTAGGCTTTAGTTATAAATTGTTTGTTTAGAACATACATTTTAATATACTAAAACATTGGCTTTAATTAACATACGCATAAAACTTGCCAGTAAATACTTACTTGTAGCAACTGAAGAAAGACTTCCATCGTCTGCTAAATCATCTAAAGAAAGACCGTACATCACTCGTCTAGTGTGGAAGCATCCTGAACCCACATACATCGGTCCTTGGATTCCTGCTATTCCTCGGCACAAATACTAATTTCAACAAATAAGATAAAGAACTGATCGATAAAAAAGTAACATGAATTCATCAAAATTATTAATAACTAGGAAAGAGATCATCTTACTGATTGTAAGACAGTGAGTTCGTCAGAGCTAGAATCATAGAAATCTTGAGGGTATTGAACATAAGCACAATGGTAATTTGAATTCATTGACTGTCGCAGAAATAAACACATTGCTTGTCGCACCACATTTGCTTCATTTGCATACATGTCACAGTCTACGTTCAGCATGTACGGTGCATTTGTCATCAACCCTGACACTCTTACCTTGTAAAATTATCATATACATCCATCATCTAATTAATAGTTGTTCAACAGACTACTTTATAATTAAAAGAAAAAAAACATCACTATACATATTTAAATTCAATTTGCACTGATGTAATGTAATTTGTATGGCATGTCATATGCGAATCTGTGATGTTTCAAAGTAATGGATCATTCATATGTTGAACATAAGATATATATCTTTTTTTTACTGTCACTCAAGAACATTATAAAAGATCACTTTCAAAGGCAAACCATGATTCTTTAGTTTTTACATGGATTATCAATTGAACATATGCATGGTTACCCCCCTTTCATTTCAATGTCGAAAATAAATGAGGTTAGTCACATGCAACAAATTGTAAAGTTATTTCAGCCATATCACATGAAACATTAAGTAGTTGGGCCCATCATCAACCAAATGATTAAGAATTGGGGAAGTAGGTGCCATTTTTCTCCTTTTCTATTTTACGTTCCTTGAAAAGACGTATACTGTATATCTCTATATACACACGTTCACAATTTTCTTTTGTAATCATATTTCTGTCACCGACACAATTTAATTAGGAACTTATTTTGAAACTAGGAATTATATAAAGGAGAGAGATGTGTACGAAAATTACTAACCAGAAAGTTCATGGCTCCAGCTTTGTAATGATGAATGTAATTTGGTCTCTTCTCTCTTGAAATGTATACAAAATGAGGGACCTCTTCCTTGTCTCCCACACCTCCCTTGTTCTCCCATACCACCTTCACATGCACACATAAAACAAGATTTTATATAATTTTTGTAGTTAGAATTTATTTGTTTACTTTTGGAAAATTGTAGAAATACCTTAACTATAGTTGAATGATCATTTGGTTTTGTGTTTGAGAAAGCTTCAAAATCATCATCGTCGGCTTCTAACCAATGAGAATCCCCGGTGGCATCTTCTACTTTCTCGCTTAACTTCTCATACTCCCTCTTTATATTCATTAAAAACAAAACAATTTCAAGAAAATACTCAGTAACAAGAGAAGCTAAGACCAAATCTTGAAAATGTTGGTTGGTTTTTTTGTCTCATTTGTTTCTTACTATTCGTTTTTCTTACTATTTGTTTAAACTTTGCATAATTTTAAGTATAATATACTATTCTATGTGTTCTCTTTTTCTTATAAAAGTAAACCCATTAAATAAATCAAAACATGACTATTTTACCTTCGTTATTTCCCAGTCTTTACTGAATTCAGAATTATCTGTCACGTCCAGAGGGTTAAGGAAATATCTAAAAGGAGCTCTAACTGTAACGTTGTATTTCTTGCAGAAAGGAACCCAAATCTTTGCGAACTTAGAAGCTTCCTTGAGAGAGAAGTAAGTGAGAGCTGAGCATCCGTCGTCTGACACGTAACAAGCTAGTTTGTTCGCCGGATAATTCACAGCTAACAGCGAAAGCACCGTGTTCACAACAATAATCGGTGGCTCCCGAACTGGATCCGCTGTGGTCACGAACATATCTACCGATGGAAGCTCATGGACCCTGAAATTAATAATTACTAAGCCAGTTCAAAAAAATATTTTTTTTTGAATGTTTACTATTCAACTATAAAAACAGAAAGATAATAGAAAAAAATGAATAATATTTCGTGATGTATAAATATACACTCTATGACTCTATACAAATTTAGTAAAAATATTGTTTTCATGTATATGATATATGATATAACAATGAGTAGATGAAAATGATACCTTTCATCAAGTCTCTCAGGATATGATTTATAATCAGCAGGACTCCATTTTATGCATGTAATGAGAAACCATACGAATGAGAAACAAGATTCACAGAGGAAAGCTACGACCCAAACGTTGTCGTTTTGGTTCACATGTAGAATCCGGTACAAGAGAAGAGAGTAGAGAAGGCCGAGAATCGTGAGATCCACAGCTCTCAGAAAATAGCTTTTGTAGGAGATCTTTTCGCAAAGAGGAGGGAGAGAAGAATTTGAATACTCCATGGGATGAGATGTCTTGTGAGCTTTCTTGCAGTTTTTGGATGTGAATATATAATGGTTTAAGTAAAAGATGATATGTCACGTTATGAATGCTAGACTAGATACTGTTATCTGTTTATAAGAAAAATGAGTGGTGAGGATAAATCAAACTGACTAATTTATCTTTGTCCTTTTCATCACAAAAAAAATCTACACATAGTCAAATCAAATTGGATAAGTTTTTCATTTAGCTACATGATTTTAAGAAATGTATTTACTTTTAAAACGTATATGCATGTATTGTAAAATGTATAGTAAATAATAAATATGCACATTGACACAATAATAACATTCATGAACTTTCTGTAAATTGGGACGTTGACCACTAGACTAGTGGTCTTAAGTTACCAACTTATCATATACAAAAAAAAAAAAAAGTTACCAACTTACCCATCTGGTTAAAGCCAACGTATTTTCTATATTGTATCAGAAATAAAGAAAATTAGACCCGAACAAACTTGTTTAACAAATCAATTATTCACATTGAAGTCGATGAAACAACCAAATTCATTGATAATATCATAATACGTACGTTACAACATAAATAAATTTGTGCATGACAGCATGCATACATATATTTTTGTCTATTTGTGGTGGGTTCAAGTTAGGATAACGATAAATTTTGTCTTTTCACTCCGTTTGCTCACGTGGTGAATAATGAATAGTCGTCACACGAAAAAATAAGTTGTAACGCTTCTTTATTAGTCGTCAACTCATTTTATATTTTAGTGATCCTACTTTTGAAAAAAAAAACATCAAAAGAATGAAACAAAACTTTCTCAAATAATATATTATTTAGTTTTATGAATAGCATAATATCCCTCAAATATGAGGATGTACCGTTCATATTATGAGTTTTATGTTTGTGTTCCACAAAATAATGTAACATTAAAAAATCATTTGATGCTTTTTGAAGGACTATTGGAAATGGTCTGTGTCATTTTTCTCTTTAATTTTTTTAAAAGATGACTAAATCAGTAAATCATTTTCATGAAATCATGAAACCACGAATCTCCGAGAACGAAATCGAAATGGTCATATCATTGCTACATATACAGACAAAGATATAACATTTGGATTTAAGCTAATAATTAAGAAAAAAAGAGACAAAACCGTAGCAGAAGCGTTGTATCTATCGCCTTAGATTTTGTGCCAACCAACATTCTGACTAAACGTGCCTAGATGTCCATACTTTTAAAAAATCAGGCTAGACCTTGATTCACACTTATAATACGACGTCCTTTAAGTCTCATTTTGGTTGACTCTGAAAAACTTCGTATCCCAAACAATGTTAGGAGCAGTAGTGTCAATGTGCCATTCTTCATCTTCTAGATTTTTCACTTCTTCAATTTAAAGACTGCTCGTTGCTCTCTAGATCTTCCTCGCTCTCTAGCTGAATCCTGGAAATAATTATTATTAAGCAGTTTAAGCTAGTTCATAAATATCTTATTTTCAAGTGTTTACTGATATTTCGTTAGAATTAATAAACTCTAGGACTTGATAAAACATTAATAAGAATATTGCTTTCATTTATATGAATTTCTTTGTCAAGTTCAAATATATGAATTGGTACCTTTCATGTATATGAATTTTGTATACAAGATATATGAATTGGTACATTTCATCACGTTTATCAGGTTGTGATTTATATTCGGTAGGAATCTATTTTATGCACGTAATAAGCAACCATATGAAGGTGGAAAAATATTAACAGAGAAAAGCTACGACCCAAACAGTGTCGTTTTGGTTCATGTGTAGGATTCAGTACAAGAGAAGAGAAAAGAAGCAGGGCTAAAATCGTGAGGTCCATAGCTCTTAGAAAATAGTTTTTGTAGGAGATTTTTTTGCAAAGAGGTAGAGAGGAACTTGAGTCTGCCATGGGAGGAGATTTCTTGTGGTCTTTTTTATATGATTTTTTTTTTGGATAAATCTTTTTGATATATTTCTAAAGGTTACCCCAATAAAAATTTGTGCCACTATGTATAAGAAGAGCTACCATAGTCTACTCTTCAAGCTGCTTAAATAAATTTTGTTGTAATAAGAATTTATTTTCCTTCGTCCAAATCTATCTTAATCCGGTAATACTAAACCTAGTTTAGGGAAATTTTAGCAATGTCACTCATCCTTGCATCTAGATAAATTAATTTTTTTAATCAACCATATTTCAGTTGTATGGGTATCAAATTACATATAGTTTATACTAATTTTGTAATCCAATTTATTTGTCATTTGAATTACATGTGCTGAATAATTGGCAAAAAAATAATTATTAAATTTATTAGTTTCTTCTCTTCAAGCTCTTACGTCCGATTTTTTTTCTTTCAAAATGCATAATTATTTTTTTCGACGGCAAACATTCATCCATTACTCAACCATGGACAAAAGATGAGGCTGCTCTAGACAACCACAATGGCACAATAGTACAAACATGAAAAATAAAATGCCTCTTTCTCTTGCTTTACGGGCAAGGAAATCATCATGAGTGTGGTGGTTTCTTGCTTTAAACAATAAAGAAAAGTTTGGTAACTTCCTCTGTAGAGAGAAAAAGCCTTCGAGATTGCTTCAAAGACTGGCCATTCGGATGGCTCTGTAGTGATAGGCCTATTTCAAAATGCATAATTAAATTTGAATACCTTGTATAAAATATAGTTTTTTAATAGGCCTATTTATTTGGTTTGAATCTTAATTGCAAATTGTGGCTATATTTATAGCTTGCCAGTTTTACCTTGATATTTGTCAGGGTCCTTTCTTCTGTAATTCAAACGCTTTATATGTTTTCACATTAGTTGGTTTGAGAAAACATTTCGAAGGCAACAATGATAAACTTAGCGCGTAAGGTAACAATGATAACAAACCCATATCACAATACTACTTCCTCAAAGAGAAAACAAGAAATAAAACTGCTAAACAGGCAGCTTTGGAAAGAGTGGACAGTGGGATTCCATATTTTCCCTTCTCAAACAAACCCTTTAGAAACGGAAGAAACAACATAACCACCAAAACACATCCACAAGCCTCTGCCAAACCTGAACCACTTCCTCTGTAGTTACTCACCCGTTGTAGACCCATCGAATAACCGGCTAGAGCGGCTAGATTCACCAACAAAATAAATGTGCCGGGCACAAAATAAAGCGAGCCATCAAATTCAAATTTACCAGAATCTGAGTCAGGACAATCATCTTCTCGTTGAGATGGTCCGGATGTAGACCTTGACTTGGTCTCAGGCATAGTCTTTTTAGTGACTATGAAAACGGTCTTAGAGATTCCAAGAAGCTTGAGTATGACATCAGAGATGCTAAATAACCAACTACTAGTGGCTTTTATCCTCCAAAATGATTGAGAGGCATACCATGAATAGACGGAAAAACCAAGGCTCATAAATTCCCATAGAGTGTAAACACAATGCATTCCCACAACTGTGACGATTATACCTAAATAAATTCCCTAGAGCAACAAACAAAACAAAACACATTAAACTTTTCCCTCTCAATGCATGTAAATGATATGAAATAAATATAACTATATTAATGAGGCCATAAGATGTGTAATCTAGTGATGGTCACCTTGGGAATTAAGGCAGAGTTATGGAGTAGGCAATAAGCAGGCAAGAGACAATAAAAGAGCTCAGGTATCGACCTTAGACCCCAAGTGAAAACGTAAATATAAGACAAGTTTTGTCGAAATCTTATTTTCCGACTAAACATTCCGATCAATGGACTTTGTTTGTTGAAAAGAACTTCGAGCATGCCTGTCGCCCATCGCCGCTGCTGGAGCATCACCTCTGGTCCTCCTGGTGGCGTAGCTCCAAGAAATGCGGGAGGTTCCGGTAATAAATATGAGCTAGTCCAGCCTCTTGAATGGATTCCGATACTTGTGTTCACATCTTCCGCTGTTGAATCGTACAACCATCCGATCTGCATGATTTGTATATAAAGTACAACACATTATTCATTTATTATATGTAAAATACTAATTGAGTTTAGAGCAGCTCCAACCATAGATTTTAAATGAGGTTCTAAGCAATTTAAAAACTAAAAATAAGAAAAAAAAATGAAGAAATCTAAATAGAGAGACTTTAGAACTTCATTTAGAACCTCATATAACAGCTGTCTTTATCAATAAAATAATAATATTTAAATTTTTTAGATACTTTTTTAGATCTCCCACAGTTGGAATTGCTCTTAGATTATAGTACATAGAGTAATAGAGTTTATAAGAGATTACGGTTTTGCCCCAGCTAGTTTGGTATTCGTAATGACACTGCCCCACTTCTTGAGCCGCTTTGAAAGAGTTTACAAGAGTATTTTGGGTATTTGATTTTCTTTGTAATGTGTCCACCACTGATTTCACCACCTCTTTAGAATTCCCGAAATCTCTGGCTAAACTTTCCTCAGTCAAATACTTACCTTAACGAAATAACAACAAGAACCGTGAATCAGCTGACATGTGAATGAAAATAGAATAATGGAATGCCTAGAAGAATAATGGCTATAAACAAAATAAAGAATAATCAAAATATGAAAAAATTGTTTGTGAACAGAACATACGTTGAACTGGTAGAATAAGGAAAACATTAGAATGTCGCATGCTAAAACATTGGTAATACTTACTTGTTGCAGCTGAAGAAAGACTTCCATCTTCTTCTAAATCATCTACAGAAAGACCGTACATCACTCTTCTAGTGTGAAAGGCTCCTGAGCCCCCATATATAGGTCCTTGTATTCCTGAAGTTCCTCGCCCCAAATACTAATTTCAGCAAAAAGATCAATAAATTACCAAAGATTAAGTACCGATTGATAAATAACATGAATTGATCATTAAAGAAAAAAGTAAAAATGAGAATTTTTACTGATTGTAAAACGGTGAGTTCGCCGAGGTTAGAATCATAGAAATCTTGAGGGTATTGAACAAAAGCACAATGGTAATTTGAATTCATTGAATTTTGTAGAAATATACACATTGCTTGTCGCACCACATCTGCTTCATTGGCATACATGTCACAATCTACGTTCAGCATGTACGGTGCATTTGTCATCAACCCTGACACTCTTACCTTGTAAAATTACGGGACATTAGTCATTAATTAATCAGAAATTCTTTTAAATAACACTAAATGAAGTTTTTGTTTCAAAAATAACATTTTTTGAAACAAAAATAGCATTTTTATAAAAGAAAAAATTTTAAATTTTTTGTTTGGGTTAAGTAATATATAATTTATGGTATAGTTGTTTGGGGTGAAAATTATAATTTAGGTTTTAGGGCTTAGAGTTTAGGGTTTTAAACTCTAAACCTTAAATCTTAAATCCTAAATCATAAAAATATGAGATTAAGAGATTTTGTGCTATATAAGGAAAATAATGTTTAGTATAAATGTTATTTTTGTCCCAAAAAAAAAAGTGTTATTTACGGAACAAAAACTTCATTTAGTGTTGAGAATTGCCCTTAATTAATAGTTTGTTCAATATATACTTTATAATTAAAATAAAAACATAATTATACATATTTTCTTTTTAGTTTCCACTGATCTAATATAGTTCGTATGGCATGTCATATGCGAATCTGTGATGTTTCAAAGTAATGGATCATGCATAGGTTGAACATAAGATATGTATCGCTGACACTATAAAATATCACTTCAAAGGCCCATGTCACCATGATTCTTTAGTTTTTACATGATTATCAAGTGAACATAACGCATGGTTACCCTTACCCCTTTCATTTTAGTGTCAAAAATTATTTTTTACTATTAAATAATGTTAAGTACAAGTGAACATTGTACTATAAACAGTTGGCCCCATCAACCAAATGAATAGGAATTGGGAAGCACGTAAATATCTATTTATCCACTTTCATAGTTTTCTTTTTGTAATCATACTTTAACGAAATCCTGACGAATTTCAGATATGTTACTGAAAACACAAACGAATGTAGAGAAAACTGATATCTGATCTCATCCAATATATATTGTAATGGTATCCGACCTAACACAATTTTGCAACTAGAAAATATATAAAGGAGAGAGATGTGTAGGAAAAATTATACTAACCAGAAAGTTCATGGCTCCAGCTTTGTAATGATGAATATAGTTTGGTCTTTTCTCTCTTGAAACGTATACAAAATGAGGGACCTCTTCCTTGTCTCCCACACCTCCCTTGTTCTCCCATACCACCTTCACATGCACACATAAAACAAGATTTTATATAATTTTTGTAGTTAGAATTTATTTGTTTACTTTTGGAAAATTGTAGAAATACCTTAACTATAGTTGAATGATCATTTGGTTTTGTGTTTGAGAAAGCTTCAAAATCATCATCGTCGGCTTCTAACCAATGAGAATCCCCGGTGGCATCTTCTACTTTCTCGCTTAACTTCTCATACTCCCTCTTTATATTCATTAAAAACAAAACAATTTCAAGAAAATACTCAGTAACAAGAGAAGCTAAGACCAAATCTTGAAAATGTTGGTTGGTTTTTTTGTCTCATTTGTTTCTTACTATTCGTTTTTCTTACTATTTGTTTAAACTTTGCATAATTTTAAGTATAATATACTATTCTATGTGTTCTCTTTTTCTTATAAAAGTAAACCCATTAAATAAATCAAAACATGACTATTTTACCTTCGTTATTTCCCAGTCTTTACTGAATTCAGAATTATCTGTCACGTCCAGAGGGTTAAGGAAATATCTAAAAGGAGCTCTAACTGTAACGTTGTATTTCTTGCAGAAAGGAACCCAAATCTTTGCGAACTTAGAAGCTTCCTTGAGAGAGAAGTAAGTGAGAGCTGAGCATCCATCGTCTGAAACGTAACAAGCTAGTTTGTTCGCCGGATAATTCACAGCTAACAGCGAAAGCACCGTGTTCACAACAATAATCGGTGGCTCCCGAACCGGATCCGCCGTGGTCACGAACATATCCACCGATGGAAGCTCATGGACCCTGAAATTAATAATTACTAAGCCATGTTCAAAATATATATATTTACGAATGATATTTTTAGTAAGAAGATGAATGATATTTCGTGAGATATAAACTCTTATGACTTTATACAAATTTAGTAAAAATATTGATTTTCATGTATATGATATATGGTTTTATGTTTAATTGTGAATAGATGAAAATGATACCTTTCATCAAGTCTCTCAGGATATGATTTACAATCAGCAGGACTCCATTTTATGCATGTAATAAGAAACCATACGAATGAGAAACAAGATTCACAGAGGAAAGCTACGACCCAAACAGTGTCCTTTTGGTTCACATGTAGAATCCGGTACAAGAGAAGAGAGCAGAGGAGGCCGAGAATGGTGAGATCCACAGCTCTCAGAAAATAGCTTTTGTGTGAGATCCTTTCGCAAAGAGGAGGGAGAGAAGAGCTTGAATCCTCCATGGGATGAGATGTCTTGTGAGCTTTCTTGCAGTTTTTGGATGTGAATATATAATGGTTTGATTAAAAGATGCGTCACGTCTATGAATGCTAGACTCGATAGTGTGATGAAGTGCTTATAAGAAAAAGGAGTGGTGAGAATAAATCAAAACTGTGTAGATTTCTTTTGTGGTGCGAAAACTAACAAAAAAGGACAAAGAGAAATTAGTCATACTCAACTGAAACTGGAGTAGTTTTTCATTGAGCTGTTTATTCATACTGAAGTTGTTTTAGTAAACATTATTAATGAAACATCCAAATTCATTGATAGTACGTACCCTACAACATAAATAAAATTGTGCATGACATATATGTATCAACATACGTATATTTTTGTCTATTTGTGGTGGTTGTTTTTGTGTGGTCTGATTCAATTTAATCAGGATAAGATAAATTTTGTTTTTTACCCCGTTTGCTCATGTGGTGAATGATGAGTGGTCGTCACACACAAAAATGAAGTCACGTAAAGCTTCTTTATCATTGGTATACAATTTTTTTCTGAAAACATAAATACGAAAATCGATCAATTGCTATTTGTTTCCTTGCATACCATTTTTATGCATAGAAAAGATACGTGACGAGCTCTATTTTTCCCGATTGGTTTGTGCCTATGCGGCTATGCCCTTAGATACATGCATGTACTATATACCTTGCTTTTAAAAAAATCAAGATTCATAGTACTGATGATATGTACAATTTAAACGTAATACGTACGACATCACTTATTAGCAAATTTAAATCACATTCTGTGGTTGATTTTTGTTCCTCCTATGTCACTTATCTAGATATTGCTACCGAATGACCTTTTTATCTTTGAAATTTTTAAATAAACTGACGTCCATATATATACACAATTTCGCCCCACACAAAACAAAACTACTAAATCAATAAGTCATTTTCATGAAATCAAGAAACCACGAATCTCCATAAACGAAATAGAAATGGCCATATCATCCTTTATATAATAAAACATATGTCATTTGACCAATAAAATTTGACATATAATTTTTTTTTATAATAGTTCTTTTAAAATAAAATAAGATGGCAAAAAATAATTATTTCAGAAGCCACACAAAAAAAAGTAACTGTTTACAATATTAACTAAAAAAGTAAAAGATGACAAAAAAATAACTGTTTCAAAGATTTTAGCCACACACAAAAAATAACTGTTTACAATATTAATTAAAAAAAAGTAAAAAATGACAAAAAATAACTATTTACAATATTAATTAAAAAAAAGTAAAAGATGACAAAAAAAAATAACTGTTTAGAAATAAATCAATTCTAAGCATGAAATTTTTGTGGTGGATGAAAAGATTTGTTGCACATATCACTTTTTCTGTTTCTGTTTTTAATTTTATCTTTTTATATAATAACACATATGTCATTTGACCAATAATGATACATAGGATTTGTTTACAATATTAAAGTAAAAGATGACAAAAGATGACAAAAGATGAACTGTTTCAGAAATAAAGATTTTAGCCACACACAAAAAAAGTAACTGTTACAATATTAATTTAAAAAAGAGTAAAAATGACCAAAAAATAATAACTATTTACAATATTAATTAGAAAAAGAAGTAAAAGATGACAAAAAAATAACTTTTTTAGAAATAAATCAATTCTAAGCATGAAATTATTGTGGTGGATGAAAATATTTGTTGCACATATAACTTTTTTTGTTTCTGTTTTTAATTTTATTCTTATGAATTCAACATATTTTTGTTTTTGTGTTTGTCATAAGGAGATAGAACTCAAGCTCAATGTATACCACAATCTCATATCATTATCGAGACATGTAAATTAATAATATCTCATATTTTCATAATTCTATTTGTTGATATTTTTTATTTATTATAAGAGATAATATATCAATATTTAGAAGAAGTATCATTTCTTTTTGTATTTGTTCATTTGTATATATAGTATATTGTTTGCTGATATATTCATCATGTTTATTTTTATTTTCTATATTATTTTTTAACAAAATTTTATTTATAACTTCAAACATGTAATAATTTAAAAATCACTATAATTTAAATTCTTTATTAGACTATCATATTTTAAATTTATCAAAACAAAAAATATTAAACTAATATAAAAAAAATTTATCCATTGTAATACTAGTTGCTACAATAAAGACAAAGATATTATTATTATTTTGCAAAAGATATAACAGTTGGATTTAAGCTAATGATACTAGGAGAAAAGAGACAAAACCCACCAGAAGCGACCCCAGACGACAATTTCAGAATGTACAGTTAGTATTAACGTATTATTGACTAGTATCTATCGCCGTAGATTTTGTGTGGCTACGATCAACATTCTGACTAATTGGGCCTCTAGGCCCATACTTTATAAAAGTTAGACTAGGCCCAGATTCACACTCATAGTATGACGTCGTCCAAGTCTCGTTTTGGTTTACTCTTGAAAATTTCGTATCCACTAGTGTCATCTTCATCTTCTCGATTCTTCACTTCTTCAATCGGAAAGACTTCTTCGTCGCTCTCTAGATCTTCGATTTCTTCGTTTTCTCGCTTATCAGTCCGATCAATGGCCGATTCCGCTTTCAAAAAAATCCAGATCCAAAGAGATGACACCGTAAGCTCCTCATTTCTATCTCTCACTTGAGTTTTTTTTTCTCTACTTAGTTCCTTTTTAGTGGTTGTGTTTAGTGCATCAGATGCTCCGATTGTATCCGTAGTGCCTGATTTCGAAGTAAATTTGATATTGATTGCTCATTTCAATGGCGTTTCTGCTACCAGGATTGTATAGTGTTGCTTTGTGTTAGAGAAATTGGAAATGTGAATAAGAGATTTTGATATTGCGTAGCTGCTTCTGAATATCTCCGTATATTCGTAGTCCTTTCGATTTTGGTTGTAGAATTGGTTAATTTAACAGAGACCACTTAGAATTTGGAGTTTTCAAAGGATCATTATAGTGGATGAACAGTTTTAGTATAGTGTTGTCTTGGTTTAGAGTTTTTAGCATTGTTCTGCTTTACTTGAAACTTTTTAAGCAATGGAGAGTCAGAGATTCGTAACTATAAGGATTGTGAAAAATGGATTTGGTTTGGCTATTGTGTTTATGTATCATTCTATTTGATTTCATCTAGAAAACTTATATGTACTATGATCTGTTGTTGGTTAGACATTTGATGCCTATGTAGTCGGTAAAGATGATGCGCCGGGGATAGTGGTGATTCAAGAATGGTGGGGTGTTGACTTTGAGATCAAGAACCACGCTATTAAAATCTCACAACTTGAGCCTGGTTTCAAAGCCCTTATACCCGAGTGAGTACCCTCTTCCAACGATGTATAGCTCGTTGAGTATTATTCTGAATTCTCACAAGTTTTGTTTCATTTTTGGTAGCTTGTATCGAGGAAAGGTTGGTTTAGATACTGCAGAGGCACAGCATCTAATGGATGGTCTTGACTGGCCAGGTGCTATCAAAGATATCCGCGCTTCTGTTAATTGGCTTAAAGCCAATGGTTCAAAGAAGGTGCCAAACTTGAACTAAGTGCTTTTCTTAAATCTCATGAAATTCTATAAGATAAAATTATAATTGCGGTAACAGGTTGGTGTGACTGGAATGTGTATGGGAGGTGCATTAGCTATAGCTAGCTCTGTTTTGGTTCCAGAGGTGGATGCTGTTGTTGGATTCTATGGAACACCTTCTTCAGAGCTTGCAGATCCAGCACAAGCCAAAGCACCTATTCAGGCTCATTTTGGAGAGCTTGACAATTTCATCGGTTTCTCTGATGTCACTGTATGTATATATACCACTACATACCATCTCAAAATTCTCTTGAAATTAATTACCTGAGATCCTATAATGAGTCCCCTATGATTATTGCAACTTTTACAGGCAGCTAAGAAACTGGAGGAGCAGCTGAAAGCGTCTGGAGTAGCACATGACGTTCATATTTACTCAGGGAACGGGCACGCGTTCTTGAACAGGAGTCCAGAAGGAGTGAGCAGAAGGAAAAGCATGGGACTTTCTGATGAAGACGAAGCTGCGGTGGAGCTTGCTTGGTCTCGCTTCAACTCCTGGATGAAACAATACTTGGCTTAAGCTTCTTACCTCAGACAAATCATCCAAGTCTTGAAAATAAGGACATTGCTCTTTGGACTTTGTATCTGAATCAAATAAAGATTTGTTTGCTTGTGGGTAAAGTATTGTATGGAAATGTTCGAAGCTTTTTTATAAAATCGAACTGGAATTGATGTGTATCTCGTCGTTGTGTTTGTATGATTTCAGTTTCGGAAACTAGAAAATTATTAGTGTATGTGTAGTTTATTTAATTGATTTACTATTAAGAAGTTGAACCACAAAAAAAAAAAATTGAATTACTGACAATTATCAGGTCATATTAACTCAAATTACGAATCAATCTTAATCAATAATCAGGAGAAGGGTCCATTTAATTAAGGGTCAGCTTATATGGACTCAATTTACTGAGAGCTCCTCTTATCATATTAACAAGAATAGGAAAATGATAGGATAACAGATTGTCGTCCTCTCTTTTATTTGATTTGATATAGAGTTTGTGATTCTTAAAGCACTTCAAAAAGGTATTAAAATCAAGAGAGTTTTATCCATGTTTTAGCATTGTTTTTGTATTTTCATTATTTTGTCGGCAAACAGTATTGTATTTGTATAAATGTATTAATAATGTTGGTAGGTAGTATTAGAGCCTCTAAAGTTGACTTAGATCTAGCACCAACTTTTGGTTAGCCGTTGATTCATAGCATAATTATACTCAACTGATTTCAGCTGCATGTTTAAGACTTTCATTATTTTTTGGTATCCAAAGCTCCCCAAACCCAAAACATCTGTTTTATCGCGCTTAGGACATTGATAGTTTTTTCAGATTGTTCTATCTGAGGAACTGTGGTACTGATTGGTAAACTGCGTAACCGCATGTGATTTTACGTGATTACGCTTATTTCTACTAATTATAAAAAAGTAGCAAATTAATTTCTGTAAAACATATACTAAATGATTTAGAAACATTCATCAAAATTTAATGCACGTGGAAGAAGGACACTATATGGTACAAGTTGAAGAGAGACGTACATGCGGCTTAATACATGTATGAATATGATTCAAAAAATCTTAAAAACTTTATACATGTTATATTATATTGTGCAATAAATGAAAAGAATTATTGTGTCACGGAAAATATATCACATTATTCTACAATATTTTGTTATGATTTATATATATTGAATTATTAAAATAAGTCATGTTTGAAAAAATTCACTATCTCAGGCATACGTCAATAGTGAGAGTTTTATTACTAGTAAATCCTGCCAGTTGCGAAATTTCCAATCAGAATTTTTTTAAAAATAGTTTCATTCCATAACTTAATTAATTTCATTTTATGATTTCACCGCTTTACTAATAGGAACATAAATATTAGATTAAATCAGAAGTATATGAGAGAAACAAAAGTTATATAGTAAACACGATTCGTTGATAAACTATTTATAGATCTTGTTCTGATTTGATTATTGAAGTGTAGTGTCGGCTAATGAAAGCGCTAAACGCTCCCAAGCTTAGTTCACATTTTCTCACCGCATAAGAAATACGTCATTAACGTATGCCTCAATAACTTTTGTATCACATGCCGACAAATGATTCAAGACTAATATCAAATCAACCGACAAATAAAATATGTGATTTGGTAGAATTAGTGTTTTTTTTAGTAGAACCCCATAAAACGTGCATGAGCTAAAGGAATTTCCACGCGATCCACGACCACGAGCAAGTGATACCACCGTCCACCGAAAAAAGTTTAAATTAAAAACAAAGACAATAGATAAGCAGCAAAAGAAAAAAGTGCAAATTTTATAATTTCCCGACTAGTTTATATAAGTATATTGAATATCCATCGATCAAACACCCGATTACAACTAGTAAACCCAAAGAAAAAAAAGAAAAAAAATTAAGAAATTCTTTTATGATTCGTATGGGGTTGTAAAATTCATCGGCCATCACACTTTTATCCGAAACATAATATTACAGTCATTCAGAATCTTACTAACAAAGTCAGATTATATAATATGTTATTTTCCTTTGTAATCCCGTATGTTGTAAACCAACCACATTTATTTTGCACCGTTTATTCTGTTGTTATCATTAAAATTTGAATTTCTGATTTTTATATTTGATTTCTTTTCTTGATGTTCGACTTCTTCAAATGATAATTTTCATTTAACAGTTCAATCAAAACTATCACACTTTTGAGAATTATTTTACTGTTTTAAATAAGTATTCTCTTACAATTTAATGGAACTTATTACTATAACTATATATTTTAAAAATTAGAAAATAAACAGGGTTTCAATATTAATTTTTGTAGAGACATAATATTATAGTTTTTTAATTAATTTATGTTGAAAATATTAAAATAATATTTATATCGACAGTTCGACACCAAGAAAAAAGGTATCATTTTGATAATATTGATTTTTCTAATCATTGGAGATGATTGTTTAGAGATTTTATTGGCTGGGTGTCTTATTCTACGGATAAATAAATAAAGTAAAATACTGTATGAATAAAGTATTGCCACGGGGTTTGAGTACCATCGACGACTAGTGTGTAATTTAAGCAAATCGTTTGCAGTTAATCAAATACTAGTAGTTTTCAACATTTAAAGGCTCTAGTAACATTAATGTTTAAAGTAATAATAAACCGATAGAAATAAAGTGAACCAGAATTAAATATATGGACCATATAAAATTGATTACTACCATAAATTTATAATCCAAAAAGCAAACAAATTTGTTTTTCTGGAAAAGAGAGAATATAAGTTCCTTATGTCTTACTCTTGATATCTAGTGTTTAAATTTTGAAGCAACGAAAGAGGTCTATTTTGCTTTTCTCACGCATAATAATTTTTTCTTTAATTTTGTTCATAAATTTATTCGTGTGGTTGGAACAAATTTGAAAATAATATATTGCTTGGTGAATTTTAATCATAATGAAAATATCTATTCAAACTTTAAATTAATATTTGAAATTTCTATTGCATCTTATTAAATCATTCATAAACTGTATGTGGTGTTCTTGCATTAGTTAACGATCACAATTTATGTGTGTGTTGCATAAGTGCTTCCTTTTATTTTCTGAAATATTTTTACGTTTAATCATTTTTTTCCTTTCCACCTTTTTGGTTTAGTTTTCTAGTGAGTCACATATATATATAATTAAAATTGAGTAGGTTGTTGCTTGAAGTAGGCGTTCTTGCCCTTTTACATTCTCCCTTGTTTTCATGCCATGTGTTACAAACACGCATTAGTTTTACACAATTCCGTATTTATATGGTTTTTATATATTCATATTAGTATATCATATCTTATGAACGTACTGGAAAAGCTTACCAAACAACACGGAGATTATACTTCTTATACGATAAATAAATAAAATAAATGAGAAGAGTCACGATTCATAATTCATTATGTGTCAACAGCCTGTGTGGATCGCGTGATCATTTGAACTTTTAGTTTAGGCGTTTCATTTCATTTGAGGTAGTTTTGCGGAAAAGTCCGTATCAAACAAATATTGTATATATACGTTTTGGCAAGCAAAAATAAATTAATTGTTAGAGTTACAAGTACCTACTTACTATGGTTAGCGATCCACATAAACATTGGGGAAAGTTTTGTAATTTCCTTGTCACCAATAAAATAAACGTTACTGAGAGGCATTTGTGGAACATATATATGATCCTGTAATCTAAGATTTTGGTCGACGTCTTGATATGATAAAATTTTAAAATCAGGTAGAAATATATAATGAACAAAATCTTCGTTTTACACGATGAAGTTTTCCCACCCAATTCTTCTTAAACATATTGCTTCATTTTAATATTCTGAAATTCAGATATCTTATTATATAAAAATGAATGATTTTAGTAATTCACCTCATTGTGATACGTATAAACTAAAATGATCAGATTTTGATACGTATTTAGTTAAATAAAATTATAAATTATAAAAATAAATCTTATTATATAAACATGATTCAGAGTTAATAATTCACCTGATCGTGACATGTGTCAATTAAAACAATCAGATTTTGACACGTGTTTAATTAAATAAAATCATAAATTATTAGGGAAAATATATATATATATATATATAATTGTAAAAGGAAAACAAAAATACAATCTTAAAAGGAAAAAAGAATTCTAAATTTTCCATCTCTATATTAAGTAAAAAAAGGAAAATCATGTTTGATTAAATTAAAATTATATTTTGATAAATTTTCATTTGAAAAAAGAAAATTTAAAGTTAATTTCTAATCTTAAAATGTAAAAAAGGAACAAAACCATAGATTATTAAAAAAATAAAATAAAAAGGAATAGAATTCTAAAAAGCAAACGAATTCTAATTTCCCAGAATAAAATATAAGTAAAGATTAGATTTTCAGATTATTTAAACTCTAATAACTAAAAAAAAAAGCAAAAATTCATTGAGAGAGTGTTGTTTATGCGGAGGTAAGTCTCATAGACGAATCTGGATTCAGATGATAGAGCAAGACAGTAGATTTTCGTTAGAGATTAAAGATGATGGTGGATGAGAATCTGATAACTGAAAAGAAAAGAAATTATGAATAAAATCCAAGATATGAATAAAATCGAGATATGGTGAAAACAAAATTGCGCAAGAGGATGTTGTTGGAAACGTCAAAATCCAAGAAATTGTGAAGATTTTAGGCGAGTGTGCAAGAAGAAAATCATATTATTTTGGAAACCAAGATAAAGAGACAACAAAGATTTGACAGAAAAATATATCGCATATATATGAGCAAAATCATAGCATGATCCATTTTTTGAGATATCATAGTAGGATTGGGCGTTTAGATTGGTTCACGTCTATCGGGTTTAGAAGTCTATGATCTATTTGAGTATTTGTATTTTTGGTTCATTTTGGTTTCATCTCAGTTTGAGTCAGGTGCACATAATATTGGAAAAAATGAATAAAATTTTGTTTAAATATAAATAACGTTTGCTTCAGTTTTCCCAAATAAAACTAAGAATTTTTAAAAAATTTTGGTTACTTTTGATATTTTGATTATTTTGATCTAAAAGTAATATATATTTTTGGACTTATAATTAAAGGATAATTGGATTATATCAAATTTATAAACTATTTATATTTTTGGATATATAGTTGTATTTCAAATATTTTGGCTATCTATTCGGTTTTCGGTTTAATTCTTCAAATACAGATGTCGAGTACCCATTAGGACTATTGTTGGTTTGGATTTAAGTTTGGTACCCTTTTCGGGTTGGATTCAGTTCGACTTTTCAATTTTTGGTACTTTCTCAAGACGTATCTCACATGGTGATGAACAAAATAAACAACAAGATAGAACCAAAAATTAATTGGCATGATATAAATTTTTAATTTTAATATGTTAATAAATAATTGTAATCTACAAAGTTAAATTAATTTATTCATTTATAAAACAAATTTATGTAAATAATTATTTTCTCTACGAAAAAACAAGGATGACACGGATCAACAAAAAGCGATAAAAATGGACGAGTAATCCTGATTATACGATAATTATTTATACTTTTTTCTTAAATAATTTATGATGTTTTATTAACAATAAATATTTAATTTATAAAATTTAATTTATTTATAAAATTTAGAAACCCGTTCATCGGGTCCTAATCTAGTAATATATATGAGACTTATAAATGATAAGTCATTACTAAATTTATATATATATATATATATATATATATATTGATTCGTAAAAAATGATAATGAAATAGCTATCCCATCTCAACCATTTTGAAGTTAAGTGGTGTATGCATCAAGAGAAAGAAGTCGTGTGACGGATAAAGTAGCGAATGATACTCTTTTATTTGTGATTTATGCTCCTAAGTTGTATTCTATAATGCTAAAATGGGTTGAACACTTAATAGTGATGGATAAAGCTTTGTAATCACTTTTGGGTTAATGAATTGTTGTTGAGCAAAACAATTAATAATAAATAGCTATCTGGAGTGTGAATAACGAAAGAAAGGGCGAGGAAAGAAAAATCATCATTAGCCTAATTAGTCGCGATTCAATATGTAAACTTGACTTTAATTTGAATCTAAGTTGTAAGTTAGAACCATAAAACAGACCTAATCATATTTGAAAATGATTGTTTATTTCTTAAGCCTCAACCGATAATGGTGGTTAAAACCACCGCTCACTTTCGTTTATTTCCTCTCCCAATGGTAAACGATCCTTTCATTTAAAGAAGCTTCTTAATCTATTAAATTGTTTCCGACAAATAATTTGGTATTCTTGTCACAATATTTGTTTAACGAACGTCTTTTTTATTTATCTATATGAAACAAGTTGACTAAACTATATATAGAAAACAAATAGAGAGTTGAATCTTAGTCTCCGGTTGAAAAATGATATCCCAAATCTTGGAGTGGTTTTTTATTGAGAAAAATAAATTTAATTATTACACACAACTAGCCCTCTTAAAAAGAAGTCTTAAGCTCATTGGACTAGGATACAAGTTTTAAATTTCTCTTGTGTAAGCGATCCCGACCCCTAATTGGTTGGGATAATTATGGATTTAAGCTAATTAATGAAATCTTATTTATACTTTTTGCTAACAAAAAATTTAAAGAACTGTCATACACAAATTAAAAAAAGACAAAAGATAATAGACCAAAACAAAAATAAAATATAATAGACAACAGATCAAAAACGTTGTCAGACAAGACTAATATTTCATAGAATATTAACAAATAAAATCTGGCAAACAATCTGAAGAAAATATATGTGCAGAAAAAATGTATGAACGATCACAATTCACGAAATAACGACACATCTCCAAGTGTGCAGATGATCGATAAAAATCTATCAAAGTGCTCAACTTCTCCTCTCCACTAATTTCATTTTTCCAATACCAAACTCATAAGAAACCACAAACCAAAATAATAGTTATTTCTTCCTTATTACACAAATAAACTAGGCCACTTGTACACCACCGCGTAGCATCTAAACCTTGTTAACACGTGGCTCGAGAGATATACGGAACTCCGGTCGTAGCAGAAACTAAAAGTTTCTTTGACCAACCATTTGTCGACACGTTAACCTTTCTAGAGACTGTAATAGCAAAGATATACCACGTCAGCAGACCCAACGAACTTTCGATAGATACGTTCCACTGCCACGTCACACGCCAGTTGATATTTCACTCACGTTTTCTCAAAAACTCTCTTTTTTGCACTCTTCAAACTTCACACACTCACACATATTCAACACATTTTTTGTTTTTGCTTTCTTTAGAGAATTAATAAATAATCAAATCAAATCAAAATGGGTTACATTTGGTTATCAACTTTTAAAAGAAGTCCACGTGTATACACAAGAACATATTTACGTTTTAAATTTCTTAGCGTTGGTAGATAAAACTCGATGTTACCAAAAGTATACACTATCTAATTCATCCCAAAAAAAAATCCGTTCCTCCTTATATATAAACCTTCTCTTCAACACAGAGTGGAAAAAGCAAAATCAAACAAAGATACAAAAACCAATATTAAAAAACATTTTATTTCAAAGTTTTTTTTTCTCTAGTCTTCTCCAAATGGAATGGACTAGAGGAAGAATCCTAGGCCGAGGCTCCACAGCCACCGTTTACGCCGCCACCTATCACAATTCAGACGACATCGCCGTTAAATCCTCCGAGCTTCACCGATCAGAGTTCTTACAAAGAGAAGCAAAAATCCTCTCGTCCCTGAATTCTCAATACGTGATCGGATACAGAGGATCAGAAACCAAGAGAGAGTCAAACGGCGTCGTTACATATAACCTTCTGATGGAGTACGCACCGTACGGAACGTTGACCGACGCGGCGGCGAAGAACGGAGGCGGACTCGACGAGACTCGGATCGTGAAGTACACGCGCGAGATATTAAGAGGGTTGGAGTATATCCACTCGAAAGGAGTCGTGCATTGCGATGTAAAGGGAAGTAACGTGGTTCTTGCTGAGAAAGGTGAGGCCAAGATTGCTGATTTCGGGTGTTCGAAACGGGTTGACCCGGAATTTGAGTCGCCGGTGATGGGAACGCCGGCGTTTATGGCTCCGGAGGTGGCGCGTGGGGAGAAACAGGGGAAAGAGAGTGATATATGGGCGGTTGGGTGTACGGTTATTGAGATAGCTACGGGATCTTCACCGTGGACGGAGGCGAGGGAGGATCCGGTTTCGGTTCTTTATCGGGTCGGGTATTGTGGTGAGACACCGGAGCTTCCTTGTTTGCTTACGGAAGAAGCAAAGGATTTTTTGGAAAAGTGTTTGAAGAGGGAAGCTAAGGAGAGATGGACGGCAACACAACTCTTAAACCATCCTTTTTTGTTAACTAAACCGGACATTGAACCGGTTTTGGATTCCGGTTTTATTTCAAGCTCACCGACAAGTGTGACTGATCAAACGTTTTGGAGATCAGTAGAGGAAGAAGAAGAAGAAGAAGAAGAAACAGAGGAATTACAGGATGATTCAAGAGATCTAGACCGTTCAAGCTTGTTTGGTTGTTATTCGGAGAGGATCGGACGGTTGAGATATGTTGGTGGGTTGGATGGGCCTAGATGGGATATGGAGGTTGAGGATTGGATCACGGTGAGGTGTGAAGGAACAATGATTAGTGGGTCACATGAGGAGTTGATTATTATTAGTGAAAATGTATTTGTAAATTGATTAGGGGTCATTTGGGTGAATTGTAGAAAATGTAGGGGTTGAAATTAGTGAAGATCTCCAATTTAGGGGAGATCAATGTAGCTTGTTAGTCTCCGAATATTCGATTGATCACATGTATATTATTAATATCCAGATTTTTTTAACCAAACCAAATGTTAAATCTATAGAGTTTCAAGGTTTGTTGGCCTGCAAAAGATAAAAATGTTGAACTATGACATTCAAATTAACTATCACTGTTTATATTCGACTACCGAAATTTTAGTCTTGAAAATAATATAATAAAACCATAAGCTCTTTTCAATGCCACAAATGTCTACTTTGTCAATATAACAAATAAATGAACATGTTAAATAGATTGGCATATTATTGAGAATTATGGGTGTGGTGTTGGTGATATCATATAGGCATGGATACAACAAATCCAATTACTTTAAACTTTTGGGGTAAATGGGAAAAGTGATAAGTGAAGGAAAGAAACGTGCCAAATCGGCCGAATTGGTTTGTTGGTTTGGTTGGTCACTTTGAGTTTTTGTTTTTGACAAAACCTAAAGATTCCTTTGAACCTTTAAAAAAGGATCCGTGTCTAGTCATTTGTGTAATTTGGTAAGCTTCGTTAGGCCAATGTGATAATTCATCAAGTCTTTGCTTCCACTAGTTTAATATGTATATTGTTGACACCTCACATTATTAGTTAATTACTATTGAATTTTATATTCAATATGTATATTGTTGACACCTCACATTATTAGTTAATTACTATTGAATTTTATATTCAATAGAGGTGTCAAAATGGATGTCCACGTCCATTTTGATCCGTCCATTATTATATTGTTTATGTTTATTATATTCAAAATCATAAACGTCTAAACCCATAAACACCCATATCAAATGGGCTGTCCATGGGTGTTTATGTGCTAATATTTTATGACAGAAAATATGTTTTCGTATTTTTAGTAAAAAAATGTATTTTATATTTTTGGTGAGAATTATATATTTTACATTTTTGGCAGAAAAATTGATTTTAACTTAGATTTTTTAGTTCATTAGATGTCCATTGTTCAATAATGTCCGACTATTTTGTCCATAAACTAAATTGGGCGTTGATTATTTTAGACTGTTTTATAAATGGACTGTCCAAGAGCGGTCCATTATATATTGTACATGGACAAATCACGGACAACCCGCTTATTTTGACATCTTTAATATTCAGCATGATCCATTTTCTTCTAGAGATGGATTAAGAATCATTGTCGAAGTTTGATAAGTTCGATATATTTTGTTGTCAAATATGCATGCCGAACTAGAATTGAATTTTAACTTCATTTTAGTTCGTAGAATTGATCAGGGTCATATATTGATTTTTTATTAACACAAATAGATTTCAAATAATTGATGTAAGCGATACATGTTAAGTCGTCATAAGTTTCATTAATTATAGAATCTTCTGATGATTAAGAACATTATTACAACAACAATCTTAGTGAAGATAAGGTTAAGTAATAAGAATACTTTGCTTGCAAGGTAAGTTCATGTTTGGAGAGTTATCTTTTTATCTTAGAAGGTGAATAACGAATCTTTTGTTTTATGGTTTTGACTCGTTATGGATAAAGTCATAACCATATATAGTATGGGCACTTACCACACGAATGCTTAACTTCAAAGCCTGTGAGCATTCCTTTTTTTCTTCTAATTGATTTAGATCAATTTACTTTTTATTTAGATTTTTGTATCACAGTGTATATTTTGTTTATTTTTTTTATTCTTTTCGTATAAATATTAGTATGCTAGTAGCATTTTACTTTTTCTGTATTCTAGTTTTCATATTTGAAAAATGATATTTTTTGGAAAACTTGTAAGTGAAAACTTTTGTTTTTATTCGGTTTGTATATTATATTTGGACTATTCAGAACAGATGAACTCAGCTTGTTTATTTTACATTAACTAAATTAACATTTAAGAATTTTTTTAGTAAATCGTTTCTTTTTGGGTTGAATGTAAAACCCACAAATTCTGGTGAGGTTTAGTTTCTCATTAAGTCCAACCCACAAATAAGTCTAGTAGTATAAAGCCCAATAAACCAAACTCGAGCTCATTTTGACATAAGGGATATTACAAGAATATGTTTTTTTTCTTTCTTGTCACTCAATTTTCATTCATCATATAAATATGAAAAGTACATAGTAAAGTAGTCTAGTTGGACATAGCCAATACAAAAGCCAAACGGCTGAAACATAACAACAGACATAAGCTTTGGATAGAGACACAAACTTTAACAAGTTTGATACATTGTTAGGAGAGGAGTTGAACATCTCTAATACATAAGTGAAAAAACCCGACTTCAATACAAACTCATCAACCAATTTTAAGATAGTCAAATTTGCCATATGACTTTGGGAATGCCCTAACCTCGATTCGCAAACTAATGGTCACCGTTGTCTCCACCGGCACCGAGTGTGCCATTACACTAGAGAACAAAGCGGTTACGGCATTGAATAAGTTTTCCAATTTCGCAACTAGTAAGAATTCACCTCTCACAGAAAGGAGAAAAGATCACAAGGTCGTCTCCTCAAGCAAGGAGGAAAATGGAATCTGACTCTCTCTAATGTATGTATATGATAGTCCTACTTGCTTTAGCAAGCTACCTCTCTTCAAGAGTGGATTTGAAAAATCAGAACTAGACATTGGTGAACTCGACGACTTGGGTAGTACTAGGGTTTGGTAAATATGTTTGGCCCTAAGCTCAACGATGTAAGAAGCTTCAACCTTATACTCTAAGTCGCTAACACTTTCCAACTCGTGTATAAGTGATCTCTCCCGGTCCCATCGGAAGGAAGTTTTTTTAGTATTCTCACCGGTGGAGAAGCCTAAAGGACTATGATTGAGATGCTGTCGAAACTCGACCTTTGGTTCAGAGAATAAGCGTGGAGGGTGTTCAAAGGAATCAACAAAACGTTGTGATACCACAGCCATAAAGGAGAAGTCAACTAATCCTTGTATTAGAGCTAATCTATGAATCGAAAGGAGTCCTCGGCGATTTGAAACAATGTGTCGGCTCAGATGACTAAAGAAAATAATCAAGCTAGGAAATAAATCGGAACTGGGCCAGGTGAAATAATAGGATATGGCCAATAGATTTAGATAAACAGACATGTGCTCAGCTGATGATGTATTTGGGCCACAAACCCCATATATGGACCTATGATAGATGTAAAAAAGGCCATCGAAATTCCAGCAAAGTCGTGGGCCAAGCCCACTAAGGAAGACCACACGAAAATTTAGGTTTGCGTCTCTTGCCGTCAGTGTCTTCACCAGTACAAGCGACGGACCAGAGCTCCACACCATCAACAACATGTCTGAGTGCCCAACGATGGGACTTACATGATCTAGCATTAATGCACAAATAGGTGTAACTTTAGCCATCGACGATGTTTGGTGAGTGAAGCACAGAAGGACTGGAGCGGCGTCCACCAAATCAGAATCAAAGAGATCCCACATCAAATGAGTAGATCCAAGAGCTACTTCGAGAGAGGATTGGATCTGGGGAATACTCTCTAGATCTGGTATAACAAGGATGTTACTGCGGCTTACAAGCTCCGGGAGGGTCATGCAGACCAAGAGATGTTCAAATCTGGTGGTTTCTAACCGTTTCTTTAGCATAAAAGAGACTGGTGAGCTCCGCGGCTGAACCATTACCGGAAGAGAAGGATAACAAAAGATGACTCTTAAAACAGGAAAAACAAAAAAGATATTAACACTAAAAACACAGTTCCAAAAGAAGAAATGTGGAAGAAATGAACGAAAAAGGTCCCAATACCGGTGATTTATAGCTTTGCTGGCGCCGGAGAGTGGTGCAAAAAGTGATTTCTCGATAGCTCTCGAAAGATGTACCAGAGAGAGAATTCTATGTTTTTTTACAAGAATATGTCTTGTTTCCACAATCTTATGTATAAGTTTTCTTTGTCATAGCATCACAATTGGGGCCATGAAATGAATATTTTCAAACCTCTTCAAGACTTCATTCAGAATCTTGTTCTTGTAATAATCGTGCATATGAAGATTAATAATGTGACTAAATGGAATGGTAATCCAGTGGTTTTGAGAGTGAGTATACAAACCCACTTGATCAATTTCATATGGAATGAGTGACTTTATGCATTAGAATATAGTATTATCAATTATTGGTATTCGACATCAAAATAAATTATGTACTGAAAATTTAGAAAATCGAAAACTTGAAAATTTCATTTTTTACATATCTTTAGCTCGTAGTTATTATATTCTACATTGAATTATTACATATATATACACATAATTATATTTCTAACCTTTTTATTTATCAAAATATCTTATTTTAAAGTTTTTGAAGAGCTATAAATTACAAAACTTAGGCAAAAAAAGAATTTTAAAATAAACATCATTTTTTTTCTTTTTTTCTTCCGACTATCAAATAGTGAAATACAAAGCAAGTGGAGGTAACGAATATTTGTGGCGCAAAAAAAGGATTTAATTACAAAACTCCTACGGACCCCAAAAATCTTATTCCCTTCCTAAAAATCACAAAGTGATAAAGAGGGAACCCATGCGAGACTGGTCCGCGAACACTCGATGATGATGATCCATCAAGCTTTAGCTCTCCCGCGTTTTCCTCTCCCCATTTTCACCACAGGTTCCTTAAAGTTTCGATTTTTTTCACAATCTTTCTCAACAATGACGACTCGCATGCTTGTTAATTTTCGCCTAAATTCTAACCAATTCGCAATTTTGAGTTCGTGCGGATAATCTAGAACCTAAATCCAGATTGCCCACATTTTAGTTTTTGATTCCTCAACCGAATTCAAATCAATTTGAAAATTGGCCTCTGTTTCACTTATGCTTTAACTTCATTTTGTAACCTAGAGATTTCTCTTCATGAAATTGACAGGCTTTAGGTCTAAGGGAGGCGTGTTTCTGTATCAATGCCAAACAAAAAAACCTAGAACAATAGCATTTTGCGCTGCTGATGATCAAATCATCAGTTCGAAGAAGACAAGGTTCAGCTTTTGAATTTTATCTCCTTATCTGAATGTCTATGTTTAAATCTGAGGTTATTATTGAGCAAGTTTCAAACTTTGCATGTAGATTATTCTGTTTCCTTATGAGACTTTAAAATTCCTCCAATTTCATAATCAATCATGTTCCACAGGAAAGTAGTGGAGCATGTGTGTTTACTCAAAGCAAAAGAGAATTTATCAGAGGAAGAAGAAAAAGATATGCTTGATTATCTTTACACTTGTCAATATCAAATGAGAGGCATTGTTGCTATATCTCTAGGTAAGAGTGAAGCCTCTCCATTTGTTCTTACTTTATCAAAAACCAGTCTCTTGTGATTCAATCTCTTCTCACAGGTTGCATTGGTGATAGAAACAATGAAGATAACTACACGCACGGTCTCTTTATACGGTTCCAAAGAAAGCAAGACCTTGAACAGTTCTATGAGAACCCTTTCTTCTTGAAAGTTCTTAATGAACATGTAACACCATTCTGCCATGTATGATGCCTTTACATGTAAACGCCATTCCTCTTATCTTCTCTTCTTCTCTATTAAAGATGGTTTCGGTTTTGATACCATCGAGTTTTTTCATGTGTCAGGGGCTAGTCAATGTGGACTATGAATCAGAGGTTGAAGATGACATCCTCTCAATTTTTCGAAAGGGCGAGGTTTAATCATAATCAACTCACTACTACTTTTTAGTGTCAAATTATGTAAACAGACAATGTTCCTTCCTGGGCAGGAATACAACTATGGTGAAGAGTTTGTTCTTCTAGTTACTTTTGCTAAGAACGCTTCTGAAAAGGACAGTAAAGATGCAATGGATTCTTTTGCTCAGCTAACTTTATCTCTTCCATCATTAATTGTCCAGTCCACACAAGGTGCCTATGAAAGCATGTGGAACTATATAGCTAACTTCAAATTTTGTTCTAATCTTTGCTTCGATCTTTTGATGTTCAGGCTTAAACTTTAATGACAGCAGTAAGGAATTCACACATGCAGCAGTAGTTAGATTTCGTTCATGTAATCACTTTTCCTAATCTCCTAATACTGTGCATTCCTCTCTTATTCTTGCTCACTTTTGCTTATGCCACATTTTTGCAGTTGATGCCATGGAGATTTTCATTGAGGGCAGAGAGTATAAAGATGTAAGATCTTAACACTTATACTGCTCTTTAAATTATATGGTAAAAGAAAGATTGAAATAGAAATTCTTTGTCTTTTCAGATGTGGAGGTCTCAGTTTGAGCCGTTTATAGAAAAAGCAGTAGCTCTACATTTCTCTGTGGATCCCGTTGGTACTGACGTCATGTGAGACATATCACAAAACGTTTCAACTTAACATGTTAAGATTTGGTTGCAGTGCATTATGAACAAAGTTCTTTATATTTCTTCCAGTAATATTCTTGACTACACAAAACTATATCTTCAGTACAGAACGAACCAACAGGCTTTGGGTTTAAGTGAGAGTTAGTAGATGATTTAGCTTTAGAACTTAAAGGCTCAAAAAAGACAATATTTCTCATCGGTTCGGTTGAGCTTTTAGTAAGCGTTGTAGTTTCCATCCCCTGGCCCTGCCATGAGGTTTCACAATCATGAAGATATCAAGAAAGTTTTGCAGAAGGAGCTCTAACAAATAACATATTAAATTAAATATTTCATATTCACCCTTCAAACATAAGTTCCTTTTTTTCATTTTGATGAGATTTGAGGAAAGATAAGTACTAGTGTACTACAATTGGCTAGGCTTGTACAGTAATTAATGTAAAAGGTTAAGGTAAAGATGGATGTATATAAGTAGCATGAGAGTCGATTTGTTTTGAAAATGTGATGCATATAATGTTAGCATTACATATAAAATGCGTGAGCACTTGCATATGTTGTTGTCAGATAGTAGTACACATTGTTTTTATGTATATATATAGAGAAACATGCATATAGGGATATATGCGTTGCCAGCTTAAGAGTAAGATTGCAACCAACTAATCTGTCCATGCAAAATAGAGAATGAAAATGAAGTACAGGACAAGAATTACATATAATTTTATTTTTTTCATACAAAAGAAATTGAAGTTTCTGAAGGGGGAACTCTTTTTTTGTTTTCATGCTTCAAGCGTCAACAAGATTCATATTTTATTAAACTCGAAAATCTCATGTAAATATTAACTATAGTTAGTTCCATATTGATATCATTTCTCGCATATTCATAATCAATCATCTGATGTTTCACTCCGTCTTACGCCGTTCTCTGAGCATGATCCTGCATGGAGTTAAGATGAAACTATATTACCAAAGATATTTTTCCAAGAGATTTAGACATTTTTTTATAATATTATATATATATATATATATATATATATATATGTAGTTCACTGTTTATAAAATTACCAACTATACTGGTCCAGATAAATCAATAATAGATACAAAATACATCAATACTACGAAATTAAGTATAAGCAAGAATATGGCGAGTTTTTCTTTCACATATATGCATGTTTCGATACTAAATATCATAAATAATTGATACTGTATATATGTTCTAATATACAGATTCATGTCATGTGTGTTTCACATATGTTTCGGAAATTCAGAACCATATATGTTTTTGTTTTACCCAAAAATCTACTATGTATGTGTGTAAAGCTAATGGGAAACAAGTAATCAAAGCAATGAATTTCACCCAAAACGTTTTTGTCTCCGAGTGAACACATTTTTAGTGATGATGAAGTGGTAGAGAAAGAGAGAGTTGAGTTGAAGAAAGGAAACACACATACCATGATAATGATGATGAAGTGATGAGTCGCCGGAGAAGCCAACTAAACATATGTATCTTCTCTCTTTCTCAGCCCATTTTTTCTGCAGTTCCAAAGCTTCGTTTACATATAAATCGCTAATAGTTAACAAATTACAATGAGATTAAAGCATAAAGATTGTTTATTGGTGTAGTTAGGTGTGTAAATAAATAATTATATAGATGATGAGGATGCTTACGGCTGATCAAGAATGATAATGGAGATAATAAAACAAGAAGAACATAGATAGAAGTTCCAGGTTCATTGAACCTGGTTGCCTTTTTGTGCACCCACAAAGGCGCCAAAGCAGGGAAAAAACAAGAGAGTGGGTTGAGACTTATTTATAGACCTAACCATTTTATTTTTTCCTTCATTTAAAAATAAAAACATTCAATTACTTTTACTATTTCTTTCTGTGATATTTTATTTTTTATTATACTATTTTTTCAAGAGATATTATTTTAATTAGAAAGTTATATAGGTCGTCAATTCGTAGTTGCCTTTGAATCAAAATTACCACTGATCAAACATAATGAAAACCATAAATTACTTTTTGTACGCGTAGGACGGTACCAGACTAACACCATCTCCATTGGGAGATGGTTAAGAGATTTTAATGGGTTTTTAATCCATTATTTCATTAAAAATAAATTAAAATAAATTAAATAGATAAAGATTGACCCTTAAATAAAAGTTTTAAGTATTGGTTCTTAGCGTCATATATCATGTTTTTATTAGGCATATACTGTGTTAAAAAATCAAAATTACAATTAATTGACTTTTTTTCAATTTTTAAATCTATAATTTTATACTTTTATGTCATGTATGTTTAAAAAATTTTGAATGCAAGAATTATTTACTTATCAAAAGTTTATAAATTTTAAAAAATATTTTTTTTAAACAATCTATGTAAGATTCTACTAATGAAGGAGCAAAATTATATAAATTCTTAAAAAGTTTCTTAACATTAATTTTAATTATTCTATATTAAATTAAATGGTAAATACCTTTTTTGAGCATCATATCAATGGGGATACTCAAACTCAATATCAAGTTCCATTTTGGATTGTAGTATATACATTTTTTTATTGTAATTTGGATTAGATTTTTTTTTGTTTTTACATTTATTCACGAACAACAAAATTATTATAAGCATGCCTAGGAAAATAGTTATGAATTAAATTGACTAACTCATATGAGTTTAAAAAATAAAAATAAAAAATAAGAAAGAGAGATTGAGAATCTAAAATATCATAGTTAAGAAGTTTCTTGCGCCACTCAAAATTTAGCATGGCCTATAAGACTGGTCAATTCATTAGTCAGGTAATATACTTTTCGATACCGCATTATAAAATATTATAAGTTATTCAAAAAAAAAAAAAAAACAAATCACTTAAAATAGTAAGAACGTTGGAAAGAGACCTACCTACAATACAATCAAGTTCAATCAAATCTAATATATACAAAATGGACACGTTGTTTTCTTCATTCCACCCAACTTGTGTTAGGTCTTTTAGTTAGTGCTGCTCTTTCTATCTTTTCCAAAGGTTGCTGTTTCTATTTTCTATTAGATTGACGTTTTACATTGATGTTACTAGTTAGTTATCTAAATTATGTATCATTTGTTATTTGCTTATTTCATAGTACCATTGGAATACCACCGTTTAACAATGTCAATTCCTAGCTATTCAACTGGCAAATTCATCTTGAAAAGTCATCTTTACGGAGCCTATTTGCCCCAACTCAGTTTCTCCTGGTGGCTTGAACCGACGAGATGATAATGCTTTCAACGGCAGGATGGTAAAAGGGCTAAGACCATGGGCGAACCCACGTTATAGGGATCCGGTCTAGCTGCACCACCCAAAATATAAAAGACATGTTTTTATAACACTAAACAACATTATTAAAGTCGAAAATTTGGTAAGAATGCACCTCCTTAAAATGTGAGTTCTACCGTTCAGATCTTCCCTTAGCCAATTTGCACCTCATAATTCTTTTCCTTAGGTTTGTCACTGTTGTGGATCGTCGTTAGATTCGCTTTCCTGTCCACTTTTGGTCTGAGTTTAAACTTTTAACTTCCTTAGAACTGTTCTTGTAGATTTCGATAAGATCTTTCGCCGACATCATTTTGACTGTGGTCATATTCATTCTTTTTTTTTAGTATGTTTTATCGTTATAACTTCACACTGTAACTATGTAACTACGGAAGGGTTATATTGGTTATGGTTTCTTTATGCTTAATTTTTTTTTTTTTTTTGCATTGGACCAAAATCTTATACATAGTGTATGACTCAATCTTCTTTTGAATAATATATACATTTTATCAGAAAAAAATCAATTTGTAACAATAAAGTTAAGGGTTTCAATGGTTTGTCTTTTTACAATTACAATAATAGGTTTCTCGTGTAATAATTTGCAAACTAAAAATAGTTTAATCAAACAGTAAATGTAAGACTTGAGCCGACAAAGCTTCGTGTAAAAGTAGATTAAAGTGTCTGTTCAACCCCAGTTGTTCACGTGCCCACCAAACCATACAATTTGCAACTCAATTGGCTTCTTTGGATTCTCTTTTCTTTTTTTGTCGATTGCTTTTTTTCTCGTAGATAAGAGAATTCACATTTTTTAGTCTTCAATGGTAAATCGAGAATGTATTCAAATTTTAGTCGACTATGCATTTTCAAAAACAATTTTTGATGTTACATTACCTAAATATTGGAAATATTAATCCTTAACTCTTACAAAACTCATATATATATCTTCCCAACCGTTGATATTTTTGGTGATTATGAACGGACTGTGTCTATTAGTAACAGTTGTCTTGTTCTTTCATCGCTGATGTGTTTTCAGTTCTATGTATTAAAAAATAAAATAAGAGAACTTGCATTTTTATGTCATGATATATCATCTTTCGTCTAAGAAAATGTTGCAAAACAATAATCGTTTGTTTACAGAAAAGTGGATTGAGGCTCATTCATATATAAATTTTTTTTATCACAACTCATGACAGCTAATCACTTATTATGAATGAGTTGCGTATATTACTATAAGTCTATAATACATTGTTTTCTTTTTGTTTTTGATAAAGCACATTTTTCTTTCTTATTTTTCGTACAAACCATTTATTTTTTCAAGTTATAAATATCAGTTTGATTGATCTAAAATTTGATCATTGACACTATCAATTTATGTTTTTTTTTTCCTGGTTTTGTGGACGTTCGAGTTCTATAGTATGATCAAAGCCAGAAAGTTGAAGAGTCATGACTCATGACTATAAGTCTATAACAAGGACCTAGACAAGAAGACTGAAACATCGATTAACAAAACAATCGGCCTTAAAGTCCATTGGGTCCGTCCAAGATTGTCTATTAGGCCCATCTTGATCTTACCTCCAAGCACTAATTATTTCCAAACTTTTAAGTTTTGTCTACATTTTCTCTTATCGCAAACTAATCACCACTGAGTGAAAGTTAATGTATATAGAACATTAATACATATACAGCTTACACCAATAAACAAACCATATACGATCGAGCTGCCGAGCTGGACTCTTCATTTCAATTAAGTACTAGTTGTAGTTTAAATTGCTGGTTAATTTAACAACAGACGTTGATGATTCAATCACAACCTATTCCAAACCACAAGGAGAGACACATTAAGCTGATCACAATATTACATTACTCACACAAGAAACAAAGAAGAAAATACACACCCAACAATATAAACCACATGCAGATGAAACCATAAAGAAGAGAATACACACCCACCAAAACATCATTAGTAGAGATGAGGAGTTTTACATCCTCTTATTAACTCCCCAAGTCTCTCATATATCTTCTTATAATTTCACAATATTCCAAGCGAAACATTGATGAGAGCATTTTGCGTATTCACTGCATAGAAGTATAGATCATCATACCGGTCGTTTGTAGGAGCCTTCCCACCAAACATGAGCATCCCTTTCTTTCCATCAACCGTCGCAGCCGACGAGGCACACCAACCACGCGGTCCTGGTCGAGTCTCTTCTCCTCCATCTTCAAGTTTCTTCCATTTCAACGTTTCCGTGTCCAGCAAGAAACCTTTACCACACAACTTCCCAGGACCAACATGGGCCTTAGGGTCCATCTCAATCTCACCTCCAAAAACTATCACATATTTCCCTACAGCCGCAGCTGCGAAAACGCTCCTTGGAGACGGCTTCTCTCCGGTAGTCTCCACTTTCTTCCACTCGTTTCTATCAACATCAAAGCAATGAACATCATCACATTCGTCCCCATCAAACCCGTAAAGCATCCATATCTTCCCTTGAACAACTACAAGACCGGCTCCTCCTCTTGCTTTACAAGAATCACCCAGACTCGGTAGCTGAACCCACTTCTCATCAGCAACGTTAAACGCGTTTAGTGCCTTGAGCCGCACGGTTTTACTCACCCCACCAAACAAGTAAACGTTCTTTGCATCAGAAGCCATCGAGTGGAAGCTACGAGTCTCGGGTCCTTCCTCAACCCTAGTCACAAGTTTCCACTCGTTCTTCACCGTGTCGTACGAGTAAAACCCGTTGTACTTTCGGGACGCATCACGGCCGCCGAAAACGTAGAGTTTGGATCTAACGGCTACCATTGAGACACCTAAGCAACTGAGTGTTGGGATGTCTCCGGTGGCTGGAGCGATCGACCAAGTGTGAGTGTTGAGGTCAAAGACGTAAAGGTCTTTGTCGATGGGGACATTTGATGTTAACTCGCCGCCGAATGAGTATAACTTGTTTCCCACCACGGCTATGGTATGTGAACTTCTCGGTCCTGGTCCCTTTCCTTTCTGCTCCACCTAATAATGATCACCACAACGGCACAAAGTTTTTAAACACAAATTGCTAATTACAACGTGATGTGTTCATTACTAAAAAAAATAAAAAAACCATAATCATGGAGTATTGTTAGTTGGCTGGCGCAATGCATAACTTAATCACCAGCAATGTAACCACACTAACCAATTTAACCTAGCTCCTATAGAATATAATATATGTTAATCTTGTAGAGAATTATGAATTTGTGAGAAATTTAGTTAACTGTATAATGGAATGATCATTAATTAATGAATTTTTTTCTAAAATAGCACTAAATGAAGTTTTTGTTCCACAAATAGAAGTTTATTTTTATTTTGGATAAAATAGCATTTTTATAAAAGATAAATTTAAAATTTTTTGTTTATTGTACAATTTAGGGTATAGTTTGTTTAGGGTGGAAGGTATAAGTTATGGTTTAAAATTTTTAGGGTTTAGGGTTTTAAAAACCCTAAACTCTAAGTGTTAAACCCTAAAATATCAGGTTAGAAGATTTTGTGCTAGATAAGGAAAATAATCTTTAATAAAAATGATATTTTGTCCAAAATAAAAATGGAGTATTTCTATTAGTTACCTTGATCCATTCGCCATGCAACGTCGACGTCGGAATCATAGCTGCAATATTCATTATTATCGTACAATACACTTAAAGTATTTCTATATTTGAATGTGTCTCTCTTCTTCTTTATAAACTGTCTTATTTATAGGCTAAAAATCTACAAGAAAGATCTCCGTTGCTCCCAGTTATCCCGTGAATGGCATTGGCAGCTAAGGATCCCCTGTTCAGGTGCTGATTATGGGTAATGTTACTTTGGAGATAAAGAAAAAAGTATTGAAAATTTAGGTTACATGATTCTCGTTTTATTTCCTCATCACTATAGCTATGTGTCCCCGGTTACGCTGTTAGGGTGTCCTTGTCGTTTTAAAGTCGTCCGATCTGCAAACCATAAGGCCGTGGCTCGTGACTCTTGAGCGGTGAGATAAAAAGAGACGTCAATGTCATAGAGCGTGCACAACTATAAATAAACACTCTTTCATAATATCATGAGAACATTTTCCAATAATTTCACATTTCCCATCCTCATGTATTAATTAAAAAGCACAATATATAATCAACCTTAAGACTTTAAATATATTTCTTTCAATGAAATTCTCTAATTTTTACAGATATTTAAATTTCCCAAGTATTTCACCTTTTTTCTTATAAATCATGATAGTATTCAACAATTCATAATTTCTAAAATTTTCATATTAAAGATCCCCGAGTTAGATATACTCTACAATCATTACACAAAATGAACAGATTCAAACATTCAATCTAGATCACTCAACCCTTGTTTAGTTGTTTTCAGAGTATTCAACTCCTCTAGTTCATCTTTCAAACACTTGATCAAAAACGTCTACTAAAAATATATTTGGGCCCTAAAGTCCAAAAATATTAGTTCATAAAAACAAAATCGATGCCTATAGTTATCTGTAACAAGGCCCATATACAACTATTTGAAAAAAACTTCCGAGAGATTCGTGTTGTGTAGAATTGAATCACATCCACATACGTCCAGAAAAGCCAAAGCACGACTCTGTTTTCTCTATTATCTCTTCTCTACTCTTATCAATGGCTCCAATCACAACACTTCACCGTACTCACAAAAATCTCCACTTCTCACGAAACCATGCTATTAAACATCTCTTCTTCTCCAATCTCTCATCGAAACCCTCACTTCCTCTCCAATTTCACCAACCCAATATCCTATCTCCCTCGCCGATCCAAAACCCACCTCCCAAAATCTCATCTTTTCCCAAATCTCCCACCTTTATCAAACCAGAGCTTCAAAAACAGAGTATTCTTCGGAAACAAGAGCTACCCAGATGGAAAAAGGATCGATTTTCGAACGAAAGCAATCTCTGGGATTGATTTGGGAAGCTTCGAATCAGTTCTAGAAGCTACAGCTGTGCTCACAGCGATCATCGTCGTCCACGAATCAGGTCATTTCCTAGCTGCTTCACTTCAAGGCATCCATGTGAGTAAATTCGCAATAGGGTTTGGTCCAATCCTAGCTAAATTCGATTTCAACAACGTTGAGTACTCTCTTAGAGCTTTTCCTTTAGGTGGGTTTGTTGGTTTCCCTGATAACGATCCCGATAGTGAGATTCCAATCGACGATAAGAATCTACTCAAGAACAGACCAACTCTAGATAGATCTATTGTAGTTTCAGCTGGAATCATCGCTAATGTGATATTTGCTTACGCTATAATCTTTGCTCAAGTCTTATCCGTTGGTTTGCCTGTTCAAGAAGCTTTCCCTGGCGTTCTTGTTCCTGAAGTTAAAACCTTTTCCGCTGCTTCTCGCGATGGATTGCTTTCAGGAGATGTAATCCTCGCTGTGGATGGTATTGAGCTTTCCAAAACAGGTCCTGATGCTGTCTCTAAAGTCGTTGACATTGTTAAAACAAACCCTAAGAGTAATGTGTTGTTTAGAGTTAAAAGAGAGAATCAAGATTTGGAGATCCGTGTCACGCCGGATAAGAACTTTGATGGGACGGGGAAGATTGGTGTTCAGTTATCTCCTAATGTTAGAATCACTAAAGTGAGACCGAGGAACGTTCAAGAAACGTTTAGGTTTGCGGGAAAGGAGTTTATGGGGCTATCTTCTAATGTCTTGGATGGTTTAAAGCAAACGTTCTTTAACTTCTCTCAAACGGCGAGTCAAGTGGCAGGTCCTGTGGCGATCATTGCGGTGGGAGCTGAAGTTGCGAGATCAAACATTGATGGACTTTATCAGTTTGCAGCGTTGCTGAATATTAACCTTGCGGTGATCAATCTCTTGCCTTTACCGGCTCTTGATGGTGGAACATTGGCGTTGATATTGTTGGAAGCTGTTAGAGGTGGGAGGAAGCTTCCTGTAGAGGTTGAACAAGGGATTATGTCTTCAGGGATTATGCTTGTTTTGTTTCTTGGATTGTTTCTCATTGTTAAGGACACACTTAGCCTTGATTTTATCAAAGAAATGTTGTAGTGTTTGTTATATCTCTTTTGAGGAAGGAAGTGAAGAAGAAAGAAACTTTTGTGTGAGTGAAGAAGTTGAGAGTTTGTTTTTTTTTTTAACACAACACTCATAGTACAAATCAAAACACATACAACAATTATTAAGTATAGTATTTGTATCTAATATATATTTCTCATATGGTTTACTTGTACTTGTCCATAATTTTCTTTGATTCTTCAAGTGGATCATTCATTGGCTTAGGACTAGAGATGCTATTATCTCTTTCTCCTTTGGGAGCTTCGTCTTTGTTTAAAGCTATGAATAAGAAATATGCAAACCCCATTGTACCCAATGCAAAGAAAGCGGTCGATAGAAATGACTTGAGAGCAAACAACGAAACTGCCGTTGCTGCAATTGTCACTGAGATTCTAGCAACTGGTCTAGGCACAGAAACAGGTACAAGATTGGTTCCAGCTTCGATTCCATCTTTCCCTATATTCCAAGCGGTTCTAAGAACTTTCAAGACACTGGATTGAGCAGACATAACAAGGTTTTTGGACCGAACTCGTTGGGTTTGAAGTGGAGCAATTCGAGTTCTTGAATTCAGCAAAGATGTGTTTTTTAACCTCAAAACATAACACTGGGAGAGGAATGGAGAATTGGGGAATCGGGTTAAGGTTTGTAAGAAACTTGGAGCCATGACATGTGAATGCAAAAGAGAGACGGCTTGTTACTAATACTATTCAGCTTCTTCTTCTTCTCTAAAGACTCTAACAAGGGACAAAAATGGGTTGTCTAAGAGATAAGAAAATCATGTAATAGTTCTACACTTCTACTCTTGTATTATCCACTATCCATTATAAAAGATGTATTTTCTTTTGTTGTAAATAAAATCGTTGAATATTGTTGTGGACCTGAATTTGAAGTGCCCCAAAGATGATTATAAATTTTAGCCCAGTCGTTTAAAGGATAAGGAGATTAAAGGGAGAAAATAAATTGTGGAGTGTGGACATGTTCCTTTGGACCTTAGGTTAGTGAAGAAAGACAACCAACTAGTATAATGGATATTTTCAGTATTATGGACCTAAGCACATAATCAACCAAAGTTATGGAATGGTATGCAGAAGTAGATCAATATATTTCTTATATGGATTGTGGATCAATATATGTGTTATAAGAAAATGTAAACAAAATACAATCTCCAAGTAGTTTACTTCAACTGATAGAGGAAGAAACTGAACATCAAATAAAGTCAAATTTAGGTTTTTCAGGTTGCAATTAACATGATATAACATTTTATCATATATATTTTAGTTAAATGCTTTAAATTTAACAATGTTCTCCAACACATAGTTAGCATTCAATTTTTTTCAAACAGAAACAACTTTAAGTGTGTTCAATGCCTTTTAATTTGTTTTTTTGTCAAAAAATGAAGATTTAATCCAAAATATTGAATTAGTGTATATACGATAAAATAAACAGAAATTTTCATTGGTTTCCTTATTAATAGAGTTGTAAATGAAAAAAGTTATAAAAAAAAGATTTGAAGAAGAGTGCTTTAACACAATTCGACATTTTGGGGCAATTTTTTAGGTTGCCGTTAACATGGTATAGTATTACACATAATGTATCCTATAAATTTTAGTTTAAAGTTTTAAATTTTAAAAACGTCTTCAATGAATGTGGTTAAAAATAATTGTTTCTATATATAAGACAAATTATGTTCATTCACTGCTCTATAAATATCTTTTTCTTTTAAAAAATATATATGCGTTGAACTCGTGAGTATATGACAAAATAAACATAATCTTTCATTAGTTTGCTTTTATTAGTAGAAGTGTAACTAAAAAATCTTTGAAGTAGAGTTTTTAAAGATAATTTGACGTGTGGTTAATATTAAGTTTTCCTAAATAAAAAGAAATTATATACATGCACCGTCCTTTAAATCTATTTTTAAAATAGTCATTTGCGTTGAACTCGTGAGTATTAGACAAAATAAACATAAGCGTTTATTGGTTTGCTTTTATTAGTAGAAATGTAATTAAAAAAAGTTAATAAATTTTTAAGGTATAGTTTATAAAAATAATTTGACGCGTGGTTGATATTAGTTTTTTTCCTAAATATAAAACAATTTATATACATGTACCGCTCTTTAAATCTATTAAAAATAGTCATTTGCGTTAAACTCGTGAGTATACGACAAACTAAACATAAATTTTTATTGGTTTGCTTTTAACAGTAGATATGTAATTAAGAAAAGTTAAAAAAAAAAAATTTGAAGTAGAATTTTTAAAACAATACGACGTGTGGTTAATATTAATTTTTTCTAAATATATTACAATTCATATACATGCATCAGTCTTTAAATCTGTTATTCAAACAAATAAATAGTCAATATACTGAACTCGTGTATATACGACAAAATAAACATAAATTTTCATTGATTTCCTATTATTATTAGCTCTTAACATTTTATTAGTAGTAATGTAATTAAAAAAGGTTAAAAAGAAATCTTTGAAGTAAGTGTTTTAAGCCAATTGGACACTTTGGGACAATTTTGCTCTTAGAAAGAAGATTTTGCTTATAAGACTCAAACTCCTATGATAAAAGAAAATGTTGCCCATATGAAAAGTGATCATGCCAACGTAATTTTGCATGAAATATCGCAATAAAATGACCTTTAATTTATCTTTATTTTTCCTCTATCCTAGAATATAAAAATACAATAATTAAATCATTACACTATTTATTTTCGGGCTTTAAATTTATTTTAGTTTTATTTAATTATTTTTAAAAAGCAAGAAGAAAGACAGAAAAGGCGTGGGGGGAAAAAGAAAAGGAGTAAGAGAAGTAAATAAGAGAAAAACGCGTCTTTGAAGAGAACGTCCCATTCCATTAGGCATGCAATGCGCGGCCGTGAAAGAAGCTCACTCCTCTCCTTTTTTAAAAAAATAGTTTTAAATTTCTGGCCAATTCACAATCTTTTTTTTTAAACATATACTTCAATGTTAGATGCTACATATGATATGGCTTAACTCTGACATTTTAGCTTAGTCGTAGTCCGAGTGTTTTTGTCTATGTTTCATAAAAGTTTATAAGTGGGTGGAACAAGTCATTTTCTATTAGATTCTCTGTTATGCTTTGACTAATCACTATGGATTATTGAAAACGATGTTATAAACACAAATGATCTTTATGCTAAAAATTTTCTATAAATTAATAATACTGTGACCAATATATTTTTGTGATATTTTATTAATTTAGAGAGGTTATTAATTTATAAAAATTATTAATAAATCGAGTATTAATTTATACAGGTTTAACTGATTGCAGAATATGAGATTGAGACACGGGAAAAAAAAAGTAATTACATAATAATCAAATAGACTCTTTTATATCTTGAATCTCTATAAGAAACTAAGACAGACAATTATCTTATCTCTCTAGAAACTCTTTCTGTAATGTCTTAAAATCTTTCTGTCTTCTTTCTAAGAAAAGACCAAAGAGACGAGAAAAAGACAAAAGAAAGCATTAAAAGTTTAAATAAAGCACGTAATAAACGTAATAACAACAAATTATTACGTAATAATACAAATTAATTTAATATGACTTCCAAATATAACACCAAAACACCCCCCAAAAAAAAAGAAGATTATTCACCCCTTTTTTCTTCCTTTCCTCTATATATCTAATTCACAAACACACGAAAATAACTTATATATACAAATATATACAACATATACAAACATCGTATATATCAAGTAACAGAGAGAAACAAAAAAATCCTTATTTCCTCCTTGATCGGAGGGTCGCCGTGTTAAAAAAAGGATGGAAGGTGGTGGAGAGACGACGGCGGCGGCGACGACGACGATGGAGGCGAGAGGGTTGAAGAAAGGACCATGGACGGCTACGGAGGATGCGATCTTGACGGAGTACGTGAGGAAACACGGTGAAGGTAATTGGAACGCGGTGCAAAAGAACTCAGGCTTGCTCCGGTGTGGAAAAAGTTGTCGTTTACGGTGGGCGAATCATCTCCGGCCAAATCTTAAGAAAGGATCTTTTACTCCTGATGAAGAAAAGATCATCATCGACCTTCACGCTAAGCTCGGTAACAAATGGGCTCGTATGGCTTCTCAGGTTGATGATAAATTCTCATAATAATCTTTTTCTTTTTCTTTTTTTCATTTAAGAAATTTTTTTATAAAAAAATCTCTTTGTTGGTTTCTTCAATTCCAGAAGCTTTTAATTTTTATTTATTTTTAATTAAACACATAATTTGCATGTTACAATATTGTGTTTGATGAATCTATCTATATATCCTCTTAGCATGATTAATCTTGCATATCTCTATTTTTTTTTTTTTTTATTCTTGAATTATATTTTTTGTTTTTTGATATGTATAGTTACCTGGAAGAACAGACAACGAGATCAAGAACTATTGGAACACAAGGATGAAGAGAAGGCAAAGAGCTGGTTTGCCTTTATACCCACAAGGTATTAAACATCATCAACAAGGGAATATTGATAATGATGATGAGTTTGAGTTTGAGTTTACTTCTTTTCAATTCCAAAACCAAGATCATCACCACCAAAACATGATTCAATACACTAACTCTTCCAATACTTCATCATCCTCCTCTTCATTCTCTTCTTCATCTTCTCAACCTTCAAAACGTTTCTGTCCTGATCCTTTAATCCCTACTAATATTCCTGTCCTAAACCAGATCTCATCCGATTCTCCGGTGAATTTTCATATGTTCTCTCTTTACAACAACAATAGCCTTGATCATAAAGATAATAACCATTTTGGTTTCTCTATTCCTTTGTCCTCATCATCCTCGTCTAACGAGTTTTGCAATCCCAACCATATCCTTGAGTTCATCTCTACAGAGAATTCGGAAACAAACAATACCAATAAGAATCATGACATTGATGCTATGAGTTATAGTTCGTTGCTTATGGGAGGTCCTGAGATGAGACAGACTTCTTCTTTCCCTTTAGGACTAGACAATACTGTCCTAGAGCTTCCTTCAAACCAAACAACACCGACCCATTTGTTCAACAATGGTGTCAATCTTGATCCACCTGCTGGTAACAGTGGATTGCTTGATGCTCTCTTGGAGGAGTCTCAAGCCTTGTCTCGTGGCGGAAACTTCAAGGACAATATTAGGGTTTCCTCTAGTGATCAATCTGAGGTTCAAGACAAAAGGGTGAAAATGGAGTTTGAGAATCGGTTGATTAATCATCAAAACTCTTCTCATCATTCATCATTCGGTAAGCAAAAAAATTATTCTCAACCATTTTCATTTATTGGTTTAATTACGAAATTTTTTTTTTGGCCTAGAAGTAGTGTTTATTAATCTGGATTTCGTTTGTACATTTTAAATTTTTAAGAAAATCAGTGGTCAAAGGGAAATTGAATATATTATGGATCTTTGGTAATATCGAAGATAAGGTCTAATTAAATCTTTTTTTATCTATCTATATTTGTGTTTAGTGTTTAATATTGTATAACTTTGATTCAAATGAACAGGAACAAACCCTAATTTTCACAACAAGTACAATGAGCCAACAATGGTGAAAGCAATGGATGATGATGACGACTTATTGATGAGCCTTCTCAACAACTTCCCTTCAACTACACCGTTGCCTGATTGGTACCAAAGCGAAGCCTCATATCTTACCCCACCGAGTGAAATCCTTAACGGAAACCATCAAGGTAACGGCAGGGTGGAACCAACCACGGCGCTGCCTCCTTCATCCGGTGTAGATCCTATGGCCTCGTTGGGATCATGCTATTGGAGCAACATGCCTAGCATTTGTTGATTTGGAACCTCCCCATGAGCAACAGTCATTTCTTTGATTTGGTAAAGAGAAAGCTAAGTGTGAGCTTAATTTGTCCTTTATTGTGTAAAAATCTTCTTGAAAATGTTCAATATTTGGGATGTGCTATGAACTTTATGTTAAAATGTTTACAAAGGAGCCAAAAAAAAAATGAGAATGAATTTCTAGTTTTTAATTGTTAACTTACTCAGGTTATATCAAAGCAAGTAAGGTGAACAAGAGATTTATATCATTGTCATCACACTAACAATAACATTAGTTGGAATTGTAACTCATAAAATGCTAAACTTTGAGGTTCTCAAACAAGAATACAATCTAGTACAATTAATCAACGCCATTGGAATAGCTTACATGTATGTAATTTGATTTTTAATAAGAAGAAATATTCATGAATTATTATTACACACGTAAGGAATAAGGAAGAGCAAAAGAGTATAAATCGGGGGAGGAGAATGTGATTGGGTAGCGAGACGACTAGTTGCATCCACTGCCATTGGCTTATGTCATTTGCATATTATTTTCCACACTATTCCAAGAATAATCTCCTTAAATTTCGGCCACCCCAAGAAAGAAGAATAAAAATGAAAGATAATAATAATTATAAAATTAGTCGTCGATACATGTTTTTCTTGGGAGGTTCCTTAATCTTTATACGTTTTCTGCACCTCATCTGAGTTCTCTGACATCACACTACAGTTCTTAGATCAGAAGTTTACTTTCTCTTCTTTACACATCTATGTATATATTGATGTCACGCCTGATGACACCAAAGCAAAGGAAATTAAACGTGATTCTCTAAAATGTCATGTCATATAATACTGAATCAAATAGTACTATGCGAGAAGAAAAAAGTACCAATCATAAAATAAGCAAAAAACAAAAAAAAAAACACTCATTCCAAAAATAGCATCAAATATGTAACAAGAGATGCTATGAAATTCTTGATTCTGAACTGGTCTGAATCTGACACATAACTGGTCTTACATAATAACAAGATCCAGGAGAAAGAAAACAGTCAATTTTACATTACAAAAACCAATCATTTGCTCACCAAAAAACAAACACATCAATTTAATAAGAAAACTATACACACAACTTAATAAAAAGTAAAAAAAAACTACAATTTAAGAAACAAGAACAGTGGAAAAACTAGACCACACAAAAAAATAAAAACTTGTCAAATATTTTTCAAGTGGCTATTGGTCTTTTATGAGACTGCATTGAAAAACAAGCACACTTAGCTTTCATGGCTTCAACTTCACTCCCATATTCTCTAAACTTATATTCCTCCTGCTGTTTAAACGTTGGAGGAACCTTCCCTTCACTATAACATTGGTTACAAAGGCTAAACCCGGCTTTCACTTCCTTAAACCGAGACCCGATAACCGGATACCGACAAACCGAACAAACCTGGCTCCCATGTCGATTCCTATCTCTCGTTTCCAGTTTAAAAACAGTCGACATGATACCAAATCCCCACTCTGAATCATCATACATCCCTAAGAACTGGTTGAATGTTACCATAGAAGTATCAGTTTCTCCATGAACTTCTAACATTTCACTCATTCCTTGTGACGGTATGTAGATAGCTCTCAAGAGTTTGATGTACTTGGCAGCTTCCATTTTAGTAATCTGAGAGCTTCCTTCGTTAACCGGTCTCCAAAGAAGCGCATCGAACGCAACTCTTTTCCTTTTGTCTGGATGTCCATTGCATAAAGGAGCAATCACAGCGTAGAACATTCCTAAATCCACTCTTCCCGAACCTGAATCATCGAGCATCGAAAGGATTTTCTCGTTTATGGCTTTGATCGCTCCTTGGAATGTTTCAGGTTTCAGGACATTAAGCAGACGCCGGAGAATCTCTTCCAAGTTTGGTTTCCTTATAGATTTTGTTGGCCCTCCATTGCCTGAGTAAGATACAGGAACGTTGTTGTCTCTCATTTCACTTCTTAATGCTTCAACATCGCATTTCCATAGCCTTGTGACTTTCTGGAATGCTCTAATTTGAAGAGCTGTTGCTAAATCTGGTCTCAGAGTAGTCTTCTCGCCTAAAGTCTTGAACTTGGAAGGCTCCACAACTATAAACGGACCTTCTTCGTTCCCACCATTTACTTTCTTCTTCTGCAACTGTTTCAAATGAGAGATAGCATCGTGCAACTCAACTCTGTTAGTCATTTTCAAAGCTTCCTTTAGAGATCTTTTAGCTTCTTCAGTCTCTCCAGCACCTAACAAAGACACAGCCTTGTTGAGCTGAGCACGCCAATGGTTAGGCCACACAGCTAAAACTCTAGTGTACATCTCTGAAGCTCTCTGAAACCTACCTAAATCCATGTAAAGCCCACCGAGGTTATAAAGAGCATCAACATGACCAGGTTTCAAATCTATAGCTCTCTGGAAAACCTCAATAGCTCTCTCATCTTCACCCATAGCATGAAGCGAAGAAGCCAAATCACAATGCGCATCTGCGTAATCAGGTTTCAAATATATAGCTTCCTCTAAAGCTTTCACAGCAGCTCTATACTCTCCTACACCAAACAAAGCACTACCTAAAAGCTTCAACGCTCTATAATGCGTTGGACAAAGAATCGCAGCTTCTCTATAATACTCACAAGCACTCAAAACCATACCTTCACCTTCAAGTGAAATACCAAGATTAACATAAATCTGAGGAAGCAAGTAAGCCCATTGATTCCCACCTGACTCAGCAGCTTCCAAAGCCAACAAAAACTCGTCTTTAGACTCTTTAAACTTCCCCAATACATAAAGACAATTCCCAGCTTTGAAATGAGGTCTCACATCAGTTGGTTGCAACTCACAAGCTCTCTTGAAACTAACGAGAGCTTCTTTAAACAACTGATGCTCATACAATACACGTCCAATAGCCATATGTCCATCCAAAGCTTCTTCTCTTGATCTAGCACCATCTGATTTGCTTCTCAAAACTCCTAACTCTTTAACAAACACTGTGTAGTCATGACTCGATTCTTCCCAATAGATTCTCTTATCAGATAAATCCGACGACGGACCTGGACCTGGACCTAACTCTCTTGACCAACCAGCATCAGAAAACGCATCAACGTTGTTGTTGTTATTGTTACCATCCGATTTCAATTTCCCATCTTTCTCTTGTTTCGATTTCAATCTCTTCACTAAAATCTCCAAATCGTCAACAATCTTCCACGTCTCGTCGAAAACGATTCCGTGATTCGGCGAAACGGCCCACGCAGCTGTTCTCTGTTGCTTCTGTGCTTCTACAGCTCTCTCATCTGTAATCGAAGACGAAGAAGCTTCTGACCCGATTTTTGTTGTATCGTCGGCGTTGAATTCAAGCCCTAAAGCATCGAAATCGCGATCGACGTCACCAGCTCCGTCGTCGTAAGTTCGGAGAAGACCGTCAAAGGTCAAACCTTTGTCTTTGTCGATGAATTCAGCGTAGGTTCGAAAGACTTCGTCGAGAATTGCGCTGATTTGTTCGTCGCTGAATTTAACTCTAGGGTTTACGGATACGACGAGAGATGACATCTCTTCTCTGCTTAACCCACCGTCACGATTCCCGTCGAATTGCTGGAAAATTCTCTTTACTTTCTCCGATCTGCTTCCTCTGGTCGTCATTTTTTTTGTCTCACCGGAAAAAAATAAAAATCGAAACTTTTGTTTTTGTTTTTTTTTTTGGCCCTTTCCCCACAAAATCAGGGGATGAAGCAAACAGAGAAAGAGAAAACCCCAAATTACAAGAAGTTGAACACTAATCACGGATCAATTTGGGAGCTTTATTGTAAGAACGAAACTTGTTTAGTTTTGATGAAAAAAAGTTGCTAAATTTAAGAAATATTGAAAAATTAGGAAGGAAATGAAATGGTCCAGGCCGAGCTGTCAATTTGTTGTCTGAGTTGTGTTGTTGTGTTGTGTAATGGATGTCTAAAACTCAGATAGTGGTGGACAGGAGATAACGGTGTTGTACTGTGCGGTGTGTGGGCTTACTTCGTATCTTTAATTATGCTTACATAATATTTGTCTCCTAATTTTAAATTCGAGAAAACTAAGTACAACAATAAATTAATAAGGAATTCAATAGTCAATAGACTTCAATACCAACTAATTTAAGTATTTTTTTTTTGAAGAAGTCAATTCTCCACTTGTAGTATTAGGAGTTTGATAGTAACATTTGGATAATGGCAGAGAAGAAAGGAAATGATGCATTAGTGGCTATTAAATGCGAAATAAATGATGCACTTTTATAACCAAACTGGATAAAGTTTTAAACATTATACTTTGAAAAATCCTTCAAACTGTTGATGATACATAGCTAGTACACAAAATTCAAACCGAACCGGTTTGGATCGAGTTTTAAGAAGGGGGTCTACTAGTTTGAAGATGATCACGGCGTCGTTTTGGTGATTCTTGCCAAGCAATTATCTTTAGGTCGATTGTGAGGCAAGAACATCACCGGACAGCTAGGATTGCTCCGTTCCACCCTGTCATTGTCACCATTGGAAACAAAACATGAATATGCAGAGTGAAAACTATATATACACAGAGAGACAGGGAGGGATTTACTGGTATTTGAGGAGGAAATGATGAAGAAAAATGGAAATCTCAAGCTTGGCAAGATCGTTTCCTGGACAAAGATGGCTTCCTAAACCAAAAGGAAGGAATGTGCCTGCTTTTGGTGTGTATCCCTATAGAATCAACCATACAATGTTACAAAGACAGTTTATAAGAAAAAAATGCGATAACTCTGTTATCTCTACTGCATACCTCCCATCTTGAAGGATCAAATTTCTTTGGATCTGGATAGGTCTCAGGGTCCAAATGAACATCCCTAAACCAAGTCAGAACTTTCCAGCCTTTTGGTATGATATAGCCTAAATACAAAACATACAAAAAATGAATATATATAAAAGTTCTAAGATGATTTACTATATGTTCCATCTAGGTATACTAACCGTTAAAGTTGACATCACTCTTTGCTTCCCGGAAAGCCGTAACAGAAAATGTTATTACTCGAAGTGTCTCATCAATAACCTGATTATAAACCTCTTTTATCAGTAAACGACTATAAACAAATCATACTATATAGTTTTTGTTTTGATGCTAAATAATACTATAGTATATGTTATAAGATAGAAACTTTGACCTGATAAAGATACTCCATTTCACGAGTCTCTTTAAGAGTCAAACTCTGTCCCGGTGCTCTCTTTTTCACAATCCTCTCTTGTTCTTCCTAAATGGTACAAAGAAATGTCACACAACTCAAGATGCAAAAGAAAAAAAAAGAAAAAACACATCTTCTCATTTTATACCTTTGCCTTTTGTAGAATCTCAGGATGTTCTTGCATCAAAATAGTAGCCCACATAATAGTATGTCCAGAAGATTCATGACCAGCATTAAGATACATCAACAAAAGATCAATAATCTCCTCATCATCTAAAGTTCTTCCATTCTCATCTTCAACATCTATGAGATTATCAAGCATGTCTTTTCTATTAGATGAAACATTCTGTTTCCTTTCATTTCTTCTGTTAGTCACTATCGACTGAAACGCAGCTACAAGTTTCTTCCTTGCCTGTATAAATAGAAAACACTAACTCCTCAGAATCCCCCAAGGACATGCATATCAGACTGAAAACAAAAAGGTTGGTCTAATGTTGTTTACCTTCAAAGCTCTATGAAAAGCAAAGCCAGGAATATTAATCCCCATGGCTCGAACTCCATAGTTAAGATTGGTATATTCCTTTTCCAATGCATCCATTACATGCTCACTCTCACTACTAAGAAATATATACATAATGATCTTAAACGTAAGCTTACGCAAATGAGTCAAGAACTCGATTTCTCCCATTTTTGACATTTTTTCAAGATCAGTGACAACAGTTTGTTCAATGTAAGGTATGTAAGCAGAGAGAGCTTCAGGTCCATTGACAGGAGCAGAAGTCAAACGTCTAAGACGCTTATGTTCTTCAAAAGAGATACCAACAAAAGACTTCCTACCAATAAGTTTCATTGTAGATTTTGGCCAACCTATATGGAAGGCATCATCATCTGTTAAAACTTTCCGACAAGTCTCTGGTGTTGTTACTATTACACATGGGTACCCAAACAAGTGTACTCTATATACACCATTACGCCCATACCTATAAAACATAGAGTAGCTCTAAGTGAGAAGCAAAAGAGATAAAAAAAAAAAAAAAGTAAGTGAAAATTTGAAACCTACCTTGTGGTGTAAGTTCGGATGAAAGATTCAGGATCAGATGATTTGAAAGCTTTAAGAAAAGACCACATGTTGCCAATGAAAGGCCAACCTAAATCTCCTGGTGGAAGATAATGTTGCTTCTCACCAAGTTTGGACTCATAAATCCAAACGTTCACTCTCTTCAAAAACCATTTCAAAACAAACAATCCCAATACTATCAAAGGGAAACACATCAGAATCAAACCCTTTTCAGTCATTGCTTCCAGTCGTATCTTTTTCACCTGAATATTCAATCAGCAGATTAATAGAAAAAAAAAGGTGAGATGTATTATCAGTAAAAAGGAAATGAGTAAACAGACAAAAGACTTTAAATCAGAAGAGTGGAGACAGTGTTTGGTTGAGTATATCAAGGGAATGATACTTATCTAGACTTTATAAACTAAAGAACCCGACCGCTTGTTTTATGTCTATTTGTTTGATAGCTTTGACCATGTTATAGTGCGATATGACCATACCTTTTTTTCATTTTTTCATTTTTTCATTTTAGCTTCTTCTTTGGGAAAACAAGTTTTTATACATTTATTTGATTATAAATCGTACAACAGACCACGCAAATCTCAGTTACTCAGAGATACAGAACCAAACTTTGCAAAGAAAAAAAAAGTCTTCCCCTTAACAAAACTCCAAATCACACTTGTGAAATTCAAGTGAAATTGTGAGAACCTTATATTAAATTTTTTAACTATCTCCATTAGATTTTTCATCAGTTTGAGATTAATAATTTTAATACACTTTATTTTTGATAACTATTTTAAGCATATAATTTTTACATAATAATTATATATAATTTGTACACTGTTATACATAAAATACATGTATAATTTGTTGAATACTAATTATAACTGATTTTTTAAAATTCTCAAAATTATAAATGAATTTTAAAAAATCATGTGCTATTTCTAGTTTTTTCAAGTCTCATGTTTTTTCTAATATTTAACATTATTGTACTAACTAAAACAGTACTAATTAAAGATTATTGTATTAACCTCAATTAATAACAATTAAAAATAGAGTATTAGTTTTTATAATTTAAATTCATGGATAATGAAACTTCATAGATAAACAATTTTGTTTTAAATGGGTTTTGGTTGGTATCGGCCCAGCTACGAAACTTCTAAAAAAGTTTTAAAAAGTGGACGAAAGGAAACTTCAAATTTCGACTTCTTCTATAGGGCTTTACTTCAAACTTCGACTTCTTGTCGCTACTGCTATCTCAAGTAAGTATTAGGTTTTCAGTTGTTGTTAAGGATAAAACTACACGAACGTATATAGGCATATACTGCTTTTTTTTCGTAACTCGATCTCATGTGTTCTGCTAGCTCCTAGAATTTCAAAGTTCATTGTTTTGATGAGTTCATGATTTAATTTTTCTAACGTTTTGAGTGCATGATTTTATCTTTCTTACGTTTTGAGTGCATGATTCACATGTTACCAATGATTTTTTTTTTTTTTGCCTTCTTGATGTGAAGAATGAAGCACACGAATGTTACACAAGTCCAAGGAGACTACATGCCTATTGTCCGTGAGAAGACAACAGTGGAGCTTGTGAAGCTGACCTCTGAGATGAAGTTGTTCGAGGCATATAAAACGATCCGTCAAGAGCGCACCATGAAGAGACATGCCGGTGCTAGAGCCAAGAGGGCAGCAGCAGAGGCTTAAGTATCCTTATTAGATAGAAGAAACTTTTATCTTTATTATGTCTTTTGGAACTTAGTTTTGTGTATGAGACTTTGTTTTTATGCTTTTGATACTCATATTACTTAGTTCTATTTTCATCCTCATATTACCATCCAATATGTTATTTAAAAAGTCGTTTCTTAAAATTAGAATTTATTAAAACTTGAAATCTTATTTACTATCAAAATTCGAAATCCTAGTCAAATCAAGTGTTTGTATTAATCTAAACCCCACAATCTATAACTTCATCCCCAAGAAAAGCAACCAAAAAGGAAAAGAGAAAGAAGCAGATGTTTGCTTCATCGGCTAGCTTCTTTCTTTCTACTAAAACTGAAACGCTTGTCTCAAACCGTTCTCAAACGCAAACTCAATCTTTCACTAGAGGTTCTTTTACTTACCTCTCTCCCTCTAGTCCTATCCTATGTAAGTAAGTAACTATAATACAAACAAAACGTAGATATCTTCTTGGTTCATAAAGAAGATGAATTATTGTCCGCGTGACCATAATTTGATGATCGTTGGGACCAATTCTTTGTATGATCAATATTTATATGTTGTGGAAGGCCTCAAAATGTAGCTTTCCAAATAGCGTTTTCCGGTTCACCACATCGCCTGTGAACCTCCTTAATCCGATCAGCTGATCTGCAGATACCACTGCATGTCCAGTCGAATGAAGCTACACATATGTTGCCTGCTTGTGCCTTCCATTCACAATCTGCAATTTCCCCCAAGAATCAGCTTAATGTTCAATTATTACTCAGTTAGATCAAGATTTTAGTGTCACTAAAGATTTTGATATTATTTTGTTCACTTTTTAGCATTTCCTCCTAGTTAGGCACATGGAAATAAGTAAGGAAGAGAAACGGAGAAGGTACCAGGAGGAGTGCCGCAACATAGCCTTCGATCATCGATATGCGTAACATCAAGACCGATAAACCAAGCACCTAGTGTAACATCCTCATTTGCATATTTATGTAGAACATGCCTGAAAACATTTTATATAACAAAGGAAATTAGATGGAGAAATAATGAGGCATGTAGACAATACAAAGGAGTTCCAAAAGATCTTACTGATTAATGGAAATATAAGAAGCCAAGTCTCTTGAAATGGCATATAATTGTCCAGTAGCGTGACGAAAGTATTTGTTCCCATTCTCACCAAATTTCCAATACTCAGGCTCATGGTATCTAACTCCTCTGCTCCATAAACCAATACAAACGTTATAATAAAAAACCAAGAAACTGATTCAAAAAGAAATAAATGATATTTTTACTTTTGAGATAGGACTGGACCAGACTTCATGCAGCCGATATAGACCCTACGTTTCTTCTTGTGTCTAACAAGAGTTTCACCAAGTGTTGCTGTGTAAATAATATCAACAAAACAATCCAACCTCGTTATAACAAACATACTAAATGGAGAATAAAGTTGAATAAGGCCTTTCATTTTAGGATTAAATATAAAAAATCGACCCTTTTCTAAACATGGACCTGTTTCAAAAATCCTCCCAGTCGACCCTGTTTGAAAATAATTTTTTCAAAAAGTCCATTTTAGACAATCCTCCTTTTATTTTTGATTACTATGTAGAGCTTACCTATATTTACATGAACATCATCATCGACTTTGACATAGAAATCTGCATCCCACATTGCAAAAGCTGTAGAAAAATATGTTTTTGTTTTGCCTGATAACTCAAGGTATCCTTCAACATGGTCCTGTTAAAAAATTAGAAGGTGATCACAATTCACAAATGAAGATAAGAAACTGAGAGTCAATCTGAGAATAAAGATATACCAATCGCAAGATATCTCCATGCTTCCTGTCCTCTGCTTCAATGGATCGGTCAAGAATTCCTCCAGCCGTTGCACTAAAGAACCAAAGATGACACACAACTTCAGATAATACAGAAAACATTGAGTGTGACTCATCTCATAAACTATATACTAAAAGATTAAAACTCTCACCTATGACCAATCACAAACCGTATAATAATTCCTTTCTCTTCTTCCAACCTCTTTCTTTTTTCACCTACAAGCAAGAAACAACCATCAAGAAATTAACATATATTTGAGATCATCAAATTTTGAAGATAAATGAAGCTAGAAAGTGATGTTGGAACCTGAAGGCATCCAAGTTGTTCGAATAGAATCTCTTCTCTTACGACTACTAAAAGCAGTATTAATCCCAACAACCATCAAATATCTTCTTTTCCCTGGTAATTGCTTCTTCTCCATATCATTAGATATCGGAGCACCGTTTACTAAAGATTCTTGTGCTGATCTTGCTGCAGCTAACTCCATCTCTAAGCTAGAAATAGTCTTATCCAATCTCCTGAAGTAACAAGAACGTTTTAGAAGGTTCTGTATTAAAATCACTTTCAGATTAAAGATTTTGATCTTACTGTATAGCATCATGAGTCTTTGAAACTTCTCCAAATAAAGCCTGAGGATCACGGTTTACTTCTTTCTGGTAGAGCTGAAAAAAATAAAACAATTCAGAATTAAAAAAAGTACTTAAAATGGATCGAACGAGACATTATTATTATTATTATTACACTCACAGTTTTTGGACCACAGCTTTCTGAGATTAGCTTTAACCTTTCAGCTTCTGTTACTGATGGTCGAGCCATGTCTTTAGCCTCTGGCATAATCCACATCCTGAAACAATTAAATTTTATACCAAAATGTTTTGAGACAAAGAGCCCTTTATTACAAAATCATGTCTCATAGCTTAAATCCAGAGGTAAAAAATTTCATTTATATATGGTTATACGAATAGTCACCAGATTCATATGACGATGAGAAAGCAATGGTCTTTTATTTTTTAAAAATCTGAAAACCAGAGAGAATTAGCAAATTGCATAAAACGAAATTAAAAATCGATGGACAAAAGTTATAAATAACGTAAAGTAAGGGTGGTCAAGAAATAGAGTTAAACCGGGTTATATCGGATCTCATAGGTTAAATAACAAATCGGAATCCAAAAGCTTCAAATAATGGTGATGAAGAACAAATATTAAATTTTCGATAAAAAAAACAGCTAGGAAAATCAAATATTTTTTTAAGAAACAATCGTACCTATCGGTAAATAATATGCCGAAGCAGAAACTTCCAAAGCAGAGTAGAAATGTCCATTTCTTTGGTAGTAAGCTTCTTGAGAAAATAAGCTCTCCTTTGATCTTCGTCGACATTATTTTTACCATAAAAACCCCTCAAGAACAGAGAATCAAAGTAGATAATCCAATCCAATAAATCCCATCAGACAAATCAAAACCCTAAAACCAGTTATATAACCAAAAAAAAAGAGCAGCTCACAATCTTCAGAGTTTCCAAGACCAGAATTTGAGATTTCACTCAATCCGATAGAATTGAAAGAGAAGTGTTACTTAAGAAATTTTCTTGTTTTCTATATTATAGATGGTGTTAAATAGATTCTCTCTTTTCTATCTCTCTCTCTCTCTGGCTCTGTAAATTTTAGGAGGGGATGTAGAGTGGACGCTGAAGAGAAGGAAGAAGAAGAAATGAGAACGACGACTTCTTAACCGGCCGGTTTACTTATTTATTTATATTAAAATAGAGCTGACCATTCTGGAATTTACCCAACTATCCCTATCAAAACCGTTTTTATTTTGTTTTCTTCTCTATCTCTTACCGGTAAAATATCAATAAGTGATTTTTTTTTGTTTCTCAGTTATTTATCTCCAAACATCATTATTTCGATACTTATAGTAAATGTTAGAATTTTAACTCGCATGCGAATGAAATTTGATATATTGTAGTTGTTAATTAGTTATTGTGTATAATGTATACAATTGTTCATTTTTACGGCCATAAAACATACTTCTATTTAATTATAAATTATCTAATTATCTTATAGGATTAACAAATTGGTGTTAATTAGGACATCAAATCTGACACCCACTATAGATAACGATGTATATTAATTCGTGCTATAAATCTATAATATTTCCAAAGTTTTGTCTTTCGCTTTTAAAGTATGTTTTTACACTGTATTTAGTATATTAGATAGCTACATAATCTGCTTATCATAAGTTTCTTAGAGACAGTTAAACATACATATATTTTTGTGGCATGAAAATAATAAATGTACATAAATCTTTACCTTTGGTGAGGTTGAAAGAATAAAGGACAAGTAAGGCGGTTGATGAAAAAGGTATGGTGGTCCTCGGCTTTTTTTTTTTCAGCAGATAACACATGATCTTGTAAGGCACACACATTGATAGGATTCGTTATTTAACTAAATTTTTTATTTGATAAAAAGTATGAGTATTATTTACACATTGAACCGACTGCATTATAATCTTCAGGAGCGAAGCCCATTATTGCGTGAAGCATAGGGATTAGGCGATATACCTAATTTTAGTGTTAAAGAAAAAAGTATGGGATCGTATTCAATTCGTTCCAAATTTAATTGTTCTTCTAAGTAAATTATTAATTACTGTATTTGATTCTTGCAAGCTTCTACGGGACTCGAACAATATTTCATTTATAGTTGACAAAATAAATGACGTCAAACAATTGACTTGTCTTTTTCTTCGGACTATGACACGTCGGTAGAAATAAGCCAAAACTAAAATTGATTGTAATTTTTTTTGGTTCCAACCATAAAACTATACATGTAACTATCTTAAAAAGTAAAATATTTTGCATGAGTCAAATAAAAGAAATTAAAGATGAAACTGAATCAGTATTCAGTTCAAGAGATTCCATGAAGAGAGTGAAGCTGCGGCTCATCAATTGGAGATACATACAACCAAATTTTTAAATGATTTTTTTAATGTTTTATTTGAATAATATATACTCTCCACGAAACTTCAATCATATTATTAATTACAAAATATCCGTATGAAGTTGGCGAATGGGATTGGTAACAAACTCGAAATAAAAATAACTTAAGTAATTAAGTTATATATAATATCAGTTCAAACGTATACCTATACATATACAGTGCATTTTTTAAGTACATTTAATCCGTACGTAGAAACAATCATTGAGGTGGCATTGAAATGATTTTTCCCATCTATTTGACTAAAACAATAAGAATTTCTTATTGGGGGAAAGTAATAGTATAAACATGTGACACATGACTTAAAGCGTCCAAGCCAATGAAATTGAGTGATTAGCTACTATTCCCACATGCGTCTCAAGTCGTTTGCGTAGCTTTTGGTTGGGTAATTAACGACAGTTTTCATTTATATATCACCAAATCATCCCGAAAATTTGATCATAGTTAAACTTTGAATTAATCTAATTCTCACTCAATTTGGTGCAGTAAAGTTTTCGTTTTATTAATTTACTACACATTTTTATCCTACAAAAAGTATAAAAATCATTGATTAAGGAATTAATCACTATTTTTTTAGAAAATATAAAATAACACTGATTTTAGAAATATTTTTGTTTTTATTATTGAAAAAAGTAACAATTACCCACACACACAAATATTGTCGAGAAAAATAAATATATATATATATATATAGACATAAAACTTCTGAAGTCTTCTATTATGTTCCCCAAGTTATTGATGCATTGATTCATCAAGACTTTTGTATGTTTTATCTCAAGCTAATGAAAGATGTAGTCGTCAAAAAATAAGACATGAAATTGCATATTTGTTTTTCTTTGTCTTTGTGTTTGTTAGGACTTAAAACAAATCTTCCAATTTTTTGTTCAAAGAAGTACAGAAAAGGACAAATTTCAATTTAGATAAAGTATAATTTATCTTCATTTGATTAAGTTTTCACGGAAAATGGCACTTCATCGAGCTATGTTTATCGCCTGGTAATAATATCAAGTTATCGAACAAAACACAAAACAAGAATAAGCATATATAATCTATAATCTCTTTAAGTTTTAAAATGGACTTCAAATATAAATCATAAAACATAGGAAAGGTTACTGAGGAAGTGACGGGAGGGGCACTTGCGAGAGGTGACGGTCGGAATAAAGTACACGTGATAAGTTCTGTCATTCAACATGTGTCACTGCCTGATTGGATAGTCAGTTCATTAGATCCTGCTCAATCATGTGACGCTTTTCCGTTTTCTGTCACGTGGCTCTGAGTAAAAGTCATGTGGATCGACGTCACGAGTTTCTGCCACGTGTCATTATGATGTTTAGAACTACGATTTTTGCTCACTTTGTGTCCAAATATAATACCACATGACTTGAGCTCATAATCAACTATTTCAGTCTAATTTAGTTTTCCTCTTATATATATATAGAAATTTTGTTTTGGAAGTCGTTATATACATCCATCATAAGTTTTTGTTTTTGTTTTCGAGGTCGTTTAAGTTTTACATTTTATTGGATATTTTTACATTTGGTATAAGTTTTCAATTTAAATAAGTTTTTACTCGCTCACAATGAAATTGCGATGTCCCGGATAGCCACTTTGACTCTAAATGGCTAAGTTTTAGAATATTGGTCAACTAAAGTGTGCATTTGGGCGATGGTGGTATAGTTTTGAGTACATGTGTAAACATTTATATAATTATATACTAATATTTTAATTAATAGTCTATCTAAGCTTTTGTTGTATATATATGTATACTAATATTTTAATTAATAGTCTATAAAGCATATACAGATATACTGTAGTATTTTTAAAAATTTACATGTATATATATAGTGATTGGTGGCATACATTTTAAGAATAAATTATCGATATGATTTAAAAAAGAAAACTGAAAAAGGTAAGAACAGTAAACAAAATTATGGTAAAAAATAGCGATTTAAAAATATAATAATACAATTTCGATGAGAGGTTGAAGTACGACAAAAGATGAAGTTACGACGAAGTTACCGTATCCATATACTATTGTATCGTTAATTCAGTCACTTAATTGTGTTCTGGTTAATTTAATTGGTAGGTAATCAAACAATTGATACAACCTTATGCTAAATCTGAGATTCATTTTCGACCTCATAAAATAATTTGATAGAACCTAAGAAAAGATGGGAAAAAACAATGAGGTGACACCTCCAAGATTGATGGCACTTTAATTTGGAATCGTTTGGATTGTTTATATTTTATGGGAAATATGTCCTAGGGAACACACATACGTTGTACGAGATAGGATACATGATATGACAGTATTAGCATGTCAATTCACTAATTTCTGGACTTTTAAAATAAGTAACTCTTTTATCTCATTAGTTACTAGTATTTTTTTGGAAATCTCTGATATCTCAAATTTGTATAAGAAAAAACCCATGTAATATTCCATTGATGTGTGTGCTCATGTGTCATGGCATCTGTTTCAAGGAATCAGTTCAAATTTAACTTATATAAACAAGCCACTGAAAAATGAATTTGATATATTGGATCATTGTTACTAATAATAAAATGTTCCAGATCTCTCCTTCATAAGTATTCTCCGAAGACCTATGAAATCCCCAAATATTTTAATGTTTTTCCCCCCTCTCATGTATAAACTTTAAATCATATTTCAACAATATAAAACAACTTTTGAGTCACCACAAGCCAACTCCGGAGGATAATCAACTTTAAAATCACATACGAAGAAGTAAAATGATGAACTACGTTACATATGCAAATATATATGTTCATGCAAATTATACATGTATATAAAATATGTGCCAATGATACATGCACCACCAATAATTCAGAGATATTAGAGTCTCATTTAAGTATCTACAACGTACATATGCACCAACATACGCACAGACTGTCAATTTGGTAAAATCATAATGACAGGAACAGTTTCGTTTATAACCCGGCTCTGACTAATTGATATCATGTACAGCGTCCAATCACAAACCGAAATTAATGCGTGGAAAAACCGGTTTGGGCGTCCGAGTGACCAGTAAATAAAAAACCAGGCCAATTTGTTTCCCTTTACACGTACAAAATATACCATGGCAGATTATTTAACGGTTTTTATATCCCAAATCGAGACGAACCAAAATTTGGTTCAGATTGGGATTAAGCCGGTCAAAATAGGTTTACTTCGGTAGAGGTTAGGTTTTGGGTGCTTTGCTTGTAAGAGAGGAGACTTTGTGGCTTTTATTAGGAACACCTAATTTTAATGTTTGGTTTGGTCTCTCCGCTCTTCAAACGAACCCTAAAGCTGCCATTGCCATCTTGTCCAAAGATTCATTTATATTATAAGCGGTAAAGTTACGCGCTTAGAAAATGGTAAATTGTCTCGGATATTAATTTGTAACGTAAAGATGAACCAAAGTTGCTAAAGATTGATTCTTATTAGATGTGCCACGTTTTTAGAGAACCAAAAATCGATCATGAAATAAATTCGATGCTTATATCGAGCTTCCTTTTATATTATATAAAGATTACATACTATGTTATTTTTTTTTTATATATCATGATGTTGTTTAAATATTTTTTCAAATATTAACTAGTAAAAAACTAATCGGTCTCAGCTTCAGTTTTCAGTTCTGGTGACTGAAACTTGAATCTGGTTATTTGTTTTTGAACTCTTACCTAGTAAAATTTACTACCTTGGTAACGCTGACCAAATATTTGGACATAAATAATGACCTTGATAAATGAAGCATGAGGCTAGCAGCTCATATTTCTACTACGGTTTAATACTATTTAATGTACAACTTCAATTTTTTTGTCTGAATTTAAATACTATAAAACAGAACCGGTATGGAGTCGATAGCAATAAAGAACAGCAAGTGCCAAGTGAGGCCCAAAAATGCCATAACACCTCACACACTCACCTCTCACTCTCAATGGCCCCAAATCCCCTTAACTGTATTTTATGCCTTCTTTGTCAATTACTCAATTACAATTTCTTTTTGTCGTATATACATCTTTCCATATCTTACTTAATGTGTTGGTGGTATAGAATCATATATTTCTTAATGGAATTATGGAACCACTCCTTTTTAATTTGGGACTAAAACATATATTTTAGTATTTTTTTTGGATTTGGTAGCCTTTTTAGATTTTTGGTTATGGTTGGAATTATAGGTGGACTTTTGAGAATATACGTCATATAAAACATTAGGTCAATCAATCACACCAACCAAAATATACAATTCTCTGCTAATAATCCAACAACTTCAAAGACTTTTGAGAACTTTGATCTTTGGGCCTTGAATTTGTGGATTCAGTTCTTATGGGCCTGTTTAGTCTATCATGAACGACACGTGGCAGGATCTCGACGGATCTAGAAATAAGACACGTGTCAAGATCTCCATGGGCCTCTGCCGCCATCGACCGTGAGAAGACGGAAGTGCCGCAGATTTGCTCAGGGAACACTGACGAACTGAGAGTTTCTCAGGTTTAACAAGTTAAGACATGGAGGTCAACGAGAAGGTCAAAATCGTAATTTCCGTTGCATCTACTGTGGCGGTGACAGTTCTATTGGTGGCGGAGTATCGTCGCCGCCGGTATCGGAAGAAGCAGACATCTGCTCTGAGCTCGTGTTATCTGCATTCCGAGCTGAAGCCTCAGTTCGGTTTCAAACGTGTTCTTGCAGATAACTCATACTCTGGATTCAAACACTTGAAGCTCGATGATGCATCTTCGTCTATAGGTGGATTCAATATCTCAAAGTTCAAATTTTGTTATATCCAGAAACAAAAAATCAAAATTTTAAGTTAAATGCATTTTGATTTTGTAATGTTTTGAAATTGAAACCAATGCAGAGAAACCTTCCAACTGTCACCCTTATGAAACTGAGATCACTGCTTTGTTAGAGAATCCTAAGCTTGAATTTGGATTTTTGAGAGGAGAGTATTCATTGGAAATGAATGATTCATATTTTTGGATTGAGACGGAGTCACAGTTGAAGGAACTTGCACAAACATTGGCTAAACAAAAGGTTTTTGGAGTTGATACTGAGCAACATAGTTTTCGGTCGTTTCTTGGTTTCACTGCTTTAATCCAGGTAACTAAATTACTCAAAATTTAAGAATCATGTTTGTATTTGGTTATATTAGCTTTGATGTTAGGATTCTTAATGTTTCTATAAAACTTGTAGATTTCCACACAAGATGAAGACTTTTTGGTGGACACGATTGCATTACATGATTCAATGAGTATTCTTCGTTCCGTTTTCTCCGATCCTCATATTTGCAAGGTAAAATTATTTGATGAAGATGTTTTATGTTGGAATCTTGTGGCTTGATTGTTTCAGCTTTTTTGTGTGGTATGTTTGTGACAAGTTTATTGGCTAATTTAGCTCCAAAAACTTTTATATGTATGCTTATTCAAACATTAATCTTGTGATTGTGCTTCTAGGTGTTTCACGGAGCTGACAACGATGTTCTCTGGCTTCAAAGAGACTTCCATATATATGTTGTTAATATGTTTGATACTGCCAAGGTATACATTTTTAAATCTTGCTCTAAATTTAATACTTTGGCATGCGTGAAAGCTGTTAATACTCTAAAATGGTTTACTAAAAATGCAATAAAACAGGCGTGTGAGGTGTTGTCAAAGCCTCAAAGATCACTGGCATACTTACTTGAGGCCGTCTGTGGAGTGACCACTAACAAATTGTTGCAGGTGAGTCATTTAACATTACAAAATCGGTATTTTTTAGCTATGCTAAGCTTGAATCATGTCCAACGTGAACCTGAACTCTTTTGCTTTGATATATATTACTTGAAGCGTGAAGATTGGAGACAACGTCCATTATCCAAAGAGATGGTGCTATATGCTAGAACAGACGCACACTATCTGCTCTATATTGCAGATAGTTTAACCGCTGAGCTTAAACAACTAGCCATTGGTAAGCATCTTTACTATGGAGAAACATTTTTTGTATACGATGTAAGGTAGGCTAATTCGAAAACTATAATTCAAGAAAGTATGTTTCTAAAAGTATTAATGTATCAGAAGATTCATCTAGCCCCGATCACAAATTCCATTTTCTTCTCGAGGCTAGTAGGCGATCAAACATGACTTGTTTGCAATTGTTCACAAAAGAAACCGAAGATTTCCCTGGGAATGCAGCTGCTTCCTCATTAATTTATCGACATTTAAACGGACACGGAGATAATTCTACCATCTCCTTAGATGCAGAGGTATGCTTACTAGTTAGTACCCCTCAGATCATTATGCATACCCAATTATATGTTGAAACATTTAAACTGATGTTTGTTCGCCTTTCAGTTTCAAGAGCATGTTAGGGAACTTTGTGCATGGAGAGACTTAATGGTTAGTTTAATTTACCATGTTTTTGAACTTTGTGCAAAGTCATATTTTTCTCATTGTAATGTTCATCAAATTGATTTTTTTTGTTCAAGGCACGGATTCATGACGAAAGCACACGATATGTGTTATCTGACCAAGCTATTATTGCTCTTGCTCGTAAGCAGCCAACTACAACAACCGAAGAGATATATAATACAATAGTTCAAACTGATATGATTGCGGAGTCTTCTCCATCTGCTGTTATTTGTAGTCATTTGAGTGATATATATCAAATGACTCAGGACAAGTTGGCGGCTAATAATCTTGATGAAATGTTACCTATGGTTCTTCAGAAATGCCTGGGGACAGATGGAACTTGTCCAATATCTATCTTCAATTATTCCCTTTTGGTAAACTTTAGTACAAAGCTAACTAGCAGCTCTGCACCTAAGCAAAACAGACACAAGAACTTAAAGCAGTTCACTCGGAAGTCATCGAGAGAGCTTTTCGTCAAGAAGTTTTCCTGCAAGGCTCCGGTTTATCACAATTGTAGAATATATGCTAATGATGGACGGTTGCTATGTTATTGCGATAGAAGAAAACTTGAATGGTAAGGTCTATGATCTAATTCTTTTGATACAAGAATCTCCCCCACTAATATATATATTATCTTACAGGTATGTGAACCGTGGACTTGCGAAACTAGTTGAAGAAAATCCACCAGCGATAATGCTTTCGTTTGAGCCAAAAGGACGTCCAGAAGATGAGGGGAATGATTTTTATATCCAAACAAAGAAGAATGTATGTGTTGGGTGTGGTGAAGGGAATCACTATCTTCGTTACCGTATAATACCTTCGTGCTATAGAGTTCATTTTCCAGAGCATCTAAAAAGTCATAGATCTCATGATATTGTTCTACTTTGTGTGGATTGCCACGAAGTTGCGCATGCTGCTGCTGAGAGGTACAAGAAACAAATCGCTACAGAATTTGGAATTCCTCTTTTTGTTCGTAGAGTAATGGATTCAAAGGAAGCACAAGGGACAATGGAGGATGAATCAAATGGTAACTCTGAGGAGGCAGGTGTGTCTCCATTACATCTTAGAACAGCTGCAATGGCGCTCTTGCGACATGGTAATAGAATGCCATCGAGTCGCCGTGAGGAACTGTTGCAGGTAATGATTCCAATGAATTGCTTTGAACCAAAGATTCTGTTTGTTGATCTTTGCTTTGAATTTGTGAATGTAGACTGTTAAGATGTATTACGGTGGACGAGACATATCTGAGGAAGATTTGGAAAGAGCTTTACTCATTGGGTTGAGTCCTCACGAGAGAAGAAAACTCGAAAGAAAGAAAGGGGGATCCCTCAAACATTCTATAGAGGTTTCTCTTATGGACAACAAAGAAGAAAACAATAACAAAGGTCATGGTACGTTGGATAAAGTCTAATACATAATGATTCTTTGTATTGCCATAAAAAATACTGATGATACGAACAACTTTGGAATTTCAGATGAAACCAATGGTGGAGAGGCTCTTGTTGAGAAAAATATGAATGTAGAAAGCAGCATAGTTGCTGATGATAGTGGTAATGGTACAAGTGAAGGAGATGGAGCTACAGAGCTAAATGATACTCAATGTAATGGGAATACGTTGCATCAACAGAACTCCAAACTCTCTTTGCTTGGACATGGACCGCACGGGAAACAAATTGTAGAGTATTTGTTGAGAGAACATGGAGAGGATGGTGTTCGAGATTTCTGTCAAAGGTGGAGAAAAGTGTTCGTTGATGCTGTTCATCCTCGCCATTTGCCTGGTGGTTGGAATATTAGTCACAGGTAAACTTAATACTTACAAACCACTTTGGCTTCTTACTCTTTCATATAATATTTGAGGTTCTAGCATGATTACTTTTAAGTCGCTCAAGGTTTGAAACTAGGGATCTTCATCATATTTGGTTGCCATAAGACAAATAACAACTTTTGTGTCAGAATTAAAGTCTTTAAAGGTACTGGAAAGTCTGGAATTGACTTTGTTTGGACCTTGTTTTTTTACAAGGGTTTGATTGTTTTGTTGCCAGTGGCCGAAGAGACTTTGGCGAATTCAGCGTTTACAATCCCACAAAGAGACCCTCCACCGAGTAGCTTTGTTTCTGTTTCCTATATCTTCTTTTGCCAATTTTGACTCTCCGAAGAGACTCTGGATTCTGAATCCTCTATCGGTGGTTTGTTTGTTGTATACTTCTGTATACCTGTATCTCTGTTTTAGATAAGAGTATGACATTTAGTCTTATGAATTTGTAGTCCGAGCTTCTATTTTGAAACAATTTTGCTTTCTCAAACATCAAACAGTAGTAGACTAGTAATATAACAAAAGATTCTTTGCCTATCACTTAACCAAGCTCTTCGGTTTTGAACCGCGGCTCAAAAATCAATATACATAAGGAATTCGAAAACTGTGTCAATGAAGATATATGAGATCTAGTTAGTCTGGTGCATGGCAGAATGAAAACTCCCTTGTTCCAAAAATACTAATAAGAGTTAGGATAAAAGATATGACTGGAGTTCCCTGCAGCCACCAGTGTGTTTAAGAATCTTCTATAATGTCAAAGACTGGGACTTGTGATCAATCCCGTTGAAGATGTAAGTTCCTGGCATGGTAATAAACTGCTTCGTGATGAGCTGCAAACCATTGGGAAACCAGAAAATATATTAGTGTAGCTGCAATACTGTAATGACCATTGCGAGAGATGCAGGGATATGAACTGAACCTTGATCGCTTCTTGAGATGCTATTCCCCCTAACATAGAAGCAACCACGTGAATCTCTGAAGCACCAAATCGGCACATCTCATAGCAAAGCTCTTCCTCCAGTACATAGCCGCCACAACCCATTTCGCTAACAAGACTCAAGGCAGTAGTTTTTAACTGTAATGCGTCGTCATCCATTGATCTAATAGAAAAGAGATATGTTATTGCCCTACCAATGCCAAAATTGTTCAAGATACAATCAAACTTTATCCAGAATGTGTTCTCTTACCCATCAAACTGTCCAGGAAACTTCTTATAGGTCGCAGCAAATCTATCAACAGCTCTAAGAAGAATATAAAATCCAATTGCTCTACTGGGAGAAGAGTAAACAGAAAAAGTGGTAAGAGCCTACAACAACATGTCACTAAACTACTCCAGCAATGTTTTTGCTATCACAGTTTCTACGGTCATATGAAAAACATCAATTTCAGTGAAGACATTCGCACCTGTAATCCTTATCAGCCAAACGCTTATGTAGTTCTGTTACAGAAGGATTGCTGAACTCGTCTTCAATCATACGATACCTGCATACCTACAAGGTGCATATCCCAATGCTTTTACTTTACTCAAGAACACGACGCAATCAGTTTTAATCTTACAATTATATGAAATTCCAGGATTCTCACCTTAAGTTTTCTTGCATTCTTGCAGAAGCTCTTGATAGTTGACTTTGAGATGCTACTTGGATCTTGACCGACTTTAACTAGAATGTTTTTTACTCTCTGCTCCATGGAAAGAATATCAGCTTCTGCTTTGGATTGGTAGATTTTCTGCAACCTGATGTAGTGCCTGCAAGAGAGACATGTCAGCTAATCTGATAAAAGTTATGGATGAATATCATCCCTCCTCTGAAACGAAAGAACAGGGGAACTAACTCTGTGGAAGCTGTCATATCGGGCATGGAACCTTCAAGTGGTGCCTCACCACCACCTTCGTTTGAAATAAACTCCTGCAGGTGATGCATAAATCCAGGAGGGTAAACATTCATGTCGATGGGAAGCACAACAAAAGCTAATATACTAAAAACCCAACAAATACGTTCTCAACTCCTTCCATGTTAGAAATAACAATACAAAAGTCTGGATTTTGATGTCAGGATTTTCAAGTTACGAACCTTGAGCGCTGCTACCATTATCCAAAAATCCGAGGAACTTGAGTCAACTTCAGCACCACTATCATTAATAATTTCTTGAATCTCTTGGCCTGGAGAGAAAAACCAAATAGTTTTAGTTCAATGTGAGAAATATCGTTATTAAGAAAACTGACTTCACATTTTGAACTCTAATGTTAACTGATCTATTAAGAATATACATCAAGATGCTTAGGGAATGATCAGAAATCAATATGCATGATTTAAATGTCCAGCATGAAGATAGTACAAAGTTTTTCAAATTTCCAACCAATTTCATTATTCCCAGCATCTACAGTACAGAAAAGATAAATTTAAATGTCCAGTTTCAACATATGCCAGACAAGATGTATACTTACTGATTCCTCTAGGAGCATCAACTTTGAAAGTAGCTTCAATGGCTTCTTTGTAGTTATCTTCATCCGCTGATATCATATTGGACTTAACTAAATCCTAAATTTTCATGGAAAACGAAATATGAAACAAGGAATCACAAGACAAGTAAAGCTTGGTAACTGTATGTTGAGTAACAAAAAGAAAAGACAAGACAAGGATACCTTAAACTCTTTTTTCTCTTCTCTGGTCGAGGGAAGATTGTTGCTATGGGTTTGTGCCCATTCTTCAGCCACCTTGACAAGAATGACGACATAAGGAATGTGCTTATGGGCAATGGGATCTGGCACATTCATATCAATGGTCTCCACATAGCTGCGGGTCATTCACAAGTGGGCAACATGAAAACCCATTAAAAGTAAGATTCAAAAGTTCAAATAATGCCAAGAAAACATAACGAGTGAGAAGATGGAAACACAGTACCTCTTCAGTTCAGGCCACGGATTATTCAAGCGGAGATCATCAAGAGAATGATCAGGCTTTGACTCGATAACAACGTGCTCCTGATAAGAAACAGGGATATGACTTAGCACATACCAAGACCCGTGGTTAAAACACTCAACTACAGTAATATTTACCTTAACACTGATACGAACAAACCCAGTAAGGCCATAGGAGCGAGCAATAACCAAGATGACATTTGCTTCCCGACAGATTCTATCTAACTTCACCATTGAATCTTCCACTAGCTACAATCAACACATAGCAAACTAATAAGGCAATGCTCTAACTATCATTCTAAAGAACTAATCAGGTAGTTGAAAGAAAGATATATACTTGAGTGGCCATAACGAGAGTGAACTGAGAGAAGAAAGATGGGTCTGTTGATATCAATGTCTCTGGACTTTCCTCAATAAATTTGGCTTCAACAGCATCGTTAAGCTCCTGAAGAAATGTACAGACACACTTGGCTTTTGACTCACCAACGCTCTTCGCATCAACTAAACATATAAACACAATCATCATCAAGTAAGTGTCTCATACACAGCAAAAGAAACGCATTGCTCACAAATATGAAAAAGAGTGACTTTTTACCCATGAAATTGTTTCCAAGGTCGCCAATTTCTACTTTGGATCCGTCAACAATGGTGATACTTCCGATTCCACCAAGAACGAGATTTTTGAGAGCTTCTGAGCCAGTTGGGCCACAATTGAGCAAACAGATACTCGCAGTTTCAAGAGCTGCTTGACCTGATTCTCCCCAAATCCTACAATTTTGCGCATCATCACGAATTTGGAAAAAACAAAATCCGGAATTGGAAATATAAATGATGAAACAGAGGAGTTGGGAGTATACCTGAGCTGACGATCGTATTTGGTTTTCTTGGGCTCTGCCTCTGACATTGTTGGGTCTTGCTCGAGTCTTTTCATGGAGTTCCTCGCTGGTTCGCGTCTCAGCTACAGAGAAAGAGAGAGAGACGCAGAGAAGTGTTGGGAGAACTAAAAGAATGGCTTTTTATTAAGAAACTTTGTCAAGTTGCCTTAGTTTGTTTATTTCAATTTTTCCTTCCAAATTTGGTTAAATTATAATATTTAGGGGGGAAATTGTAAATTTGCCAAAATTAAGACTTAATATACACCAAAATTTTAAATACAAATTAGAATAAATTTTATAATTTCCCCAAATTTATATTTGCTTGATTGAGATTTCCATTAATTACAAAAACCCTAATACATCCAACTGTAAACTAAAATTCATAAAAGTTAATTTTAGATATTAAAAATACTTATTAATTAGATATGATTAAATAATTAGTGATTAAATCTCATTTAATTTTAAAAATTTTTTTTTCTGCCTAGAAAAACTCTTAATCAAATTCAACAAGTTTATGATAAACTCCCACTTATTTTTTTGCCTTGCCAAGTGTGACATCTCTCTGTTACTACAAAAAAAAAAAACAAAAATCTTAACACTTGAGTTGGGTTCCTATCATTGACAAAATAGCTCAAGAAGAAGAATAAACTAATTATCGACTGTCTACAAATGATAAAAACATGCCAATTAAATCAGTCGTAATACATGCCAGTCGTAATTAAACTTAACAAAATGGGCCGTTAAATGTAGGCCCTATATAATGGGCCCCACTGTCTACAAACGGCTGCTATGACTATACACTACGGATAAAACTTGTAAGCTCAAATCAAAAGAAAAGCTCTTCAGTCACACGTTTCTCGACTCTATTTACTGTGTTTTTAATTTCTCGATTTGTCCCCAGAAGAAGAACAAGAAGATGAATTTACAGGCATGATTCCATCTCTAGTTTTTTTTTTTTTTTTTTTTTTTTATGAACCTTAATAGGAATCTCCTGTAAATCATGGCTTTTTATTTTTTACTTGCTTTAGATTTTTTTTTTCCTGATAATAATTCGTTGCTTTGTCGTAAAATTTCCCTTTTAATTTATGCCTGCAATGTGTTTGCGTATATTCCGCAGAGAATCTGAAGGTTGCTGAAAGAAAGAAGAGAAGCTCTCACTGTTCAACTGCTTGATAAAGCTTGTGATTTGATTCGGTTCCGGTTCCGGTTCCGGTTCTTACCTTAACCGGCTCTGTTTCGTTGCCTTCAAATAATTTTGTAAAAATCTCTTCCTTCTCTAGATTTTTTCCCCATTTCCAGATGAATGTGTGCATATAATAAGCTTTTCATATCCACATTTTTGCATTTTTAATTAAATTTCTCTATTGGATTCGACGTTTTATTGATCCTGTCTTAGATCTTGATTCGAATTTCTCATAATCAGTCATTACACTGATTCTACAGGTCACAAAGTTGGAAACTTTACCTTGATTAAATTTTCTGCGGTTCTTGTCGACGAAGGTGGATTGGTCACTAGATTAAAAGAGATGGTGCTAGTTCCAGCACAAACTATCTGAACTGTTTTGATTGCATTGTCTTCATGGGACTGGGCATTGAACCATCTGTGGCTATAACGGCACTGATTGTGGTCATTGTGGTGGTTCCAATGGCCAGCCAAAGGCCTCAAGTGGTCAACATCGGTGCTGTTATCACTTTTGATTCTGTTATTGGAAGAGCTGCAAAAGTAGCTCTCGAGGCAGCTGTCGCTGATGTGAACGCTGATACAAGCCTTCTCAAAGGAACAGAGCTACGCCTGCTTATGGAGGACTCTGCCTGCAATGTCTTTCATGGGTCCTTTGGAGGTACTGTGACTGTTCTTTTACTTCTTTTGTGTTTAAACACTTGTGACCCTCGGAAAACATAACTTTGGTTTTACCACTAATGGCCTAGTCTAAGTTCCAGTTGTTTTTGTTTTGCAGTATTTCAAGTGCTTGAGAAAGGAGTGGTGGCTATGATAGGTCCAATTTCATCCTCCATCGCTCATACGATGTCTGATATTGCCAAAGGGCTCCATTTTCCTCTTGTCTCATTTGCAGCAACTGATCCAACTCTCTCTGCTCTCCAATTTCCCTTCTTTCTTCGGACTACACCTGATGATGCTCACCAAATGTCTGCCCTTGTGGATCTCATCCATTTTCATGGATGGAAAGAGGTGATATCTGTTTACTCAGATGATGAGCTTGGAAGAAATGGAGTTTCTGCTCTAGATGATGAACTGTACAAGAAAAGATCAAGAATTTCATATAAAGTGCCGCTCTCAGTGCATTCTGATGAAGATTTCATTATTGATGCTTTGAACAAATCCAAGTCCCTCGGTCCTCGAGTCTATGTCCTTCATTTTGGTCCTGACCCATCGCTCAGAATTTTTAGTATAGCGCAAAAGCTCCAGATGATGACCCATGAATACGTGTGGCTTGCCACAGACTGGCTCTCAGTTACCTTAGATTCTTCTTTGAGTGACAAAGGTACTTTAAAACGTCTTGAAGGAGTAGTGGGGCTTCGTCAACACATTCTGAAATCCGTAAAGATGCAACAGTTCACACATAAACTGCAGAGCAACAGAACAATGAATGCCTACGCATACCATGCCTATGATACAGTGTGGATGATTGCATACGGCATCGAGAAGTTACTGAATGAAGGAATCAACATAACGTTTTCTTACTCTGAGAAGTTACTTCATGCACAGGGAATTAAGCTGCATCTGGAGAGAATCAAAATTTTCGACAGCGGGGAGCTACTACTTGAGAAACTTCTGCAGGTGAACTTCACTGGTTTAGCTGGTCAAGTTCAGTTTGGTTCTGGTCGAAATGTCATCGGCTGTGACTATGAAATCATCAATGTAGACAAAACCGGGGTTCATCCTGTGGGTTTCTGGTCGAGAGGTGGAGGCTTTTCCGTTGCAGCCCCAGAAATCAGACGAAAACATAAGAGTACTAGCTTTGTTTCTGATGAAAAACTTGGAGACATAACTTGGCCTGGTGGTGGCCGTGAAAAGCCTCGTGGTTGGGTCATTGCAGATTCTGCAAATCCATTGAAGATTGTTGTCCCAAGAAGAGTGAGTTTTGTCGAGTTTGTGTCTGAAGAAAAGAACAGTAGCCATCGGATCCAAGGATTTTGCATCGACGTCTTCGTTGAGGCATTGAAGCTCGTCCCTTATAGTGTTCCTTACATATTTGAGCCATTCGGCAATGGCCATTCAAGTCCTAATTACAACCAGCTTATTCGGATGGTCACGGATGGCGTAAGTTTCCACTTCAAAAACATACAAAACTGATTCGGAAAGCCTCACAGATCACTGAACATTCTTAGAGTAACTTTTACTGAGACTATGGTTGGGGATTTCCATCATTTTCCTTTTTTTCCTCTGTTTTCAGGCGTATGATGCAGCTGTTGGGGATATTGCAATAGTTCCAAGCCGATCTAAGTTAGTTGATTTCTCGCAGCCTTATGCATCCACAGGCCTTGTGGTGGTGATTCCAGCTAATGACGACAATGCGACTTGGATCTTTCTGAGACCCTTCACCATCGGGTTATGGTTCGTTGTTCTAGCTTCATTCCTGGTTGTTGCCGTAGTCATCTGGATCCTCGAACATCGCATAAATCAAGATTTCAGAGGTCCACCCTTAAAACAGCTCATCACAATGATCTTGTAAGTTCAGCTCGTAATAGTCACTGAACTTGTTAGTTCATTCTCGGAGTTTTATATGACACGTCTAGTCTAATCTGTCCTTGCAGGTTCAGTTTCTCAACTCTTTTCAAGAGAAACCGTGAGTAGCCTCAATCTCATCCATCGTTTTATAGCACCATCAAACTAGAGAAAATACGAGTTTAAGTTTGAATTTTTTTTTACCAACTCATTTCTGCGATCTTACTGTTTGATCCTGTTCTGTCAACAGAGGAAGATACTATAAGCAATCTAGCAAGACTAGTGATGATTGTATGGCTCTTCCTATTGATGGTTCTAACCGCAAGCTACACAGCGAACCTCACCTCAATCCTCACAGTTCAACAGCTTCCCTCTGCCATTACCGGCATAGACAGCTTGAGGGCAAGCGAGGTTCCTATCGGTTACCAATCTGGGACGTTCACTTTAGAGTACTTAACCTACAGTCTTGGCATGGCTCGGTCTAGGCTGGTTCCACTTGACTCGACCGAGGAGTATGAAAGGGCTCTAAAGCTAGGACCAAACACTGTAGGAGGTGTAGCTGCCATTGTCGACGAACTCCCTTATATCGAACTATTTCTAGCAGAACGAACAGGCTTCAAGATTGTTGGAGAGCCCTTTATGCACCGTGGTTGGGGATTTGTAAGTAAATTTTTCACATTTCTCTTTATCAGAAGACCGAAATCTATCACAAAAACATTGAAGCTTTTTGTTTAACAGGCGTTTAAGAGAGATTCGCCACTGGCTATAGACATGTCAACAGCGATCTTGAAACTCTCGGAGACAAGGAAACTGCAAGAAATTCGAAAGAAATGGTTATGCAAGAAGAATTGCGCAGAGAAAAGAGACTGGAACCCAGACCCAAACCAGCTTCATCTCAAGAGCTTCAAAGGGTTGTACCTTGTCTGCATTGCAATCACAGTCTCAGCGTTTCTGATATACGTGCTCAGGATGATACGCCAGTTCGTGCGGTACAGACGGATGGAGAGGACAAGTTCCATGTCTCCTCGCTCTACTTGGTCTTCATCTCCTACAATGCGGTTTAGGGAATTGGTGTTTGATTTCGTGGAGTTTGTGGATGAGAAAGAAGAAGCTATCAAAAGAATGTTCAGAAGGAGTGAGGACTCTAATAACAACCTATCTCATGTTGTGGAAGTCCAACAAGCTGATTCTGAGGTACCACGAAATTGATTAGTAGATATGAATTGTACGGAATTAGATACGAGCTAACATGTAACTCAGCATTGAAATCTTTGTTTGTTAGATTTGATTGTAACTTAGCAACATGAAAAAGCTGGTAAGAGCCAGTGATTATTTATACATAGATTATTTCTTCTTTGACTTTGGGGATATCTCTGATTGGGTTTGGTAAACTAGAATACCCAAAAATTCAAAAGTCATTTATAAACTCCTCAAAATTAGAAAGCACGTCTATTTGTACCCATTAATTGATTTCTTTTAGTTATTGTCACGTTCTTAGTATGGATTTTTCTTTTCCTCAACTTGTATGCTAACTTGTTTTGTCTGACCCACTATTTGCTATTTTTATTGAATTTATTGTCTTTGTAAATAATTTATAATATATTGCCGTCAGACATGGGGTTCTTACACATTCAATTGAATTATTAATTACTTAGTTCCATATCTTTTTGAGATGGTTCAGAGTTCTGTTTCTTGATCAGTACAGAATCCAAGATAATTTTATAAACACACATACGTATATGTAAAATCTTACTCTTTGATTCTTGATTCGATCCACTGTTCATGACCCATTTGTCTTTTTGTTTGACTAATATTTTTCTCTTGATGTTGATGTTAATGGTCGTTATTGCCTCCAAAAGCAGATTTTCTTCTTCTTTTGTTCTCTAACTATATCATGAGCTCGTAAAAATCAGTCCTTTAGGTTCGAAAAATCCGATCAAAAGATTGGATTTTTCGTGATGATTCCAAGTGTTTTCATAGGAGTTATACTCCTATGTGTTTCTGGTTTGTGGGTTTTGCCAACTGAAGCTGCTGGTAGAGAAAGTTTTTCAAGAATCTCTTCGTCTTTTTCTTTGCCAAGCTCTGTTAACGTTGGAGCTCTGTTTACTTATGATTCTTTCATTGGAAGAGCGGCTAAACTTGCGATTATGGTAGCCATTGACGACGTTAACGCTGATCAGAGTATTCTCAGGACCACCAAGCTTAATATTGTCTTCCATGATGCAAATTGCAGTGGATTTGTTGGCACTATAGGAGGTACTTTTCTTTAACTGTAGCCTATAGGGAACAGCTTGTTTAGTTATGCCTTAGAGTTGCTTGTTAAAATGCCTCAACGAAAGCTGTGTTGAAACGTATGTAGATTGGTGATATGTTTTCTAATGGTGTAGCTTTGCAGCTAATGGAGAACAAGGTGGTTGCAGTCATTGGTCCACAATCTTCAGGAATTGGTCACATAATCTCCCATGTAGCTAATGAGCTACATGTACCTTTCTTGTCATTTGCAGCTACGGACCCGACGCTTTCTTCCCTTGAATACCCTTATTTCCTTCGTACCACACAGAATGACTACTTCCAGATGAATGCAGTCGCGGATTTCGTATCCTATTGCCGTTGGAGAGAAGTTGTTGCGATCTTTGTTGACGATGAGTATGGTAGGAATGGGATATCTGTGTTAGGCGATGCTTTAGCCAAGAAACGTGCCAAGATCTCTTACAAGGCTGCATTAAGACCTGGTGCAGATAATACCTCAATCAATGACTTATTGGTTTCTGTTAATCTGATGGAATCTCGTATCTTTGTTGTTCATGTGAATCCTGATTCAGGTTTAAACATATTCTCTGTTGCCAAGTCTATTGGAATGATGGGAAGTGGCTGTGTTTGGATCACCACTGATTGGCTTCTTACAGCTTTGGATTCCATGGATCCCAAAACTATGGATCTCTTGCAAGGAGTGGTTTCTTTTCGCCATTACACACCCGAGAGTAACGAGAAGAGACGGTTTAAAGCAAGATGGAAAAAACTTAGATCCAGGGAGAGTTCAAGAAATGGTGATGATGGTTTCAACTCTTACGCTCTTTATGCTTATGATTCTGTTTGGTTGGTAGCTCGTGCTCTCGATGTTTTCTTCGGCCAAGGCAATACAGTGACTTTCTCCAACGATTCAAATCTGAGGGAAACCAACGATAGCAACATTAAGCTATCATCACTTAACGTTTTCAATGAAGGGGAGAAGTTCTTGCAGGACATTCTTGAGATGAATTATACAGGTCTGACCGGAAAAATCAAGTTTGATTCAGAGAAAAACCGGATTAATCCAGCCTATGACATTCTAAACATAAAAGTTAAAGGTCCAAGAAGAGTCGGGTATTGGTCGAATCATACAGGTTTCTCAGTCGTGCCTCCAGAGACATTATACTCAAAGCATTCAAACAAATCTGCAGAAAACCAACGTCTTAATGAGATCATATGGCCAGGACTAGTAACGAAGCGGCCTCGGGGTTGGGTTTTCCCTGAAAATGGAAAGCCGCTACAAATCGGAGTACCTAACCGTGTGAGCTACAAAAACTATGTCTCTAAAGACAAGAACCCGCTTGGTGTTAAAGGCTATTGCATTGACATCTTTGAAGCTGCGGTTCAATTGCTTCCATATCCTGTTCCACGCACTTACGTGCTATACGGAGACGGGAAGAGAAATCCATCGTATGACAATCTCATAAATGAAGTTGCTGCAAATGTGAGTCTTACTTCTTCTTCTTCTTCCGTTTACTCTAATCAGGTAAACCAAACAGTATTTATTTGTTTTGTTTTATGTCTCTAGACTTTCGATGTTGCTGTTGGGGATGTTACAATAGTTACAAACAGAACCAAGTTTGTAGACTTCACGCAGCCATTCATGGAATCAGGGCTTGTGGTGGTAGCTCCAGTGAAGGGAGACAAATCTAGTCCTTGGTCTTTCTTGAAACCATTCACTGTAGAGATGTGGGTTGTGACCGGCGCCTTATTTCTATTTGTTGGAGCCATCATTTGGATTCTTGAACACCGCTCTAACGAAGAGTTCCGTGGACCTCCTAGGCGTCAAATCGTTACCATCTTCTGGTTAGTTCCATACAATTAGTGAACTGAACACAAAAAACTCATATTTATAAGTTTAAGCTTAAACACATTCCTCTCTGGTTTTCAACGTTGCAGGTTTAGCTTCTCAACAATGTTCTTCTCTCACAGTATGTATATTGGATCCTACACACATCAGTATCACAGTATATACCAAAGTCTCGAGTTGTTTATTCTTTCTTCTTTTCTTGATCTTCAGGGGAGAACACAGTGAGCACGTTGGGGAGGTTTGTGCTACTGATATGGTTATTTGTGGTTCTAATCATCAACTCAAGCTACACGGCGAGTCTCACTTCGATCCTCACTGTTCAACAGCTAACATCTGGGATTGAAGGAATGGACACTCTAATAGCAAGCAACGAGCCCATTGGAATTCAAGATGGTTCCTTTGCATGGAAATATATGGTCAATGAACTTAACATAGCTCCATCAAGAATCATTCCATTGAAAGACGAAGCAGAGTATCTCTCTGCTCTTGAACGTGGTCCCAGAGAAGCGGGTGTGGCAGCCATTGTCGATGAGCTTCCTTACATTAAAGCTCTATTGTCAAACAGCAACTGCAAGTTCCGTACTGTTGGACAGGAATTCACCAGAACAGGCTGGGGATTTGTATGTAAAAACCGGCTTCAAGACTTCTTTTTGATCCGTCTATTCAAAAATCTTTGCTTACCTGATCTTGATTCTTGCAGGCGTTCCAGAGAGATTCTCCTCTAGCTGTGGACTTGTCTACAGCGATCCTGCAGCTGTCTGAAGAAGGGAAACTGGAGAGAATCCGCAAGAAATGGCTAACGTACGACCACGAATGTACAATGCAAATTGCAGACACAGAGAACTATCAAATCTCGGTACAAAGTTTTTGGGGACTCTTCCTAATCTGTGGCATCATTTGGCTCATTGCACTCACAATCTTCTGTTGGAAAGTTTTCTGGCAATACAAAGAGTTAAGACCAGAAGAAGAAAGTGATGAAGTAAAAGCAAGGGAAGAGGCTGGTTCTTCTAAAGGGAGAAGTCTTAGAGCGGCAAGTTTCAAGGAATTGATCAAAGTTGTTGATAAGAGAGAAGCAGAGATCAAGAAGATGCTCAAGGAGAAGAGCAGTAAGAAACTCAAAGCTAGCCAAAGCTCAGCTGAGAAGTCGCAATCAAAACATTAGATACACAATTTGTTTAAATGACTACAGATATGACATTACTTAAGAGGGGTACATATATTTTTTTAGTAGATAAAAATGCAATTTTTTCCCCATACCATCTTGCAAGACAAGCAAGTGAAGTAGTGAACTGAGTCATGAATAAATAACATTGAATTTGAAACTCTTGAGTATCGATTTTTATATGGATTTGTTAAAGGGTCATGTCTTAAGTGATTGACTTTCCGTTATTTTTCCCTAATGCCATTTAGTGATGATATGGAAGAAAGGTCTTTTTTTCCAAAATGCCCTTGCGGTGGAAACAACCACTGGTTTAAGATGTTTTCGGCCCTAAAAATTACGACGACATTTACTGCGGACAAAAGAGGTTGTTGATAGTAGACAACTTGATTCGTTCACAAGAGACAAGACACAAAAAAAGAAGGTAAGCATGTTAATTTCGTAAATAACAGATAACTTATATTTAAATATATCATAGAAAAGTTTTGTCATGGACAAACGAACCAATCGTATTTTGATAACTTGTGAAAGTGCTACTATAGTAAATAACTTAATAATTTTTGTTGTTGTTGTCGTCTTTCATATAAAATACTCCATTCAGGAGTAAAAACATGTTGTTCAAAGTTTCACTACGTTTTACCACTAGACTTAGGAACCTTTTGAAAATAGGACCGAAATTTAATAATATTATTTGGTAGCCGCAAACTATTGTTTGGTTAGTTTGGACCCAGAGCCGGACCTGATTATAACCACGCATAATCTCTCAAAACCAAATAAGACTAAATTCTTCCATTTATATTCTTACTCTAATTTTTCAAACTGCAAAATTCCATAAAAGTTTAACCAAACTTTATTTTTCAGTTATTGTTTAACTTAATAACTTAGATCAAACATATCACATGAAAATTTATAGGGTGAAAAAACTAATCGCATTTGTCCACAAGAGAAAACATATGGTGGATAACTAACATTCAACATACATACAACTGTAAATAATTTAGTTCCGTGCAAAAATGAGTGTTTTATTTATACTTCTATTAGTTTTAAATTGTCTTAGACATGATTTTACTGCATGATAAACTTTGTGCGTGAAAGACATATGCCACAGCGCCAGTACAGTTCTCTCCCACATTTATAGCATGGCTTCGGTGGCCTCAGTGGTGTTGATCGGTAGCTTGGTGCTCGATTAGCTTGGTAGCTGGCCGGTAGCTTGGTAGCTGATCGGTAGCTTGGTCTTTGTCATTTAGTGGTGATTTTGTGAGTGAGTTACATGATATATCATGGTTTTTATGGATTTTCAATCATGATATAAGTCTTATTTATAAACTATTTAGAGTATTTTTGGTAATTCTTCGAGTTTTTGGAGTCTTTATAAATTTATGTACGTTTTGGACTCATTTGGAAATTTTAGAACACTTTGGAGCAAACCAAGAAGTTGTACTAAAGAAATAAATTCGGAGACCAACATTGGTGTACGTGTTGGTCGACACGACCCACATGTGTCGGTCGACATGTGTCACAGGCAGAGAGCAATCTTGGTGTTCATGTCGATCAACGCTAACACATCGGTCGACACAGCTCGCAGACATAGTTTTGGATTTACAAAACTGCCCATAAGCTTTCTTTATTTGACATTAAGTCCAATTTTGTGTTTTGACTTATATATAATATTTTTAAGTCATTGTTTAGACCGATGCTTTTGATTCTACAACACATCCACCTTTTTAGAGATTTTTGGAAAAGATTTCTAAACTCTTTATTTCTTCTTTGATTCTATTCATGATGTTTGTTTCATTCACCATGTATAAGTAGTTTACTTGTTAGATTTAGGGTTTTTCTAGGGTCAATGATGAAATTTTGAATGTGGCATAACTGTTTAGATGATCTTATTGTTCTTCATCTGGATTTGAATTAATACTAGTTCTAGGCTAGCCACCAGAATCTTGATTTTAGGATCATTGATAGACACAAGAGTGTTGTTGATATCTGGAACTAATCTTAGATGAGCAAAATATTCTATTCGCAAAGAGATTTGGTTTAGGAATTTTGTGAACATATCATACATGAATTCACTGCATGTTTGATCTTTGGAATTTACAAAGAGATTTGGAATTCTGGGATTTATACATAGATAGTCTTTGCAACGAGAGTTGATTGATTTGACATTAATGTTATGAGTTCAAGAATGGTTCTTAACTAAATCTGAAATTGAATTTACTTTGCTCACAATTCTGAATTACCTGAATGAAATTCTCTAGGTCTAGCTTCTTCTCATATCGAATCTACATCCTTATTTCATTGTTTTCATCTTGTTTTATTTAATTTACATTAACTTTTTTTAGCTTAATTTGAAATTAATAATATATTCTACGAACTACAGTCTTTGTGGATTTGATCCCTAAGTACTACGTGATCTCTTAATTTGCGAGAGTAGCTTAAAGGGTAAATTTGAACACATTATTACCCAACATCTTCTATTAGCATATGTGGTTTAAATTGTATTGGTATAAGGTGGTGGTTTGATATTGGCTAGATGGCCTCCGTTGTGGCTTCATTCTTTTCCATGAATTTTTCTTTATTTCTGGCTACGTTCCACGGTTCTTGGAGCGGCTCAATTATTTCCCAAGATAAACATTAAAAGAAAATTAACATATCAATGGATGCATAGTTTACAAATGAAGATGTTGGATCAGCTGAGGTCTCTTGAAAATCTTCATCATATTGCCATGTGGTTAGTGTTTGTGGCTTATAACTAGAAGAAACATAAATGAAATATATATGGCATCGATAGCTTACTATGTCGATTGTATTTTATAGATATGAAGTGAATAGAATACAAAACAAAATAAATAGTCTATTATATTATTATTGACTACCAATCGTTAGTAATAAAAAAACGTTCAAATATCAATAAATGACAAATATGTAATTTTATTTAGAATGACAATAGTCAAAATATTATCAAATATCATTAAACGTAGTTGGTTGGTTAACTTTTATTTTGAATAACATGTAATATATTATCAAAATCAGGATGAGAACTCAACTGATGTAGCTGCTAATCGTCTTACGACTTTCCCCATTGGGGGTTTCTTTGACATCATCGGTGTTGTTCGTGGCTTGGTATGTCTTATAGATAAGCAGATCTCAAAGAGAAGGAAGAAAATGGTGCCAGTGATATATAACCCTAGCACTGGAGAATCCTTACCTTTACCACCAGTGAAGACGAGGAGAGCTACCGTTCGAAGCTTTTTTGGATATGATCCAGTTCAGAAACAATTCAAGGTATTATCTACGACACGTGGAAAAAACATGGCCTTTAATGAGCATCAAATTCGAACATTAGGTACCGGAAAACGTATATGGAAAATGATAAAATGTTGCATACCCCATTGTCCCGAATATGGAATTGGAATATGCATTGATTGTGGTTTGTATTATAGAGCTACAGTTGAAGAGGTTCCTAAGATAATTTGCTTTGATGTTAGATCTAAAAGTTTTAGAGCTATTAACATAGACATGGACTTGTCATTGTGGCGTGCTTCAATTCTGGTTAACTACAAGGCTACCTTAGGTGCACTTCAAGAGTTAAGTGATGGATTTAACGGGATAACTGGGAAAAACCAATGTTTTGAGTTATGGAATTTAGTAGACTTCGAGAAAAATGAATGGCTAAAGCATATTTACATATTGCCCCCTATGTAGAAGAATGTAGTTGTAAGTGCTAGGATTTATTTTGTGGGAGTGACTAATACAAATGAAATTGTGTTGAGAGAGGGCAATTCATCCGGAGGTTGCAATGTTTTCTACTACAATTTCGAGAGGAAAACTGTCAGAAAAGTTGAAATACAAGGAATAGATGCATTTAAGAATCGTAAAGTTGAGATCTTTCTAAACCATGCAGAGAACATCAGTCTTATGAAACAGATCATGGACACTTAAGGTATAGTCCTTATGCTATTGGTGGATGACTATTTTCTGTTTTTTTTTTCGTATGTTTTGGACAATTATAACTTTTTTTTAATGGGTATTTCCTCTTTTCTTGTGATGGTGTGAACCTTTCTGTGCTTAAGAAAGGTTGTTGTTGTAAGCTATCTTTTAAACTCTTCTCTACCTAATTGGTTGGTGTTCTTCTAATATGTTTTTAACTGCTTCTGCTTCTGTTACTGCTCTACAATTTTCTATTATCAGTTACAAGATTAAAGCCAATAACTAAAACCTTGTAAATGATAATAGAAAATGATACCAACTATAAACTCTATTATAAAGGGGTTTTGTTCTAATTTATCTCTATATTCCACTATAAAATAAAGTAATTCTATTTGTTTCTCTATATATAAAGTAACTCTATTTTTTATTTTTTATTTTATACTATAATTACTTTAAAATAGAATAACTTTATAATAAAGTAAAATATTTGAGAGAAACTCTACTATATTTCAGAATTAGTTTATTTTAAAGTAAAAAATAGAGAAATATATTAGAAATAGAACTTACTATATATACTCGGTGATTTTCTTAAAAAGCAAATAAACAATATAATATTTTGATACTCAAAATTGTGTTCCCTGGAAAGTACTACACCCTGCAAATTCCAATAGCAGAAAAAAACTGTGTACAGTGTACACTGAATCGAACCGGAATAATGGCAGCTAGTTAAACCGGTTAGATTTGATTTAGATTTTAAAGTGAACATCGTTGTTTTCGCAATTATTAAGTAGCCGGCTCTTTCTTCTTCGTCGTGTTCGTGGTCAACGACAGATTCAAAGGAGAGCAAACAAAAGAAAAAGAAAAAAATGGGAGCATTTTGCAAGTTGATCGATGCTATTCTCTTGTTATACTTTGCTCTCATGGCTGTCATTGCGCCGCTAATCGACGGCCAAACGAGTCTTCCCGGCGGTATCTTCCCGGCGTTTCTCGTCGATCTGAATCGTTGGTACAGCGTTGAATTTGGTGATTATTTGATCATGGAGAAGCCACATTTCCTCGTTGGACTCATTTGGCACGAGCTCCTTATTCTCTGGCCGCTCTCTATTGCTAACATTTATGCAATTCTCGCCGGGAAATCGTGGTTTGGTACTACCTCTATGGTGTACGGAGCTTCCGTCATGACCTCTATGGTACATTAGATCTTCAATTTTTCTGATAAAATTGGATCAATGCGTTTGAATTAGTGTGAAATTTATGTTAATCTGATCTAAAAGCTGAGAGATATGTATATAGTTCATTCAGGATTTATTTTTAATTTAATGCATGTTTTTTTTTTTAATTTAATGCATGTTGTTAAATTGCATTTTATGTTCCTCAGATTCACAAAGATGAAAGACTGATTTTGAATTTAGAATTAGTAAAGTTATTAACTTAATCTTACTGTTCTGCAATGTGAAATCTTTTATGCAAAAGGATTTGGTAAATATGCTTTGTGATGAATTTAAGTTATGTGTGCGTTTTAGATGTTTCATTCTCATTTCATTTTCCATGGTTTAGGCTGCTGTATTGGGAGAGATGATAGGTTCAGGGAAGGCATCAGAGAAATTGTTGATGATGTATGTGCCATTCATGGGTATTGGTATTGTAGCTCTTCTTCGTGGTCTTCTTTCTCAATCCAGCAAAAGTGGTGGAGCTGTTGGCAAGAGACAAGCTATTTTAGCTAGGAGAAAGCGTGCTTGACTTTGAGGTTACTACTGATCGGCTGTTGAAATGTCTCCTTTGTCTCCGAGAATTTTTTACTTTTTCAACTTTTTCATTAAGAAAATTTTGAATCTTTTTTGCTGGATTCTTGTTAAGTTACTGTGGTTTTTTTTAGTAAGATCATGTGTCTTTCTTGTTTTATTGAAAATGTTAACAATTTAACCTCAACATAACAGTTAAAATTGGGTAAATCACAACCCAAGACAGAATTTTTATCAGCTAAATGGTTGAGTCATAACAAAACCAGAAGCAAGGACAGCCACATAGTCAGAATCACCTCCATTGATAACCTTCTATGTTACTGCTATATCAACAGGCAGAAATTTATTATTTGGACCCCCTAAATATTAAGCAAATTTTAGGATCTCAAATTTTTTAAAATGTTATTTGGTCAATTGGTAAAATATGTATTTCATTTGTTTTTTTTAGTTTAAATATATTTCATATATTAAGAAAATAGTGTTAATTATTTCTAGTGTCTTACAAATTTATTTTAAATTTTTAGTATTTTTATGGATTAAAAATAGTGTTAATCAAAAAATTATTGCAAAATAGTATAAAATTATCTTATTGCTTAAGAAAATAGTAAAATTTGTATCTTCATAAATTAAAGCATATTGTTTATTATCTCTAACTTATCACCAAATATTTTAAATTTTAGTTACAACTCATATTTTAACAAAAAATATCTTAAACATTATTTTTTATGGGCAATTTTCCAAAATAGCACTAAATGAAGTTTTTGTTTTACAAATATCACTTCATTTTTATTTTGGACAAAAATATCATTTTTATTAAAGATTAATTTCTTTATACAGCACAAAATCTTTTAATCTCATATTTTTAGGGTTTAGAGCTTAGAGTTTGGGTTTAAAAACCTTAAACTCTAAGTCATAAACCCTAAATCATATATTCCACCCTAAACAAACTATACGCTAAATTGTACAATATTTAATCTAAACAAAAATTTTTAATTTTTTCTTTTGTACAAATACTATTTTTGTCATAAATAAAAAAAAAACTTTGTTTAGTGCTATATTAAAGAATTTTTATTTTATTTTATTTAAATCTCTACATTTTTTAGACAACTTTATCAACAAGTTCATATATCACAAATGAAGCTGTTGAATTAGTTGAGGTTTCTTGAACCGTCATCATATTGTCATGGTTAGTGTTTGAAGTCTATTACCAAAAAAAATGAAATATCTATGACATGGATTGTTGACTATTTCAATTGTTGTTATCGATATGAATAATCGGAATAAAAACAAAATAAAAAATATTTATATTATTATTGACTATAAATAATTAATATTTAAAAACTCCAAGTAGAAATAAATGATAAATTTGTAATTTTATTTAGAAAATCATAATAGTTAAAATCTTATATGATTTTACTAAACGAGTTGACTGATCAACAAACATGTATTATTATTGTGTTATTTATAATTTAACAGTATATCTATTTTAGAAAATAAATAAATGTATATATTTTTCATATATTTAGTTTTATTTTTTTGGTTTTCATTTTTGATTAAGCAAATATAATAATACAATTATTTTTATACATGTCAGAATCTCATCGATCAATTAACACATATCATCATGATTAAATTATCAACATATATTTTTATAAAATTGCTTTATTTTTATAAGATTATAATATATTTTTAAATTAGGAAAACATATATTTTTAAATTAGGAAAACATATATTTTTTAATTTATAATAAAATTACCTTTCTCATCAACTAAGAATATATTCATTCCTACTGGTTCATTATTTTTATTCAGATTTCTTGCCTCCTAATTCCTTTTTAAATTGTAATTATGTCAAAAAGTTATTTTATTTTTACTAAACACCTTTTTATTTTTTTGTTACTATATAAAATTGGAGTTTATTTTTTATACGTATACAAAATTAGAATTTCTTTTATTATTTTTGAAATGTAAATATGTCATAATATAATTTTTAGTTAACTAAACATATTTTTTATGAAGTAATTATCTTTCTTTTTATATTTGTATTTCTTTTTAAATTTTCCAAAAGCTTTAAAGTGTTTCTTTCTAAAATTTAAATATGTCAAAATATTATTTTATTTTTATTAAATACGTTTTAATTTTTGTTACATATAAAACTGGAACTATTTTTTATAGAGTTATTTAGAATTATGGTTTCCTACTTTTGGGAGAGATAATTAAAATTAAGGTTTCCTACTTATAAAGATTCTTTTGTTTTGTTTTAGCTTTATGGATTAGGAAGTTTTTTAAAAATTTTATAATTGCTTTCTTATTTTAATTTTAATTTACAACAACATTAAAATTTCCTTTTAAATTTGAAAATATATCAAATTATTATTTTTGTACAATATTTTTTAAAATTGTTTATGACTATAAATTTAATGTTTTTATTTGATGGTTAATAATTTTCCTTTTATATTTTTATTCCTTTTTAAAATTGCCTAAACTTTAATTTCCTGTTTCCTTTTTTCTTTTGATAATTCATTTTTTTCTTTAATAGTTATTAACTTTACATTTATAATTGTATATTTTTTTAAATTGCCAGAAACTAACTTTTTTTTTATAATTGTATGACTTTTTTAAATTGCTAGAAACTTTATATTTTTCTTTAAAATTTAAATATGTATTATATTTGTTACTAAAACGTTTTTTTATTAATAAAAAGAAAAATTAATGTATTCTGATTTTACATATCTATAAAAAATAAATTTAACTTTTCTATAGCAATAAAACATAAAAAATGTTTTAATAAAGAAAATAATACATACTTAAAAGTAAAAACATTTATACAACATAAAAGTAAAGTCATACAATTATGAATTTACTCTTACTTGATGAAAATGTTAGTTTTATTGTTAAATTAAAAAATATGTACTTCTAAATTTAAACAACATATTATCTAACTATAACCTAATTTTAGTTCTTATATAGGACAATACTATTCAAGGTTTTGTACATCATTCCCTTCTTGAAAAGTTTGAAAATATTTTTTGTGAAATTAAAAGGAAAAAAATTATAATTTAAAATTAATAGGAAGATCAATCTTATAAAGTTATTTAAAATTATGATTTCCTCCTTTTGGGAGAGATAATTAGAATTGTGATAATTAGAAATAGATTTAGGTTTTTTTTCCTTTTTTAAAGTTTCCTTTTTTTTGTTTTAGCTTTATGGATTTGAATTTTTTTAAAAATTTTTATAATTGCTTTCTTATTTTAATTTTAATTTCCAACAACCTTAAAATTTCCTTTTAAATTTGAATATATATTAAAATATTATTTTGTATTAAATACGTTTTCTTTTAATAAGTTTATTACTGAAAATTTAATGTTTTTAATTTAATGGTTATTAACTTTCCTTTTATATTTGTATTCCTTTTTAAAATTTCCTAAACTTTAATTTTCTTTTTCCTTTTTTTTTGATAATTATTGTTTTCATTTAGTAGTTATTAACTTTACTTTTATAATTGTATGATTTTTTTAAATTGCGAGAAACTAACTTTATTTTTATAACTGTATGAATTTTTTAAAATTGCTAGAAACTTTATATTTTCCATTAAAATTTAAATATGTATTATTATTTTATTAAAAAGATTTTTTTATGTTTTGTTACTATAGAAAAATTAAATTTATTTTATAGATATGTGAAATTGGAATTAATTAATGTTCCTTTTTACTGATAATTAATGCTTTTATTTAATTAAATATATGTCAAAACATGATCGTTTAAATTGACATATGTCATGAATTAAAATTGGGTTGTAGTTAGATAATATGTTGTTTAAATTTAGTAATACAAATTTTAACAATAAAACTAACATTTTCATCAAGTATGAGTAAATTCATTCCTATTAGTTTTTTTTTTCCAGATTTCTTGCTTATTATTTCTGGTTTGATATGTTGAGTCGTTCAATGTCAAATACTCCATAATGTTGTTTACAATTTCAAAACTCATTGTTTTCCTATTGAAATTTGATAGTCTTGAAAATATTAAATAAATAATCTGAAAATCAAATAGAAGTTTATATATAAGATTATTAAATTAGAATCATAGTAACATATATTTTTATGATCAAACACTTATTTGCATTAGAATAATCTTCATGAAATTAGAATTTACCTATAGTTTATGAACTGTTTAGATGTATAAATTTTTTTAAAATTGTTATGTTAAATTTTGGTTATTAAAATATTTTGTTGGAGATATTTAAGAAACAAAATAGCAAAAAAAAAATAAAACAAAACAAAAAGGAGAAACAAAAGTTAGATTTTTGATAACTCAAACTTACCACATGAAATATTGGTAGATGTTGAAAAAGTTTTGGAGTTAACAATTTTACAAAGAATATACCTCAAAATTATACATCAGTCATACATCATCATAATTCAAATTCAACTTCATTTTTTGTTCATGGTAACATTTTTGAGTTATGCTTGAGTTACTGTCATAACTCAAAAATACATCAATGATACAACATGCTTCCAATCAGAGCATGTCTTTTAGTCCATTAACTTTTACTAGAAAAAACTGAAATAAAAGTTTAATTGAAAATATCAACAATTCACCTCACTATTTAACAAAAAACAAAAAAACAAATTCACCTAACTAAACAGTTTTTTTTTTCTAATAAACAAATATAAATGTTAATTTGATTATTTTAAAGATTTTGACAAAAGTTACAGGATAACAAAGAAAACAGAAAAAAAAAGCAGAAACTACATAAACAGTAGAAAGAGCAGTGAACAAAGCATACCAAATGATACAAAAAATGTGAAACAACCAAAACAGTAAAAACCTAGCCCGCTCGCCACAAAGAGCCATAGACGAAAACATATGGGCGGTTCCGAGGCAGCGCGAGTGGAGCAAATGCCCAGACTCAAAAATTTTAAATCAATTTAGGCTTAAAATAATAAAATTAGGGCTCAAAATTTTTTTTTAAAAAATTTATATATAATAAAAGCCTAAATTTTATTAATGGAACAGGGTCTCCAAATTTATTAAACCGCCCCTGCAAAGGTCCTCACACTACTTTAGCCATGCCAGAAAACACCACCAAAGCCACTGAACGCAAGACCACAGAAATCCAAACTGAACCCGAAGCAGTCAAAAGCCAAACCGTCTCAGAAACTCGAGCCTTAGCTAAAGAAGAGCCCGCGAAGCACAACTTCAAACTACCGCGTCCCCATTAGATCTTGGACCTCTTGGCAAATCACAACCAAAGACTTTGGTCAATCGAAAACCACAGCCAACAGCCAAAAACTCTTTATACATTCTCTCTTTTGAAAAAGAGAGAGAGATTTGAGAAGAAAAGGTGTAAACTTTCAATAAACAAAACTACCAAGATAGATAATACAGCAAAAACTTAATAAAAACAAACAAATTCAAACTAAACAAAAGACAAAAGCCAATAGAAAACCCAAATGTGAAATTCAAATAGATAGCAAGAGTACTCAACATCTCTTGATAAAGGTTCGAACAAATGCAAAGGAAACAAAAGACTTGAAACTGAAATAACAAAGTTTTGGTCCATCATAAACTGAAATAAAAAGACTTTAAACTGAAATAAGATAGTTCCATCCTAAATGGGGATGTTTCAGGGGAAGTCAAATCTCGAACACATAAAAAAAACATTTGTAGAAAATGGTATCCTATGATGCTCAATTCTTGACTTCTCCCTTCTTGAAGCTCTCTAACAATCTTCAACACAAAGTAACTCCCTTCCTTCCTTGTGTCTTCTTCCATGATTCCTTCAACTTAATTTCCTATAAAACACACAGACACACACAAGAAACTTTATCAGCACCACAAATGTATAGCAAGTATTCACTAGTTTTAAGTAATTGGTTAAGAAAAAGGATTAAAACTAATTACCGAATGGGAGGTGGCTCATGCATGGCGGATTAGGAAAAATGGTTTTGATCTTGACTACAGTTGCACGAACCAGATTCTCAACGGTTGCAACAGAGCTAATAGTCAGCTTAGCAGATGGAGCTGCCTCAACAAGCATCTGAAAGGAAATAGTGATGAGTGATCCTCCTCCATCTCCAACACTCTTAGTCAACCCATCCGGAAGAATAACAAAACCCGAAGGAAGAACAGTGACTTGGTCAGAATCTCCTCCATTGATAACCTTCTCCATTTTTGGTATATCAACATGTGCAAAAATCACATATGAAGCTGTTGGATCAGTTGAGGTCTCTTGGATTATCATCATATCGTCTTGGTTTGGGTTGACGGTCTGTAACCAAATAAAAAAACATTGGTCATATCGATATTAGGGTTATATTTATAAAACAATACATTTTCAAAAAAAAAAAACAAAGCTTAGATATGTTTTAATTACCCGGAGTAACTTAACACTGTTCCTAGCGTCTCTTCCATTTCCAATCTTTGTCAGCTTTTCCATAGTCCCTCCATTGGACAGAACATCCCACTGTACATAACATATCTCAAACCATGTTATATATATTACAATATATATATCCAGACAAAAATAAAAATAAAAAGAGAAAAAGTCTTGTCCTAAATAAGAATATACCTCGTTTCGATTATCGTCATTTCTGAGGAACTCAAACATAATCTTAGGAGGAGCTGGGACCCAAAACGAAGTAGCTGCACAGAGAACTATACCAGGAGGCTTTCCTGGTTCATTCACACTCTTCATTTTCATCACCCTGATGTCATCTCCTACACTTCCAGTATATGTAGACCCCAATAAAGTGGTCGCTAAACCTAAGAAGCTTCTCACCATATCCCCAGATAATTTCAGAATTTCCCTCTTTCCTTGGTCTGTTACCACTGCATTATGTCACAAACAAAAAAAAACTCACACAATGGTTAAAAAAAGGGAAACAACATAAGGTATATATAATTATATTTGAAGCAAATTAAAGAATGAGTAGTGACATACTTATAGAACCAGGTTCTTCTATGATTGGAAAGCCTATAGCCACGATGCTAGCTACCCTCTGGCACTCGCGGTCCAATGTTGCAAGCCAACGGTTAGCACCAAAAGCTTGACCAGAAAAGATTAGGTTCTTGAACATGTGATAAACTGCTCCAGCATCGTTGACTTCCACATGTTCAACCCAAGTCACCTTTTTCAAACCAACAAAATATATAACCACATTTAAAATTTATACTCTATGAACCATATACACAAAATTAACCATAATTAATGAGAGACTTAGTTATTTTACCTTGGAGTAACCACTTGGGATTTCTTGGATCAAACATCCAGAAGGTCGTTTCCTACAGTTCAGCTGGATGTTTGGAAGGAGATGATCGATAGAAACATCAACCACCGCCCAAACACCTTCAGCTTGTTGCTTGCAGAAGCGAACAAAGTAACATTCACGAGTTGTGACCAGTGGGGAAGTGACTTGGAGCTCAGCACTCATCTGTGAAAAAACAATATTATATATTGGTTAATATTATATGAAAAATATGGTTCTAGTTTTGTTTTATAACTCTCTAAATATATAATATTAAAAAAAAGCAGATTAGGATAATATTGTTACGAGTTGGAAAGCTCCATCGAAGTTTCCTGCACCACTTCCAAGACGTAAATGTTCATGAGTCGTAGCTTTAGTAACCATTCCACAGAAGATGGTTGACCATTGATTCTGCAAATACAATTTATTGATTATATATATAGACCATGTAAAAACACTAATGTATGTTATTCATAAGGAATTAGTTATGAGAATTCATAATTTAATTGATGAAGTAATTAGTTTACCCCATCCATGAGCCCCTGAACGATGTTCATACAGTTCATAGGCACGACAGCGGTATCCCTGGATGCCTCGGTTCTAAACTCATTGAGTCTAGGCCCGAGACCCATTTGAAAGGTCCTTGAATATTCTTCCAAGTTCAGAACTAAGCTCGAGCCATTAACTCCTCCCATCCAGAGTGGTTCAAGCACTTGAGTCATTATCATCAGCTCCTCCATGGCTCGAAATGCTAACTCTATGATCAGCGGCTTATCAGCCTCAGCCGGTCCAACGAGTGACCCCAAGAAGCTTCCACTTCCATACACATCTCTTCCAAGAGCCCTCATCCCGGACTCGGAAGGTGGAGGTGGAACAGGATAAGACATTTGGGGATGGCTCATTTTCGTTTTCCCCGCATACCTTGCCGCCATAGCAGATAGTCGAGCGATCTAGATTAAACCACCAAAAAACAAGAAATATATACAACTTGTTTAATAATTTTGAAATTTAATACATATACTACATGTTTTTCATTCATTAAATCTAATACATATGTGGTCCGCTATGTTAATTAATTAATTAATTATTAATGAAGATTATGTAATGTTAATAGATATATATAATAGAAGTTCACATATATCTAGCTAGTACCTCTTCTTTTAGCTGATTGTTTTGGATGCGAAGCTGATGTTCTCCGACAGTCATTTCGCAAACTGCGGTTTTACCCGAACACCTAGGACATCTGGCATTTTGAATAGCGTCTCGGTAACACTGGTTTTCACTTTTAAGAATCTCGTTATGACTTCGAAGTTGTAAGTTCTCATGGCGATCCTGGTGAGTCTGTAATAGAAAAGAGAAAAGAAATTATTAATAATATTTCAATTTAATTGAAAAACCAACTTTGTGGTTATATCTTTGGAGTTGACGAAACCAACAAAGATAACCAAGTTTTTGGTTTTCAAAAGAAACAAAAATAACAAAAGGTGGGTTAATTAATGCGTTCGTATAAAAAGACACGCACACATACTATTATTCACTTGTGTCTGTGTGTTTCAACCGTTGTTTGCATGCACATGTTTTTCACACACGGTCTGCAAAACGTACGTTATATATAGAATATTCTCTTACAAAATAGAATAAAACCGTCAAATTTTATAACTTTTAACTATTTTGGTTCATATCACATTAATTAACTAATATATTAAACTCAACCTATATATATATATATATATGTACGGAATCATCAACCTAAAATTGTATAACATGAATTAAAAACTAACTCATGCACATACATAGATTAAATTAATATGTGTGAAATGATATGATAAATATACTCTATATATATAATATACCTTCATCTGGGTCCGTTTGTTTTGGAACCAGAACTTGATCTGAAGAGGGTTTAATCCCAATTGAACGCTAAGTTTTTTCCTTTGCTTGTCATCTGGATGAGGACACTGATTGAAGAATCTATGTAACAAACAAATAACAACAACAAAAAGAGCGATGTGAAATGATGATATATAATTTGTTACTGATCCATATATAAGTTGAGTTATTTATTAAAAAAATAAAACAAAAAAAGAGAAGAAATTACTGTTCCATCTCATTAATCTGAGCTGGAGTGTGACGATGATAACGTTTTTTCCTATCACGACGATGACTGTTTCCCCGCCCTTGTTCTTGATTCTCACTTGAATTTTCATTGGATAAATCCCCAGCCCCAACATTGAATCCAGCAGCATTTAAGTTGTTGAAGAAGTTGTTATTGTTGTCATCGTTGGCTGCATTGATATCCACTGGTGCCATGTTTTGCTGGGACATTGTTGCTGAGAGATCTGAGAGTTGGAAAAAAAAAAAAAAAACTCTACAAATTAAAGTCAAAGTAGAGGGATATAATTAAAATAATTAGGACTCATAAGATCTAGAAATTATAGGGTTTGTGAAAAAGTTTTCTCTTTGTTTTCCCTTTTTTCATGAAAAAAGGTTGAAAATCAAAAAGGCTTTTTCCAAGTTTGGGAGTTTTTTTTTTTGGACTTGCATGCACACAGTACACACACCATCTCTTTCACTAAAAAGTTAGCTTTCCCCAGTCAAGTACTTTTATCTTCTCATTTTATCTTTCTTAGTTCTTCAAGATCTTATTAATAAAAGAGAAACAGACAACAAAAACCTAGAAAAAGGTAATTGAAGATGATAGTTGGAATCTAAAGACCCACCAGTAGCAATTAAAGACCAAAAAAAACGTATCACATCACATCACAATCAGCAGGTTAATTAACACATAAACAACCCACACAAACTGAATTTTGTATATTAAACAATTAAAAACAAAGCCCTAACCAGCAGATCCACATTGTGAACTCTCCGAGACTGGTTTAAAATTCACTGGATCGAGGCAGAAATAGTTTATAAAAGTTTAAAAATTTTAAGTAATTGTATTTTTTTTCTTCAGATTTTCGCATTTTACATTGATCTGATCTAAATAGAGCAAGGAGAAAATAGAGAGAAAGAGAATACACAAGAAGAATTGTTGGATTCATTTGCCCAAAGCAAAATAAAATGACCATAAGTATAGATCTTGTACAGTCCAATATAAAAAACAATTAAAATTATTTTTTACTTTAGTTAAACAATTTTCCATTATTAATAGATAGGCTTAATTTAATCTTCTTAAAGCTCTTCAACCGAAAATTTATATCATCAATCTTGTTAAGAAAAAAAAAATGTATTTTATGTATATGCACGGATCAGCACCAAAGAATTTTAGTGAAATATATGTATAGATCTATATGTGATGCATAAAATTTTGCCCACTATTTTGTTATCACATACACATATATAGCGTATATGTGATCGTGGATGCATAATATAAGAACAAAACGTAAATAATGAAAAAAGATGGCGAAGAGAATCCAGCGATACCTTTCGAGGTTTGTCTGTGTGAACGGCTTTACTGTTCCTTCCTTAGCTTGATCTCTCAGTCTCACTCTTTTCCTGCAAAACGAGAAAGAAAAACAAAATCTGTAAACAAAATACGGCTCATAAAGCAAGATAAACCAGAATCATTTCATCATTTGATGTATATGATATAGATCCAACAAAGAGGGTATTCATAACTCGATACTTTTACCAAAACAAACATGGAAGAGTGCTATAGATATAAATGAAAAAAGGGATGACAAATCAAAGATGTATTTGAGATTAATGAGAAAATTAATGAGTATTGGATATACATACGTTGTCGACAAAAAGAGTAGGAGAAAGACTTGGGTTTTAACGACAGGCAAGAGGCTTGGTCGGAAAACCACTGATGATGAGCGGTTTCAAGGAGAGTATTTGTGTTTGGTGAAAGTGTTTGAGAAGAGGTGAAGTGTGAAAAGTGAAATGAATGGTGGTATATATATAGGTAGCAGAGAGATGGAGAGACTGAATTAACCCTACACGCTCGAAGAGAAAATGAAAGAGACACATATTTCATTAATAAAATCACCACTTCTGTCTTTTACCTATGTGGCACAATATAATTTTAGCTTTCCATTTATTAACGTTATGTTGTAAGCACTGAAATAATATTAAATTATTACAATATAGAAGACAATTTTTTGTTTTGTCATCTTATGAAAAGACACCTAAATTTAGTGTTTTGCCATTAAAAGATAAGTAGAATTAAATTTAGTCTTAATGTGCATTATATTATTTTAATCTATATTTGGTGTTTCAATATTTTGAGTCCATTTTTCTTGTTTTAATTTTCAATAAAAAATTAAATAGTTCTATATTATAATCTTATAATTCTATGGTAAGAGCATATGAGTATACATTATTTGCTAAGATACATGTAAATTGTTTAAATCTTCAATACCTGAACTTTATATTAGAAATGCATTTTCAAGTATTTTAATATAGACTAAGATAAAATAAATTATAACCAATTATATTGTTGATTCTTTTTATATAATTACAACTAATCACCAGATTATATGTCTTAGTGAGACATTTTAGTTTCAAAAATATTAAGTCACACATATTTCACATCAGTTTATTTTTTAGTGTTAAATATTAATAATATCAATTGATCTACTCAATAATAAAATTCATTTGTCAGTAATGTAGTTAATAAGAATATTTATAAATATAAGGTTACGAAATATGAAAAATAAATGAAATATCTATGGCATCGATCGTTGACCATGTAGAATTTGTTTTATAGATATAAGTAATCGGAATAAGAAAAAATATATATTATTATTGACAATGCGAAAAAAATTTATAGATAAAAGTGATCGGAATAAGAAACAATATATATTATTATTGATATATCAGATTTTTTAATAGATAAAAGTGATTGGAATAAGAAACAATATATATTATTATTGACTATGTCGATTTTTTATAGATACAAAATGATCGGAATAAGAACAAACTAAAAATCTGTTATTATTAACTATGTCGACTTTTTTATATAGATATACTGTTATCGGGACAAGAAACAAACTAAAATTCTGTTATGTTATTATTGACTATCGATCATTAAATATTATATAAAAAAAATTATAAACGATAGATAGATAACAATTTTTTGAGAAATCGCAATAGTCAAAATATTATCCGATATCATTAAATATAATTGGTTAGTCAACCTTATTTTTTAGTAACATGTAATATATAGATTTGAATTTTCGTCAAGCACGAAAATAGCAAAAATATTAAACTACAATTTCTAGTCATCAGTCATATTTTTATTACTAGTTTACTATATAAAATGGTTTGACAAAAAAAATTAATCATAAACGAACATTTCAAAATTAATGTAATTATTTAATAACTAAAATATTTAACTTTTTATATGGTAGTTGAACAATTAATCCGGTCGTCAAGTCAATCTGAATAGTATATAAGATAAATTTAATAAATTATATTAAAATATACGAATTGAAAAATTATTAAAAAATTGTGTCTTAATAAACCATTAGTTTTTTATACTGAAATTATAATTATTACAAAAATTGAAGTACATTTTTATGTAAGAAATGGATGTATTATAGAATTCAAAATTAATTCATTTAATAAATAAATAAATAAACACAATTGATTATATTGTCTAGTACATTTCTATTTTCATTTGTTTGATGTAGTTTATTTATACCAAAAATAATTATATTGTTTCATAGTGCTCACGATTTAGTTCATACATTTGGATAAAATGAAAATTTATTATTTAAGGAAATAAATTTAAACCTAAGTTAAGACTTAAGTTAGACTATCAATAAAAGAAAAAAAAAATAGAAGAAGAGATTTTTCAAAATAAACAGAAAAATAGAAATTTATTATTCAGCCACCAGCTTCTAAGTGGCAAATATACTATGAAATTTTTACTTTTAAAAGTCTCTTTGGTTTTACCACTCTAAACTTGAATTTTAGTTAACAGTCAAATTTGATTATTTCTTTAATATTTTGAGTCTATCATCAGTTAAAGAGCAAAAAGAGTGTGTGAGAATCGATTCTCTATAGAGAATCCCATGAAAACCTTCACATGCCACATGTCCTTCTTTAATTAGTCTATACTTGCTTTTATAATTCAAGTTTTGAGTCTTCAATTACACTACCTTAAAAATATTATTATTTTAATTGTCAAATACTCTTTTAGTTTTTCACCCATTTGAAGATACTCGTACATCTAAAGGTTAACCGAAGCCTCTTAACATATTGAGAACCACCCATTGATAAAACCAAATCCTAAAAATCGTAGCGACTTTGTTAATATTCCCATATAATGTTTGGTAAGACATAATCGTTTTTAACTTTTTATTCCCACTTTATTATGGAGAGTCAACAGAGTTATTTCGCGTCCCGATGAACGGTCAGCTTTCAGTTCGTAACTGCTTGATTTTGAGCCAAGCCAACAAAAAAAACTCACTTCCTTAAATTTGAGCTATTTTATTAAAGTAAAGTTATTTTTAATTAAGTGATAAAAAAGTTTATTTTATTAAAAGATAAATGACTGAAATCTTTTGACCAGTCGGTTTTTCCGGTTAAGTGGATTCTCTAGCCGGAAAATGGCCAAATAAATTTGAGAAGACGAACAAAAATTCAACTAAACAGAACAAAGTTAAAATTTTCATTAAGCTGTAAACATTATAATGTTTACTTGTATAACAAGAAAACAATGTAAAAAAGGATAATCACAAAAGCAAAACATTACAAATCTCAAATCTAATCAAGAAACTCTAGGTTTTCATTTTCTTATCTCCTTCTTCACTTTCTACTGTCTCCTCTTCAACACCATCTTCAACCTTTTCTTCTCCATTCTTCTCCTTCTCTTCTTCTTCACCTCCTTCTTTTTCACCTCCTTCTTCTTCGTCAATCTTCATCGCTTTGTCTTCCTCTTCATGACCGTTTATATTCGCCTTATCTTCTTCGTTTCTTCTTCTACTCTCTGCGTCCGACGAAATCTCCTCTTCTTCTTGAGATAACAAATCTGGAAGCATAAAGAACAAATACATATGTGAATCTTCAATGACTCCTAAATCTCTCAACATCATTTCATCTTCATGCTTCATCACTATCCTTCTATTCTCATCATCTCCGACCAAAAGTATCAAACGCTTCACCGGCAATTTCACCTCCTTCGCAATGTTCTCCTTCAAGTCCTTCACCGTTGCATTCTCATTCACCTCCGTATCTATAAACGTTCCTGTCAGTATCTCCACAGTCACCTTCATTGCTTAATCACTGTCCATCAAAAAATTTGTTTGTTAATACAATGATTCATTTCTTATGTTTCTTTGTGTTTAGCTTTTATGACTTACCTCTTTGGTTTCAGATCTTGTTTTGTATGAAAACATGAACTAACCAAACCAAACACAAGGCATGCGTATACTGTGTTTCATTTTATAGCAAGAAGTATATATATTTATTGAAATTTCCTTGCGGGTATCTTGCAACGAGATTATTTAATATAGTTTGACTAAGTAGAATTCTACCACAAATTCTATCCTCAAGTTTAGGCAACTAATTAACAGGGGAAATTTGTTTTGGTAACTATATGTTTTGACTAAGTATGACTAAGTATGCTCATTTTAATTTTTGTAAGTATTCCAATGTTGTATTATGTATATTTTTAAAATTATGATATTCAATTAGTGAATTTTAAATACAACAAATCAATGGTAACATCTTAATTAGAGTTTAGGGTTCATCTATTCCGATAGAAATTTTTATTAATTAAAAGTATGTGGATCACTGGATCCCAGGCCGGTCCAATCATTTTGAAGGCCCTAAGCGAAACTAAATGTATGTTCGTTAACAAAATTTTGAGTTTTTATATTTCTAAACAAAAAAGTATATATCCTATTAATATCATAAAATCTAAATACATTATATTAAAATTCAATTATCAAGTGTGTTCTGTGTAAATAATTTAGCTATCAATTTTTTTTTTAAATGATAGTAATGTTAAATTTAATTGATATATATATATATATAATGTATATAGATAGCTTTGTGTTATTTAGGATGACACTATTAATAATTGCAAGTATTTTGTTTAAACTATTTCATATATCTATTTTAACATAAAAATAGTAGATTCATCTAACATTAAAATAATGCATGGATGAGACACAACATTCATTAAAAATGGAACATAATATAAGATAAAAATAATTAAAATACACACCACACTATCTAATAATGCAAACAAATATTTCATTATTTTAGAGAAGGCCTTAAGCGGCAGCTTATGTCGCTTACCCTAAGGACCAAGCACTGCTGGATCCTATAACCTTAAGATGTTACCATCAATTTTGCATCTTCAAAGAAGTCCTCAGTATTTAAAACATTTAGCTACTCATATTACTCATACTTATGAATACTGAAATTTATTGTTTTTAAATCAAACGTTTTAAAATAAAGAAATAAAATTATTCGACCTGTCCCAAGATATTTAAAAATGCATAACCTAATTATCCCTCCCTTAAATTGCTCTACATTGCACACCATTATACAAAACATGAGTTTTTCGATAGGAAGTTATCATATACGAAAACTCGAATACGAAGCATAAATATGAAAATATCAATAACCTCCACGACTAACAGAGCCTTTAAACACAAAAAGAGTGTCACCATTTTCAACACCATGCCAGCGAAGACTACAATTCTCTCGCATAATCCGTTGCTTGTGTACGAATATATACTCATCTCTTGGCAACGTCTTGTTAACTTGTAACCCTTCTCTCATCTCCGAGATGGTGCAAGAGTCCTTAATCTCCACAGGGATCCTCGCACCGTTGTATAAAGTCGATGACGTCTGCACCAAGAAACACAGTTTCCTCATCGGAGCTACATCTTTTGTACGGTTGATTGACTTGAGAAACACCACAATCTCTGAGAATTCTCTGATTCCATATTCGTTTAGGTTTCGAAAATCGTCGCTTAGCTCGATCCCGGAGTAATATAACTGCATTCGCTTTATTGGTGTATTCTCCACAATGTGAATCTTGTCCTTCAAGCTACTTACCTTCAAAACACAGTTAACTTGTTAACCAAGAAACTTAAAAAAACATGTTTATAAGATAACACGTTATAGTTATAGTTACCGTTTCGGTTCTGTCTACTTCAATGGTGAACTGTTTTGATGGGAACTTGATGGTGACGTGAATTTTCTTAACGGCAGGGTTGATAAAAGATGGTGAGGTGAAAAGGGGAGTTACGGTAAGGTCGATTCTTGTGCCGTGAGAAATGATTGGGTAATCTTCGATGTCGAGACCATCAAAGAGTTCCCAACAAGAGACGAAGAGAGTTAAAGAAGATGTTGGAATCTGAAGAAAGTGTCCTAAACGTTTCTTGATCTCCAATACAGATTCTTGTTCGCTGACTTCCATTGTGAATTCTTGGCTGTATGAAACAATTGTCACTATCATATTTTAAAATGTTTTTTCAAAAAATGTTTTTTTTGTTATGTTTATGGGGAAAAGGGACTATGATTCCACAATGCGTAATATATATATATAACACATATGTATATATATGCAGTGGAAAATGCAAGTTGTTGAAATGCATAAAAAACTCATGATTATATTTTGATGTTTAGTTGGGTCTTGTTTGTGTGTGTGAGAGTGTTGTTATAACGCTCTGGTTCTATTCGTGACAGTAACTGAATTTGGCATGATATTCGACTTGGTAGTTTCGTGGAATTAATAGCAAAAAACAAAAAAAACGGGAAAATGAAAATAAAATAAAATATATCTGTAAGAATTCGAGAGATGGGATAAAAATGGTTCGAGATGTTTAAAAAAAAGAAAAGAGTTAGTGGTTGAGTTGAGAAATTGGAGGGGAACTAATTGATTTGTAAATTCTTATGAAATTATTCAACAGAAAAGAAAAAACAAAATAAAACAAAAAATCATGACAGCATAGTTTATAACAGTTACTGAAATTTATGTCATCATCATCTGTTATTTCGCCTACGTTATATTCTCCTCATGAGAAACTCACTCTCCCTTAGAAATTATTTAAGTTTTTCTCGCAAGGTATATCCCGGAAACTATAGCTGTCCCAGCGACTACAACCACCATATATCTCAGAATATTCTTCACACTAAAAATTGATTTATTCGTCGGTAACTCCATCAGATCCTTCATCTGCAATACCATTACCACAATGATCATGGTGAATATATATATATATATATATATATATATATATATATGCACAAATTAGCTATGTTTATAAACCAAATATGGATAGTGAAAATATATTGTTACTAACATTAATAGGTTGGTTCCAGTTCTTCTTGATCCCTTGAAGATGACCTCTACCAACAACTGCCACTACTGAGCTATGCTCACTCGCAACTCTTAACAAGTAAGATGACATGTACCTGACATATATTGCAAATACATAAGGGAACAAAATCTAATTAAGAACTTAAAGGAAATGAGCAAAATAATGAAATCTACTATCATCATCATAGTGCTTGATACATTTATTCCAAACCAATATTGCAATGACCGAGCCACGTTAACAGGTAAATTGTATATATATAGAGAGGAATAGAAAACTAACTTATCTCGCTCATGCACAAGTGTATCCATTAGAGATGGAAACTCCTTGCTCATTTCTTGAATCAGCAATGTAAGCATATCCGCGTCTTTCATGTCTTTCAGCTAATTAAACAAATCCAATTTATCGTCACTCAATGTTACATTAACTGAATAACTTAAGCTTTAAGTAAAGAATTTTTACCATCTTCTCAATCTCCTCAGGTTTAGGAAGAAAGACAGCTTGATAGAAAATGCTATACACAAACTTTATTTTGTGCCATAGAGGCATCTTACCCCATGTTCTCTGTAACGTAATCTGTTTCAACAAGCAAACCATGAATATAAATACTCACTGGAAAACTAATTATAAACAGAGATAGAAGCATAGAACATTCTTTAGAGAAAAGGTTTTAAATAATGAGAAGGAACTATTGAATCACACTTAAATTAATTACCTCTACTGGACGATCACCAAGAACCACCATGCCACCATATTTGATTGCTTCTTCATATGCCACACGAAACTCAGTACCAGGAAAAACCTCAAGCTGATTGGCCATCTAAACATAATTAAGAAAAGGATATAAAATTATTGGTACAGAATTTTTAAGATACAATCAAAGCAGAATTAGATCTTAACCGAAGAAGCTTGCCTTTGCAAGAATATATCCGTAAAGTATTCCAAATGGATTATGGTTCTTCTTCCACATCTCTATCATTTCCTTCATGGTCGGAATCTAGAAAACCAAAACATCAACCTTTTCAGAATAAACTAACAAAAATGAAGTACTACCAATAAGTATGAGTGATATATCATCGCATACAAAAAAAAAAAGTGAAGTTACATTGTCTAGAGAAAATGTAAAACCCTAATCAGTAGATTGTTAGATGAACATAAAACCCTAATCAGTAGACTAAATTGGACATGTTATAAGAATTATACTAAAATAGAACAATAACCTTCAAAGTCTGAGGATTGAGCATAGACACTCGACTTGTACACAACTCCACAAAGACAAGCTGCAGGAATCAGCCACATACTTTAGAAGTGAATAAAAACTTGAATATATAACAAACTATAAGGAGAAGAACCTGTGGTTGCAAGAAACTGATAACAGCTTCAACTTCTCGACATGATTCCTACAAAACAAATGAAAATTTGAGAAAAAAGCTAATGAATTCTCATATATTTTATTACTTGAATCTAGAAAATGAATGCTAATTTCTTCATATTCAAATTCACTAAACCAACATTTCAAACAAATTACAAAACAAGTCACCAAAATTCTAAACAGTGCCTTGGAAAAATTATCAGATGATGAAACCAATTGAGATGGAAAACGAATGATACCTGTGAAACATGAGCAGTACCAACCAAGTACACATCACAAGATCCACCTTCTTCCGTGGACTCACACGTTAGAACCATTACGCTTTTGGCTAATTCCTCTGGCAGCTCCAACTTCTTCCTCTCCACCACTCGCTCACCATCATTATCTGCTTCACCACAGATATCATCAGAATCAATGATTGGATCGTCGCCGGTCATTACTAAACCGGCGTCGCTATGTTCTTCCTTGAGAAGCTTCTTCTTCTCCACATTCACTGTGTTTTCGGGATCTCCTGGAAGTCTGGGATCATCCATGGATCGAGGAAGGAGTGGCGGAATTGGTTAATTCGAAGATTCCAATGGACACGTTACGAGCTAAGCCAAATGTATAACAATGGCAGAATCTTAAATGGTGAAAAGGAACAAAAGAAAAATATTGGGTTCATGTCCTATGTGGTTAAAGGTAAAAATCTCATTGATTCTATTGCTAGTTATGGATGTAATGTGTCAACACAAAATTTAAGAGTTTAAATCCGGATTGATTCTATTTCGGTTACGGTTTTTAGATTTTTCGGTTTACAAATAATGGTATCCAAACTAAAACATGGTTTGGTATGGATTCGGGTTTTAATTAATTTCTCAAAAGAAATTTGGTTTTACATTGGTTTTTTTTGTACCCATCATTACTCTTTGATGTTAAGCAATACACTTTGCAGTCAAAACAAAAAGAAGCAGTAACATCATTTCCATAAACTTGGTATGCAATTTTTCTCAATTTACCTTATTGAACAGCTCAGTCAATGTTTTGGAAGAGATTTATCTTATCATTTTAGTCAATGGTCAATCTAATTTACGAATCTTACCTTGCCAAAAAAGAATAGGACTAACATTTCTTCTCCTACCAGTCAAAGGTATATGATCCAATAATCCATGGTTCAACTATATTTCTCTTATTGGGCTACATCACTTAAGTGGGCTTCGTTAAACCAATGTTGAGCTCTTGTTTCATTTAAGTCCATCAAATTTTATCAAAAATATCTGCAGAAATTTACGTAAGAGCAAAAGAGAGAGGTTGAACAATGAATATTGATCCTAATTCCTAAATCTTCTAAAACGATTAAGACTGTCTTTCTTCTCTTCTGCAACTCTGAAGGATGATGTGGTTTCAACTTAGCTCTTAGATAGCTTTTGTTGACCGTTGTCTAACCAATGCGGCAGATCATTTTAGTCCAATCATTTGTACCACAACCCCCAAAAAAGAGTATTAAATACGACACCATAATTTGCATTATATAATCCGTCGACCAAAACAAAATGGTGTTGGCACTTGGCACTTGGCATTGACATTTGTTTTTTTAACGTCATGGTGTTTTTTTTGTTTTAAACATTTAACGTCATGGTGCGTGTTTGCATTGACTTATCATTTTTTTTTCACGTAGAAACTTTCAAATGGGATTGAATAATATTTGAAATGCAAAAAATGTTGTAAATATTTTAGCTTTCAGAAAAATACGTACATCTATTTTATTTGTTTCTGTTGAAATCAAAGAAGTCAAATTAAATAGCAACCCCTCCAAAGTACATAAATTTAGGTTAAAGTTTGTGGCATTTAGCTTTTCATAAATAAATAAAAAAGCACACCTGAATTAATATAAATTTTAACATATTTTGACATAAATTTAATGATATGAACATAAATAATAATAATGTTCTATGTTCAAATCGTGTCAACATTTTGAAATATTAAGACGTTCATAAATCATAGTTTTTTTTTTCTAAAGTAGATCTGTGTCAAAAAAAAAGATTATGGAAACTACAGACTGTAGTCACATAAATATTCATCAATTTCAGGATATTCTTTAAAAAATAGAAACAAAATCTAATAATATATTAGGAGATTTTGCCTTGATAACGTAAAAGAATTTGCTAAAGTCAATAAAATACATAAGCCGTTGACCAAAACCAAAAAAAAAAAAACTGTTTTTCTTAATTAACCAAAAACTCGTTCTCTCGTGCTGGCATTGATAAGAGTTTAGTTTAGTTTTTGTTGTAAAATCATCATAACAGTTTTTTCCTTTCTCTTCAAAGTCGTCTCGCTTGAGAGGTATTGTATCCAATTAGAACACATTGTGACTTTTATTGTTCGTTCCTTTTTCCTGGATTTGCATTCGAAGTCTCCCTTAATTCTTACAACGTAACCTTTGATTTGCTCTCTCTTCAATTGTCTTTATCAACTTTTTTTCTATATTACAAAGTACAACGCAACGCAATGTACATTTTGTGGAAAATTAAAGAGTTTCAATTATTAATTTTTCGCTAAAATACAAAAAAGGGGTTTTAATTCTCATTTCCGATTTTAGGGGTCTTTTAAGTCTCTCTCTCAGCCGCTTTAAAGCCATCAACTTTTTTGTGATTCAGATTGAATCAAATTTAGGGGTTTACTTGATTTTAATTCTCTTCGTTTAAAAAAAACCCCCGATTGGGATTAACATCAAACTCAATGCGTTTCTTCAGAGTAGCAAGAAGTTGGTGAAAAAGTTTCCTGTTTTGGAAAGCGTTGATTTGTCTTCATTCTTATGTTTGGTTGACGAAAGCGTTCTTCAAGAGTTTAACCAAATCGGTGAAAAGTTTCCTGTTTTGGAAGGTATCATTTGTCATCTTCTTTGCAAAAGTTGTTCACTTTCATGGCTATCTTACACTAGTTTAGTGGAATTGAAAGGTTTCAGAACAAAACGAGACAGAGAAATGCAAATACAGTTGTAGTTTGGTTTTTAAAGTTTGTTTCTTGTTGTGTATTGAATTGAAGGTTTTGGCTTTTGGCATCTATGTTTGGAGGAGTCTTGTCTGTGCCTGTGAATAATCCTCACTTGCGCAAATCTGGAAGTAGACTCATCCCCACTAATCTTGGTTAGCAATTTCTCCTTTTTTGTTTGCTTTATCTTTGGTTAACTAGAAGAATTAATTCTGATTAGTGATTGTGACTTAAGACTACGGTTTTTGATTTTATAGAAAATGACTCGAAGAACGCAAGTATGATTCTCAGAACAATTTCTAAATTGCGAGCTCCTTTGTTCCTTCGAAGTCTTAAGGTTTTTGTTCATTTACTCAAACCTCTTAGATTTTTTCTAATAGAGTTTGAATTTATAGCATGATCTTGATTCTCCAGGTTGCTCTGTATCTTGGAGGTCTTTATGTTTGTGGAAAGGTTTGACATTTGAATTTAATGATCTTAGCTTTTTTTATTTGAAGCCATCGTTTGAGTTTTCAACCTTAACAATCTAAAATTATGTTAACAAAAAATTGCAGATTGGATGGGAATCTGTAATGAAAATGGGAATAGACACAAGAGAACTCTTCTTCTATGAGACGTTTCTGTATTACAATCCTCTCCTTCTCATTGTAAGTTAACATTTCCTCTCTAATTAGTAAAAAGTCAAACTCTTTACTAGTGTGTTCCTAATATAAAAGCTATATTTGGTTTCAGACAATGATGGTCTGGCTCTGGGGTGTTAATCTATGGGTTTTTTCTCGGTCTGGAGTCGATTACGCAGCAATCTTTTACTTAGGACAAGATCATCTTAGTCACAAAGAGATATGGAAGGTATACATACAACAACTCTTACTTGGATCATTTTTTTGTTTCGTTTTTATTACATTTATGTAGCTGGTTTGGTGTCACAGTGTGCCAGGTGGATGACAACAGTTATATTGACTAGTATGACTGCATATCTGTATCTATACTCTCACGGAGATGTAAAGTTGGCTGCTTTTCAACCAGTGTAATAGATGCATCTTCTCTTAAAACTCTGTTTTTTTTTTTTTTTCATTTGTTCATAGAGTAAGTAACATTTTTCTTGATGTTTTTTCCAGGTGGTTTTGTATTTCTCAGGTGTGATCATTCTGATACTCCCTTTTGATATCTTCTACATGTCGTCTCGTTATTACTTGCTTTGGACTGTTTGGCGAATACTCTTCCCTGTGCAGGTCAATAAAATACTATTTTTCTTTCTTTCTGTGTGACGATTCGTTTACATCATTCTAACTTTCGTTTTGGTGTATTATCATAAACAGGCAGTGACTTTTTCAGACTTCTTTCTAGCTGATATCATGACTTCTATGTCAAAGGTTTTCTCGGATTTAGAACGTTCAGTATGTCGTATGGTCCATCGACAGGTAGCTACAGTGGCATGGTTTGAAGCCGATTCGGTTTGCGGTAGTCATTCAATTGCAATTCCTTTGGTTCTTGTTCTACCTTATCTTTTCCGTCTCTTCCAATGCATTCGTCAGTACAAAGACAGCAAAGAGATTGCAAACATCTACAATGGTAATAATCCATTTCCTTTTGTTTCGATTTTCGCCGGATTTCTAACATCTCTGCACTGTCTTTTTCTTTTCTCAGCTGGGAAGTATTTGACAGCAGTGCCTGTCATCTTTCTTTCAGCACTCAAGTATTTTATTGATGAGGATACATGGACTTACTCTATTCAGCCAGCTTGGATCCTCTTTGGTCTAGCAAATACTTTCTTCTCTTTCTTTTGGGATGTATTACGTGATTGGGATCTAAGGTAACACAGATTTTTCTCCAATCTTGGATTCAGTTTTTGTATATTTTCTTACCACTTTCTTGCTTTTGTAGTGTCTTCACTCAGATTTTCAAATTCACAAGACCAAATCTTTGCTCTTATCTTCTATACGGACGACGTTGGGTAAAAAAAAACAAAGTTTCTTGTTTTCATTATTTTAAACCAAGCTTAAAATGTGGTTTTATTAATGGTGTGAATATTTTTGCAGGTATATATTTGGGTACTCGGAAGCAATCTTGTACTAAGGTGGACATGGACTTACAAGTTATCAGCTCATCTTCGTAACAACTACATCACAGTCTTTATCATCACTGCTTTGGAGATTTACAGGAGATTCCAATGGGCGTTTTTTCGTATCGAGAATGTTTGGTATAAAATCAATAATGCCAAGCGTAACGCTCATCGTTCTAATCATCATCTTTCACTCCAAAACGATATCAACAGTGAACAGGAGAAATTACTCGTCGGTGTATAAAAAAATACCCCAGCTTTCTTGTTTGTAATGAGTTCTGAAAAGTTTTGAAGAACAAACATACAAAAGTTTACTCTTTTTTACTTGTACTATATGACTTGTAACTTCCATTTACAGTGAGAGACTACACTGGCTCTAATATACAGGAGGATTTGTAAATTTTCTTTAGACTATTTCTCTTGGATTAATAAAAAAAACTTCACCTGTTATAAAGCATTATATAAAGGAACTTGCTTTAGGTGCAACTAAAACTTGTTTTATGACAAGTGTAGCAACAAGAACATAGTCTGGTTTCTAAATGGATTAGGTAAATTAAAAAAACAAAAGCTTTACTTGATCCAACATAAATACTAACTCTCAACAGATACAAAACATATGTTTATTTCTTATTTACCAACTCTTCTCAATTATTTCTCCTCCTTTTAACCACTATATATATACACACATGTGAAACACAAAACATCATCATCTCTTGCTATATTTTTCAATTCTCTTAGTGATTCTTCCCCTTAAAAAAGAAGAAGAAAATGGCATCCAGAGAAATGCTGATCATAATCTTGGTCCTGGCGACTACATTCATCGGTTTAACAGTAGCTACAGACCATACCATTGGTGGTCCTAGTGGTTGGACTGTAGGCGCTAATATTCGAACTTGGGCTGCAGCACAAACATTTTCTGTTGGAGACAATCTTGGTAAAATTTAATCACACATATATCTCTATATTAAACTTTGTTTAAACATAAACCAACAAAACTCTGTTTTTTTTGCTTCAAACAGTTTTCTCATACCCTTCTGCGTTCCACGACGTTATTGAAGTCACAAAACCCGAATTCGATAGCTGTCAAGCGGTTAAACCGCTTATAACGTTTGCTAATGGAAACTCCTTTGTTCCTCTAACTACTCCTGGAAAAAGGTTTATACTTTTAGTCACAAATTAATCAAGATCATATTTTATATACTTAAAATGTATAAATTAATCTTGATCATTTTTTGTTTAGGTATTTTATTTGTGGAACGCCTGGACATTGTAGCCAAGGGATGAAACTTGAAGTAAACGTTATTCCAACCGCAACCGCAAACGCCGCACCAACCGCACCGCTTCCAAACGCAGTTCCATCTCTAAACGCGCCTTCACCTTCTTCTGTTTTACCTATACAACAACCTTTGTTGCCTCTTAACCCTGTCCCTGTTCTCTCTCCTTCTTCTTCTTCAACTCCACTTCCTTCCTCCTCCCTTCCTCTCATTCCGGCACTTTCTCCGGCTCTTTCTCCGGTGGGGACTTCTCTGCCGTTGTTCCCAGGCTCACCAGGTAGCTCTAGCAGCACATCAACCAAAACGGTTGGGACCTTTCCTTCTAGTACAACCGGCACGACGGCTGATCTTGCCGGTGCAGGTGCTAATCCGGTTGACTCCTCCTCCGCCACGAAAACACTTGTTTTGGGATTTGGATTCTTGGTTGCTATGATGCTTCATTTCTTTTAAGTGTTTGTTTTTTTATGTGGGGAGAGATATTTGTTTGAAGAGGGAAAATATTGTTTGTGTGTTTTTTTTTAACTTTCTTTTGTTTGTATATGGGAAAATGGTTTTTTTTTTTGTTGGGTTCTCTTGTGTGTTTAGTATTTACACATGTATTATATTATTATCAGTTTAATTTCTCAAATTTTACATTGTTACAGTATCTAGAAATATATATAATCGTCGTATATAAAATGTGATAAATGAAAGTTAATTAAAATCAAGTGTTTGTGGCTGAGTGATTTTGCCCTATTGCACAAGTTTGGTATGTTGGTCTAGTCAATAATAATTGAAACCGTGATTTATCAACAAATTTTTATTATTATTTTTGTTAAAGAGTATTCAATTAAATGCGTATGAAGTTTAACAATCTAACCGTGCCGTTTTACGTTTTGTACTACAATACAGAAAGAAATTCTACGTTTTGTACTACAATACAGAAAGAAACACGACCACAAGAGTTGGAATCCTAGGAATGGAAGCGTTTAAAGGTAATAGAGTTCACACCTACCTAGACCATGTAGAAAACGTGAAGCTTTTGTAAGTGTTTTAGTTAGGTTATTAGGTTACTTTCAGTTTATGCGATCCATGATCTATTTCCTTGTTTACTCTTATATTAAAGTGAGTGATGGTTGTTCTAGGTTAACTTTTTTTTGCTTTGTATAGTTTCATCTTGACTAGTAAGCTATGTTGTGAATCGCTCATGAGCTGTATGCTACTCATAGATTGTGGTTGAATTACTAATGCAGAAAGTGGTATAACTAACGTCAGACATCTGAAATTTAGAATTTAGCTGGCCTGCTTCTACTTGCAAATCAGTTAACATTCTCCTGTTTTTGTGTATATAAAAGCTGATAATAATTATAAAAAAAATCGATTTAACAAATTTTTAATCTAATTTTATTAGAATGTCCTCTACCTTTTGTCAGAATTATTTGCATTATATTTTAACTTTTTCATTTTCAAAATTTTGGTTTCTTGTACCTTTTAATTTTTCTTTTAGTTGGGTTAGTTGAATTTTTATAGAGAAAATATTTGACAACTACACCAAGTGTAACACGTTACATGACCATATATCTTAACTAAATTCATAAATAAATATGTAATCAAAATATAAATGTACATGGTACCAAAAACATTGATTAAAATTCGATTGCATCCAAAAATACTCGAACCTTCTAGTATCTAATGATCCAAATCCAACTATATAAATAAGAAATTTCTCACCACTCCTAGGTTAGTTGAATTCCTTATGTTTAGTTCAAGAATATATACAAATAATAAAAATGAAAAAAATTTGTAGATACTGTATGATATAAATTCATGTGCATGATACAGACACAATAATCCCAGTCATTATCGGGAATTTGAAGAATATATCACATTAAGGAATCTCCCTTTACCAGCTCTAAAATTTGAACTATCGTCTCAGCTCATTGAGATTAGAGCTGTCAATGATGACCGCCGCCTGCAGGCCATGCCGTTTAGTACCACGGAGAGGAGGGTCTAGACAGTCCAAAATTTGTCCACAGATTGGCGGGCGTGGCGGGCTCAGACCAAGCGGACAGCGGTTTTGGTGGACATGCCCGTTGCGGGTTGGTGGATTCTGCAGGCATGTTGTTTGAAACTTTCTTTTGATAAAGAGGTTTTCAGTCCATGCCTCTTGTACTTGTTTATTACTTTCTGATTCATAAAAAGATCCAAAAAGTTAATTTAACTATCATAATTACATCAACCAAGAAGCATTACATATAAGAATTGAAAATCTAAACTGGCTTTTGCACACTAATGGATCAAAGGAATAAAGTTGTTCATCATGTAAAGACCAAAAACAAGTCTCTCTTTTCAATATTGAAGCTTCCAAACAATAAAACGAGAAGCCACTAACCTGATTCAGAGCCATATTACAAATTTACAATCAACAATCATCATTCATCTTTCATACATAGCTTCACAATTCACAAAACATTGATCAATGTTTGAACTCACAACAATAAGGGATCAGAGAGAATTCACTAACATTATTTGTCAAAAACTCATATCAAGGTTATTAGAAACCACATCAAAGAGAAAATAAACAAACAGATATTTGATTTGTGAAAGGAAGAGCACTTACCTAGTCACCATATCTCCTAAAACTCTTTGAACTAAAACATGAAGTTTTTTTGTTGTTCTCAAAAAGAAAATGTTGAATCCTTTCCATTAAATTTGCCTCCTTTTTGAAGTCAAATCCATAAAATCTTGAAAAAGGAAAGTGTATAGTTTTCAGTGACTAGGAGAAACAGAAGTCTTATGTTGAATCAAATGGAGCAAATGAGTATCCTAATATCTTTGTTATTATCACAGACACAAACATAATATATATCAAGAACTAAAGTGTAATTTGCAAAGATATAACTAATTAAACTCATGCTTTTGCATCAACAACAACTAAACAAAACTAACGTATAAGCTGTAACTAACACCAAAACCTAAACAATCACTAGCAACAATTAATTTGATATCGATTGAGATTCAAAACTCTTGATAACTCAATCAATTTCAATTATTTTAAGAGATAAACACACATGCAAGAAATTACAATCGATTCAAAACTCCAAGATGATATGAAAATGGATCATCAATCGATCTAGAGAATAATAAGTTCTTATGAAAATGAAATTAGAAATCGATCCCATATTGGTCAACAGTTCATCACAATCAAACAAAAAATCCAAGAGAATTAGATATCAATTAAGAGATTAGATCAATTTTAATCGAACGAGAACAATAATTGAAGATCTAACTAAACAGAAGAAGAATCAAAACGACCAGAAGTAAAGAATCGTCTATGCCCGCGAGCTGACCCGCATACCCGCTAAGATTTGCGGGACGGATATGGATAGGTGATTTTCTGTCTGCGGTCCTCGGTGGGCTGACCGCAGCGGTCGGAAAAAATGGCGGTTGGCGGCGGGCATGCCCAGGCGGTCGCGGGCTCGCCTGTCTGACAGCTCTAATTGAGATAAACTTTAGGGCTTTACTCTTCCCTTTGGTAATTTGGTTCACCTTTCTAGGGTTTGTATAATATTTGTCTTATCCTTTTAAGGAATAGTAAGGGTTCTTTCTAATGAGGGCTCTAACCTTAATGTGCCCACTCCAACCATGAAATCACGGCGGCTTAACGTCTCAGAGGATAGCTCAACGACCTCAATGAATAGAAGAGAAAACTCATTGCTGATCCCAATGGATCTCATTGTCAAGATATTCTTGTGGGTACCAACAAAAACTATAGCGAGATTTCGTTGCTTATCGAAGCCCTATGCCTCCATACTTCAACTTCCCTATTTCAAGGAATTGTCCCTGACTAAGTCTTATGCTCGCCCGCAGCTTTTGATCGCCTACAGAAAAGACAACAAGGTGTTCTTCTTCTCGTCACCACAGCCAAGAAATCCGGATGAGAACTCGCCTCATGTAGTAGCCACTTCTCTTGCGCATTTCCCCACCTCCTGTAGTGAAATATTAGGTCCTATCAACGGCTTCGTCTGTCTTAGGTGTGATCGGATGTTAAAGGGATGGTGCATCCAGTGTCGGTGTCGGTCATTTGTAACCCCACCACTGGACAATCCTTAGCTTTACCGAAAATGAAGACGAGGAGGAGACGTGGGCTGAAGAGTTTTTTTTTTGCGTATGATCCCATTGAGAAACAGCTCAAGGTATTGTCAATGACATGGCTTTTTCATCGAACTAACATGAGTTTTGAGGAGTATCATAGTTTTGACATTAGGAAATGGAAAACCGTCGTGGAGAATGATAAAATGTTTCTCACCCCACTTTTCTTCACATAAAGGGATATGCATCAATGGTGTTTTGTACTACACAGCTGCTGCCAATACGGATTCATACGTTTCCATGCTCGTTTGCTTTGATGTTAGGTCAGAGAAGTTCCGATTTATTCAACTCGTGGAAAAATTCCTTTGTGGAACTCTGATAAACTACAAAGGTAAATTAGGTTCACTCGTGTCTGAAGGGTTAAGTCATGTTAATCAAAGAAGTAGAAGTATTATGCTGTGTGTTTTAGAAAATGTCGAAAAGCAGGAATGGTCTGAGCATATATTTGTATTGCCCGCTTCGTGGCAGAATTTAGTTGGACAACACTGCTTAACCTTTGTTGGAGTGACTTGGACAAATGAAATTGTGTTGTCGGCATGGAGTTCACTTTTGCCTTCCTACATTTTCTACTACAATATCGAGAAAAAGACAGCCATAAGACTTCAAATTCAAGTAGCAAAAGAGTTTTACTATTATGCTAGTACCTTTGTGGACCATGTAGAGAACATGAATCTTATGGAAGTGTTTTAATTAGGATTTATATAACTTGAGATTGTTGTAACATGGCTAGTATGACTCTCGGTTCTCATCACATGATTATGTGATTTTACTATTGTTCTCTATTTATTGGATAACTCTTTCGGTTTTCCTCTTTTTGAGTTTTTTCCTAACTCGTTAGACTTACTTTGAGCAAATAAATTATAGTTTAAAAATATCATATTTCCCTGTGAGATTCTGACTGACTACATTGATGAAATAAGTAGAAGACTTAAGTTTTGGATTCTGGAAACAAGAATGGTCCGAGCATATATATACAATGTGATCATGACTATTGTAATGAAGCCAAACAAATTTAAAACTCGATTGGCCGGAGTTAAGAGGAAAAAGGGAAAAAGGTAGATTCTTATAGGTTGCCTTAAACTTCAATGGCACAGAACATACAAATGCAAACATCTCAAGCGAACGTTTTCTGTAAATTCGAGGTGTTGAACATTTCCTTCTTCTTTTTTGGTGAATACTGAACATTTCCTTTATATCAGTAATAATCATAAAACTTTATTTTAGGCATTGAACATAACATGTTAAATTTCCCATTTTAAAAATGCCTTTTGGGATACATAGGCATGGGCCTTCCTATCGGCCCAATCGGTTTCTTTTACTTGCGATCAACTTTTGCCTAAAATAAGTGGATGTGGTTAGGACTCTAGGGTTTGACTTGCAAGTATCCGCCATTAAAACACAGCTGCAAAAGGTCTCGGATGATCGTCTTGCCATCACGGGACGCAATACACGATCAAATAAGTCAATAAATGGTGGAGAAAACTCAGAGTTGATCCCATCTGATCTCATTATCGAGATATTCTTGAGACTGCCAGCAAAATCTGTAGCGAGATGTCGTTGCATATCGAAGCTATGGGCTTCCACACTTGTCCTTCCCTATTTTACAGAGTTGTTCTTGACAAGATCCTTGGCTCGCCTGCAGAAAAAACAATGAGCTCTTTTTCTTCTCTTCACCTCAGCCTCAAAATCCGGATGAGCCGCCAGTTATATCACGAAAATTCCATCTTACTATGTATTTGAAAGAATCCTTCCTATCAGAGGTTTGGGTTTTCTTAGAGATCAAATGATTTCAAAAGGAAAGAAGCAAAAGGTGTGGGTGATATGTAACACTAGTACTGGACAATCTGTGGCCTTACCCAAAGTGAAGACGAGGAGGAGTACTGAATTTGGAGGGATTATGAGGAGGGAGATTTTAGGGTATGATCCAGTTGACAAACAATACAAGGTATTGTCCATGACCTGGGGGAGTACTTGTGGAAGACAAGAGGAGGCGTCGCACCAAGTTCTGACATTAGGAACGGAAAACCCATTATGGATAAGGATCAACTGTTGTATACCACATTTCCCTTTACATTATGAGATATGCATCAATGGTGTTTTATATTATCAAGCTGGTAATGTGTCATGCTCGGGTTCTATAATCATTTGCTTTGATGTAAGGTCGGAGACTTTTAGATTCATTAAATTCCTGGGAAGTATCCACGTCTGATAAACTACAATGGTAAACTAGGTTTACTTTTGTCTGAAGAGACGGAATTTGTTCATGGAAGAAGTAAAAGTATTGAGTTGCGAGTTCTACAAGATGTCGAAAAGCAGGAATGGTCGGAGCATATATATGTATTGCCTGCTTTGTGGCAAAATATGATTGGAGACACATATTTATGCTATGTTGAAGTGACTCGGAAAAATGAAATTGTGCTGTCCTCCTACTATCAAACCGTCCCGTTCTACGTTTTCTACTACAATATAGAAACAAAAACGATCACAAGAGTTGGAATCCAAGGAATGGAAGCATTTCAAGGTAATCAAGTTTACACATACCTAGACCATGTAGAAGACGTGAATCTCTTGTAAGTGTTTTAGTTAGGACCAGTTTTTACAACTCTGACATTTTTTTGTAACTTAATTATTAGGTTACTACTTTCAGTTATGCGATCGATATTATATAAATTCCCTTGTTTATTCTAGATTACATTGAGCGATGGTTGTTCTACGTCAATTCTATTCTTCTCTTTTTTTGATAAAAGTTGTGCTTGAAGTTAAAATTTTATGGGTTTTGGATCATTAGATACTAATATTTAGGATCGATTATTTTTGGATGCAGTCGAATTTAAGAAAAAAACCCATAAAATTGTGTGTTTACTTTCTTTTGTTTGTGTATGAGAAAATGTCTTGTTGTTTTTTTAAATTTGTTTCTGGTATTACTATTATCCGTTCATTTCTCAAATTTTACATTGTTACGATATCTATAAATACACATAATCGTATATAAATAAGCAAAGGAAAGATTAATACTATATAAACCAGGTGTTTATGGCTGAGTGGTTTTGGCTCTATTGCAGAAGTTTGCTATATTGGTCCATTGTAGTCAATAATAATTGAAACCGGAATGTATGATTTATCAATAAAATTTATCTTTTCGTTAAAGAGTATTGAGTTAAAATGCTTAAAAAGTTTACAATGCTACTACTACCTTGAGTCATACAGTTATGAAAGAGAGTGAAAGAGATCATAACTTGAGTAAATTTGATCAGTTGAAATAGTAGTAAAAAAAATTGATCATAACTTTGTGTGAAATTTTGATCTATTAGGTGAAAAAAAAAAAAAAAAAACCATAAGTCCATATTACTAATGACTCAAGATTCTCTACGGCGCGCGGAGGTGGTTATTTCGGTTAGTCAACAGAAGCTATCAGTTAAAGCCACGTCATCAATTTCGAGTTGCCACAAGAGCGTGTTAATGGTTTCTGAATTTTGGTGAAGATTTTAGGATCAAAGATTCATTCTTTAATCTCATATCATCTCTGATCAACGAGGAAACATACTCAACTCTTTTCTTATCTCATCATCTCTCGCTGATTCAATACACTGCCATTTTCATCTGTTCGTAGTTGTTGCTGCTTTGACGTTTACGAAACTAGAGAAGAGACGACGAAAGATAGTTTCTTGGGATGGAAGTAAACTTGGATCATGATTATAATGATGTAGCAGCATTTCTAGGGATAGACCCAGGACCAGAGGTAAATATCATATCCCTATAACTAATCATTCTTGAGATTCCACAGTTTTTTTTAACGGTTCACAATCATTGTTAGACTCCACCATTAGGAGAAGCTGCTGCAGATCCGTTGAACATCAATGCTGATCATCTCGAACCTTTAGTAGTACCATCTCAATTTCAGGTAACTAATTCTCTTTTCATCTTCTTACTCTCAAAAAATTTCAATCTTTCTAAAGGTACAAGTTTGTATCTTAGGCACCACCACCACCACAACAATCATCATCATCATTTTCAGATGGATTTTTACATAATCTTCATCAAAGCTTGGAATCAAGAAATACAGTTGTCACACCATATGATCAGTCTTTTGGTCAATTCGGATCCAATGAGCCTATGATTGGTTCTTCTTCATTTGAAGAAGCGAATGTACATTCTCTAGTGGAGCTTTGGCCTAATGCTTCTTCAGTTGCTACTTATTCTAATCAACCTATTTGGGGTCAAAATCAGTTCAACATGGGTTCTTTTCACCCTGGAGCCTCCTCTTCTACACAGGTAAATATCAAACATTTTTACCCTCAAAAAGTTTCAATCTTTCTAAAGGTACAAGTTGGTGTATGATCATTTTTCCTTAGGAGCAACCACCACAACAATCATCATCATCATTTGCAGCTGGAGTTTTACAAAATTTATACAATCTTGGTCAAACCTTGGAATCAAGAAATACAGTTTTCACACCATATCAGCTTCAACCTCAGGTAATTAATATCAAAATGTTTTTTCATCTGCTCATTAAAAGTTTCCATCTTTTAAAAGACCATAACAAGTTGCACCATTTCCTAACTACAGAGATCATTTGAAGAAGCGAATGTACATTCTTTGGTGAGGTTTTGGCCTCAAGCTGATTCTAACCAACAACAACAACTCAGCTCAAACCAACCCATTTGGAATCAAAATCAGCTCAACATGGGTTATTTTCACCCTGGATCAGCATTATATTCTACAGAGGTAATATCAAGAATTAGTAAATAAATCCTCTGAAACTTGCATTGAACAAAGTTTCATTTGCTAATTAGGTAGCACCAAACCAGCATGCTTCATCTACTTATCAGCATGGACTAGCAATAGAACAAATATTTGAAACCAAAGAGGAAGCAAATGCATACCGAGAGGATGCAATAAGAAAATACTTGATCAAGAAGAGTCGCAGGAAGTAAGTATTTTGTGTTGCTTTCGAATTTTTGGGATTTTATTCTTCTTATTAATGTGGTGAATCCTTTGCAGAGACATGCAGACGCAGCCAATCAAAAATAAAAATGGGTCGGACGGAGCCAAGAAGAAAAAGAGAAATAATAAAGGTAGATTTATAAAAAAGGTGAGGATTATGACGATGACCCATCTCAGCAAGGTCAAGCACTAGTCTAAATGTTTTGTTACTCCTCCCAAGTTACGACCAAATGTCAAATAATGTTTGTGTAACTCTCTCTAACAAAGTTAAACTCTACACATGTAAATTCGAAATACTCTGGTGATAAATTCGTATATGTTTGCGGTTTAACTTCAATGGCACGGAACATATAAATGTAAAAAAATCTCATGCATGCAATTATTGTTTTCTTTTTTTTAAGACAAGGTAACGTTTTCTTTATATTCGGGGTGTTGACCATTTTCTGCATTTTCTTTATATCAACTGTAATCGTAAAACTTTATTTATTTTAGGTATTGAACATGTTTATCTTTTTGAATGAACGGATGAATCTATTAACATTCAGATGGAAAGAAAGAAAGAAACTAATAGGGATAGAGATATGATCCCTAGAGTTGATGATGTAGTACAATTGATACCGAATGTATCCGCAAGTTTCATAAAATCTCAATAACTTTGTAGCTACGGCATGATTTGCTACTACTCACCTTCTCGTATGCATAATTATACAAATTCCTTGTGCTTTCTGGTTTGAACCACCGGGTTTGGCCGCAATACGGATTCCAAACAACATAGCTAGTGCAGTGCTTCGTGATGCATAACAATAAAGCTTATCAAATAAACCCGCTGCTTATTAATCACTATAACCCTTAAATCTTCCCTCGCTGCTTCAGCAAGGTGTTTCTTACAAACTCCGACCTTTGGATAAAGTGTTCCAATTTATGCAAACTTATCGCACTGCTCTCATACATGTCATTGGAAGCCTAATCAGCACATCCTCTGCCAAATCCCTTGGAAGATCGGATAGCATCTTCCATCCATGTAACACAAAATAAGTTAAAAGTTAATAAGCATGTTAATTTTTTTTTTAAAACCTATAAGCTATGATGACGGGACTTGTTTTGGGATACATGGGCATGGGCCTTCATATTGGCCCATCACGTCACTATCGGAAAAATAAACTTTTCCTATAACAAAGTCGATGTGGTTAGCACTCTATGGTTTACTACACGCCTCCGCTATGAAAACACGGCTGCAAAAGGCCAAGGAGGATCGTCTTGCCATCACCAGACGCAATACACAATCAAAGAAGTTAACAAAAGGTGGAGAAAACACAGAGTTGATCCCAATTGAACTCATTACCGAGATACTCTCTAGACTGCCGGAAAAATCTGTAGCTAGATTTCGTTGCGTTTCGAAGCTATGGGCTTCAACACTTGTCCTTCCCTACTTTACGGAGTTCTTCTTGACAAGATCCTCGGATTTCCCACAGCTCTTGTTTGCCTTCGAATGCAACCGTGAGGTATTTTTCTTCTCCTCACCTCAGCCTCAAAATCTGGAGCAGTCGTCTCATGTAGGCGCCAGATATCACTTGAAAATTCCATATACCTATGGATCTGAAAAATTCAGTGCTACGAGAGGTTTGGTTTTTCATAGAGATGAAAGCATTTTAAATGAAAATGAGCATAAAGTGCCGATGATATATAGTACTAGACAATCCTTGGCCTTACCCAAATTGAAGACGCGCAGGATGACTGAAGAAGACTTTGGAGTAAAGAGCTATTTAGGGTATGATCCACTTGACAAACAATACAAGGTATTGTCCATGACTTATGCACAAAAAGTAATGGCGGTGTCTAAAGAGCACCAAGTTCTAACGCTAGGAACAGGAAATCCATCATGGAGAAGGATCAAATGTTGTGTACCACATTTCCCTGTACATGATGACATATGCATCAATGGTGTTTTGTATTATCAAGCCATCAGTATGTCATCATTCGATCCCATCATCATTTGTTTTGATGTAAGATCGGAGACTTTTAGATTCATTAAACTCCAGGAAAGTTTTATTACATATATGGGAGATTATCCACCTCTGATAAACTACGATGGTAAACTAGGTTTACTAATTGTGTTTGGTGAACGGTACCACGTTTTTAGTGGAACAAGTAAAAGTATTGAGTTGCGAGTTCTACAAAACGTCGAAAATCAGGAATGGTCGGAGCATATATATGTATTGCCTGCTTTGTGGCATAATATGGTTGGAGACGGACGTTTAGTCTTTGTTGGAGTGATTCGGAAAAATGAAATTGTGCTGTCTCCCTACTATCCAACCGAGCCGTTCTACGTTTTCTACTACAATACAGAAAGAAACACGATCAAAAGAGTTTGGATCCTAGGAATGGAAGCGTTTAAAGGTATTAGAAATAATAGAGTTCACACCTACCTAGACCATGTAGAAAACGTGAAGCTTTTGTAAGTGTTTTAGTTATGACTATTACAACCCTGAGGTTTTTTGTAACATAGCTAGCTAGTTTGGCCCAAGGTACGACTGTCGTAGCTTATTAGGTTGCTTTCAGTTTATGCGATCAATATTATATCTATTCCCTTGTTTACTCTATATTACAGTGAGTGATGGTTGTTCTAGGTTAACTTTTGTTTTTGCTTTGTATAATTTTAGCTTGACTAGTTGTTGTGAATCGTATTATCATGAGCTGTATGCTACTACTCATAGAAAACAAAATAGAAGGCAAACTACAATAGATTGTGGTTGAATTACTAATGCAAAAAGTGGTATAATTAACTAACGTCAGACTCTGGAATTTAGAATTTAGCTGGTCGCTTCTACTTGCAAATCAGTACTCTCCCTATAAAAAATGACACTCAGATTGTTTTGCAACATGGCTAGTTTGATCCTAGGTTCTCATCAAATCATATGGGATCAGTTTATGCGATCGATATTCTATTTCCTTGTTTACTCTAGATTAATTACAGTGAGTGATGGTTGTTCTTCGTTAATTTGTTTTGCTTTGTAAAACTTTATCTTGACAAGCAAGCCATGTTGTGAATCGTATTCTCATGAGTTGTATATTACTCATGGTCCATGGACAATATAATGAAAAGAAAAAGTTGTGCCTAGATATTAAGAGGCCTAGGGCGAAGAAAAAATATTTGTTTAGACATTTTTATGATCAAATATATATTGTAACTAAAACTTAGCATATTAGTTTATATATATATATATATATATATATTGTAATAAAATATCTGTTGTAATTAAGAGTTAACATATTATTTTATGTTATTTAGAGATAATTAACATTATTTTCAAAATCTATAAATTTATATAATCTTATAACTTTTAAAATCATCTCTAACTCCACTCCATTTTTCATTCTAAATTGCATTTTGGAGTAAAATTTGCTTCAACCGTATTCCATTTTCAACTCCATAATAAAGTAAAAATATGAGATTACTTCAAATATGGAGTAATTTTATTTATCACTCCATTTTTTTTTAATCATTATTCCTTTTTTAACTCTATTATGGGATAGGGTTGGAGTAAAATTACACTCTATTTTAAAGTAAAAAATGAAACAATACATTGGAGATGTTATAAATCCGGAAAAGAACTCAGCCTGCCATAGTAGCCACTTCTCTTACGCATTTCCCCGTCTCTAATGAAATATTAGGTCCTACCAATGGCGTCGTCTGTCTTAGATAGCAGCGGATGTTAAAAGATAGGACTTATTATAACCTTGAGAATTTTGTAACAGAGCCTAGTCTGGCCCTAGGTTTTCATCAATCTATATGGGATTATGCGACTGTCCTTATCTTGACTATTTTCAGTCCATTCCCTTGATTACTATTTACAGTAAACAAAACAATGGGTTCGAAGTTAAGTTTTGTTTTGCTTTGTAAACTATTATCTTCACAAGCAAGCCATTTTGTGAATCGTATCTTCATGAGCTACTCTGAAAAAACAAGGAGTACTAATATTTTCATCAATATCTTACAGTAAAATTCGTTGAAAAAGTTTTCTACTCATTCCTTCAAAGAAGAATAATCTTAAAGCAAAATATCTCTTTACTAAATTGTAGATAAATGAATCATATCGAATAATTCAATTAACTTTCAGATTTTTCTTAGTCTCACAAAAATATTTTATATGAGCATTCCTCTATTTTCCGGGAAATGACAAAACCAGGAATAGAAACGTGACTAAACAAACAAAAACAAAAACAAAAACAATTGGGCAAGAAAATCATGGCCACGTTTTGTTGATAGCATACGAACGCGCCAGAAAATTAGCAAATCTAATATCTCTGGAAAATATAGAAAACAAAAAAGGTTGGGTTTGATCATTATGATCCAGAAAAAGGATTTGTGTAGTTCCTTCAAGTGCAAGTTACCATGACAAGCGTACTAGGTATGTTGAACCCTAATCTGATCAACGGAAGAAATCTCCACAAAGGATCTTCAATTTTTGTCAGAGCTGAAGAAAGCAAAAATCGAGTCCAGTGGAAATTCTCAATCAAAGAGGTATCTTTAAGAACGCCTCAAGCTACTGCGTCTTCTGAAGTATCTTCTTCTACAACAGAACAAAAGGTTAGTGATGATAAGAATCTTTGAACTTTTTTCTTGATAAATCTCTGGCTTTGCGTTTCTAAATCATTAACCATGAAAAATACAGGCGAGAGGGTTCAAAACGACGACGTATGACGACAAAATGTTGACCAACTATGTTCCTGTCTACGTCATGCTCCAGCTGGGAGTCATCACGAACGATAACGTTCTTGAAAACGAAGAAAATATCAAGAAACAGCTAAAGAAACTGAAACAGAGTCAAGTAGATGGAGTGATGGTTGATGTATGGTGGGGAATCGTTGAATCAAAAGGTCCAAAGCAATATCAATGGAGTGCTTACAGAAACTTGTTTGAGATCGTACAAAGCTTTGGACTGAAACTACAAGCTATAATGTCGTTTCATAGATGTGGAGGCAACATAGGAGACGATGTTAACATCCCTATACCTAAATGGGTGCTCGAAATCGGGGATTCGAATCCAGATATCTTTTATACGAACAAGATTGGTAATAGAAACAAAGAGTGTTTGTCTCTTTCTGTTGATAACTTGTCTCTTTTCCAAGGAAGAACAGCTGTTGAGGTATGCAAATTTTTTGAATTAATAAAAAACCCTAGAAATTTTGATTTTCTGTATGTTATAATCTTTGCTCTGTTTCTAGATGTACAGAGACTACATGATGAGCTTTAGGGAGAACATGGAAGATTTTATCAGCTCTGGGGTTATAATAGACATTGAAGTAGGTCTTGGTCCTGCTGGTGAGCTTAGATATCCTTCTTATAGTGAGACTCAAGGATGGGTTTTTCCAGGGATTGGAGAGTTTCAAGTAAGGACTCTTAATTTCTTTAGGGTTTGAATAAAAACAGAGCTTTTATAAGTTTTTTTTTTTCTTTTTCTCACAGTGTTTTGACAAGTATCTAAGAGCAGACTACGAAGAAGAAGTTAGAAGAATTGGGCATCCCGAATGGAAACTTCCTGAAAATGCAGGCGAATACAACAGTGTTCCACAAGAAACCGGTTTTTTCGAGTACTCGAATGGGACTTACCTTAAGGAACAAGGAAAATTCTTCTTGTCATGGTACTCCAGAAAGTTACTTCTCCATGGTGATCAGATTCTTGATGAAGCTAATAAAGTGTTTCTTGGGTGTAAACTCAAGTTAGCAGCAAAAGTAAATAAATTATCTTGTAGGATGCATTAGAGAAACATGATTCAAGATTAATGGTTTTTCTTATTGTGTTTTCTTGATTTTTTTTTTAGGTTTCTGGAATCCATTGGTGGTACAAAACTGAAAGCCATGCTGCTGAACTTACGGCGGGTTATTACAATCTCAAAAACAGAGATGGGTATCGTGCAATTGCGAAAATGATGCGTAGACATCACGCTATCTTGAATTTTACTTGTCTAGAGATGAGGAACACAGAGCAGCCAGCAAAAGCTAAGAGTGGACCTCAAGAGCTTGTGCAACAAGTAAGCAAAAATTATCAATGTAAATTGTATATATGTTACTTTATATTTGATTTTGGAAATGGTTGGTATTTTAAAGGTTTTGAGCTGTGGATGGAGAGAAGGGATTGAAGTTGCAGGCGAAAATGCACTTCCAAGATTCGATAGAGATGGATATAACCAGATTATACTAAACGCAAGGCCTAATGGGATTAACCAAGATGGTAAACCGAGGATGTTTGGGTTCACATATCTCCGGTTATCTGATAAACTTCTTAGAGAGCCTAATTTCACAACGTTTAAGACGTTCATGAAACGAATGCATGCGAACCAAGTAAGCAATCAAAAATCTTGTTTGAAATCTGTTTTTGCTTCAAGATTTATTTATCATTTTTTTTGAAGTTGTGTGTTTTGTTTCATGTTTCATCAGGAGTATTGTCCAGAGGCTGAAAGGTATAACCACGAGCTGTTTCCGTTGGAAAGATCAAGAAACGATGAACCATTGGAGAAGTTTTTGGAGGAAACGGAACCAATTGATCCATTTCCATGGCTGGAAGAGACAGACATGAGTATTAGACCTTTTGAGAGTGTACTGTCTCTATTGCGAAGTACATTCTTGAGGAAGAAGTCCTAGACAATGTTAAGGAAAAATCCATAGACTTATAATATTTCTGTGATAAATATGTAAATCTGAGATAAATAAAAAGTAAAATATATTCATCCTAATGATGTAAATTGAAGCATTAGTTTTGTATCACTATAAACTATACGGGTGAACATGCCGGCTTTCACATTTCATACAATGTGTGTTCAAACCAACAACTAAACTGAAATACAAATGAATATATAGAAATTAATAGATTAGCTCTCACAGTATTTGACAAATGACAACTGTAACGTTTTACACAACAACAACAACAAAAATCGGTTTCTTACAAAATTAATTCTGTTTTGGTCTGATTTTAGTTTAGTTTATGGAGTATTATTTTGATGTCTAAATAAAAGTAACATTGGTTTAAGAGGAAAAAAAAGAGTCTTAATCATTTACCGCTATTTTCTTGTACTTAAATGTTTTTACCATGTTGTTAATGTTATCAATCGGATTAATGTCATCCGATACTCTTTTGGTATCTATTATTTGCATTTTCCAAGAAATCAATCAAGTTATGGAAAATTTTAAAAATTCCCGTGACAAGGAACAACATAGGTGTGTGTGTGAAACAGAGAAACGAGAGTATTCAATTCATTTCAAGAACCCAAAGCAAAGACAAGATTCCACCAAACGTCATTACCATTGGTACATTTTAACCCCACATGCGACAACAGTGCGTGACATAAAAGCTTTTTCATTTTTTTCTCAAAATGACAGGGCTTTCCAAATTACAAAACAGACTTCGAAATAAGTGAAAAGATTCAAAAGAAGAAAAAGATTGGACTATGCTAAAATGATTATATAGAAATTGTTACAGAATTACCATGGAATATGGTCAAGGAGAAAGGACCCACATGTTCCATCATTTATCGTGACACTTTGTCACTTGCTAGCTTCTTCTTTGGCCGCAGTGGCAGAAACGTAATAAGCGACACAGAAGAGGGCATGAAGAAAACACAAAATCCCTCCAATAGATAGAAAATGGTGATGTGTGAATCCACAAGAGGATCTTGACTTGCTGTTGGACATCGTCCCAATCACTATACTCCCGAATCCAACGGCGAATACGATCCTTGATTACCATCCAATCAAAACACACCACGTGTCATTTTCATTACTTAGAACCAACAATTATTAATGCCAAAGAAGATTTGTAATTAACCTACCAAGTGAGGACGAGACAAACCATAGAGATTTGCCTAGTGGAAGAAGATCTTTGAAACTCGTCTTGAGAACAAATACAGAGACAGCCTCCGACCAAGTTGATGAGGACATGAGCCATAACCAATATCGCGGCTGCACCTAGACCGAGCCTGAACGCGTCTTGGCTCGGCTCTCTACACTCAAATAACCATAGCCTCATGTGCTTCACCTAAATACAAATATGTAACAAGACCCTTTTTAGTATGTGCATTCCAATAGGAACCTGATTTAAAATTCTTTTACACATATAATAAACAAATTTGTACAAGACTTCATGCAGTTTGAGACGGTCCTATATGCAACCATCATTATCATCATTGATATATATTGGGGGAAAAACTTTTTTAATTTGATAGAGAACATTATATGGAAAATACCTGATTTTGAGAAACTTCTGCTTGGATTCCGAGGATTGCAGCAGCTACATCTAAGCCCACGATGACTAGGCAAACAATAATACCACAAATCTTCGCCATTTCTAACTCTCTTTAATAATTAGGATTTAGTTTTGTTGAAGATAGTTTGAGAACATAAAAAATTGAAATGTGAATCAAGAAGATAAGAGGCTTCTTTGTGAGGGAGAGAATCTTGTTAGAAGAGGGAATGAGAAATGGTAGTGCAAAGTCTAACGAGTAATTATCTTTTTATGACAAAATGGTTTTGATATTTAAAGAGTGATAAGTAAAGTTATGAGTGCGTGGAAGAAAAAAAGAGAGAGAAATAGATTTAAGAACCAAAAAGTAGAAAATGAAAGAAAAATATATTTCTCTTGTTGGATATTTGTATCCTTTCGTTAAAAAAGTAGGAAATGAGACCTATAAGGCTATAACGTTTTATAATAAACTAGACTGTAATATATAATCAAATTAGATAATTGACCTGCTCATATCTAGTTTCAGGAATATAAAACAATAATTTTGATATATACAAAAAAAAAAGAGTACAGAGATAAGTATTATTTTAATTAACAAAATAATATTGAAAAAAAATTTAACTACAAAAGGATGTTAAATTACATTATCTAAGTTTTTAAAGTTTTTTTTTAAACTACAAAAGGACCAAAGAAATTACATTATCTCACATTATAATTAATCACTTACTATATGCTAAGTTTAAATCAGGAATTTAAAAAATCATTGTATTTTCATGTTTCTTAACTATTTAGTTTCCGATGGAGTTTGTTTATATAAATATAATATTGGACATATATTTGCATTTTAACAATATATATATATATATATAATATACTCTATATTTACAATTACCGATATCTTGCTTCAAAAAGGATTCGATTACTTTTATGAGATGGATTTTATGTGATACTTTATCTAAAATAATTGACTAACTCATTTTACTTAGCATAATGTATATCCTAATTCCTAAGTAAGTTAGCACTATTCTATGTAGATCTGCATAGCATATCTCCAATTTCGATTACACTTATTGATTTTAGTGAAAATACATTTTATTTTTGTTTTTACAATTAATACGATAGTTTGCTACACAAGTATGAATAGCTTTAACAAAGTCATATAGCTATATTACAGCTTTACATTTTTTGTAAATAGAATCTAGCAGACACTCCAAAAATACCAGGGAAAGTAAAATATTGAAGTGATTATTATGGAGGTTACAACTATGATTCAAGGTCATAAAGTTTTGAGAGGGTTAAAAGAAAAAAAGATTAAACATATATTTGGTTGAAACAGAGGGGATTTTGAAAAATTTGGGGCCCCAAGAAAAAAACTAACATTCAAATTTTATGATACATAAATTTTTTCTTCAATTAATTAATAAAAAAAGAAAAAAATTAAGTCTCAACAAAACTAAAAAAAAAAAAAACTACGATAGTATCTTTAAAAAATAACAACAATTTAAAACTTCTCAAAAATAACTTTTCTTACTTTTTTCTCTGAGAAATCATTCATCAGACTTATATAATCGAGGTTTTTAACCATGATTTTTACTATCGATAATACAATTAATCTATTTAACCTTTCTTATGATATAGTCAACCAAAAGTAAATCAACTTTAACATAGGAAAGCTTTTTTCAGCCGAGGCAATTGAAATCAGAATAAAACTAAAATAGCTTTTTATCTTAAAACAAACAAACGATTCAAGATTTTTTTGAAAAAAATTGATCTATGTTCTTTACTTTAATGAAGAAAATAAAAAATCTAAAAAATAACAAAATGAGAGAAATAAGGTTAAGAAGAAAGTTAACTCAAAACAGAAATTTTAGTTAAATAATAATGATTTAGGATCTACAAAATATTTTATGAAAATTAATACATTACTCATTATTTCCATAACATATTTTTGTTTACAGCCTTTGATGTAAATATAGTATATATGTACAAAAAAAAAATTTTGGGCCCTAAAAAGTTGGACTCCATTCAAATGTTTTGTAAAACTATTTCAATGTCCGGCTCTGGGTTGAAATCATATGAGAAGATGTTAGAGAAGTTCCAAACACATGAAATCACAATAAAAAAATGGTGAGAATTATGGGGGTAAATATTAATATATATATTAGGGGGTAATCTGCTTTTTATGGTAAAATATGGTATAAATTTAACTTTATACTTAAATTTAGCAATATATGTGGGATTATAACTTTTATTGAAATATAATGTAAATTGATGATAAGATAGATAAAATGTATATTTGATATGCTTAAATGATAAAAATAAATTTGACCATTTGTATGGTAGTAGTACCACTTATTGTAGACTTGTAGAGAATGTCTAGCTTGAAAAATAGAATGTAATTGTAGGCAAAATAATTATTTTTTGTAAAATAGAATTTAATTTTGTTGAAATATCTGATATAATCGGGCACTGAAAATTTTGTTTGTTCTTATGTATTTAAAAGATACATCATTGGAGATTCTTTTCACCACTTATAGTATAGATTATGTTTTATATTGTTTGATTCATAGTTGTTTTGTTTTATGGTTAATAGTTTGTTTAGACTTATGTTTTTTATTTTATATATATATAAATATATATATATATATATATATATATATGTGTGAAGTTATGGTAATTTCATTTAAGTATGCGAGTTTTAGGATGTGTCTCTTTAAAATATATATTAATATTTTAGATTAAACATAAAAATTAGAATTTTGAAAATTTATTTTTAAATGGAGACTTTTACTGTTTCTAAAATTATTCTCACAAAATTTTATTTGGAAATAAATTTTTGAACTAACATATTTTGCGTATTTAAATTTTTTTTTTAATAATTTTTCTTATAATTAATTTGAGAAAGTATTTTTTGTTTCAGCCCACTTTTCTATATATTTTATTTAATAATATTTTATAAAATTATGGTTAGAACCAGTTATAGATTATGCTTTATACTATGTTGTACTTGTATATATATGATTCTCATCATTTTTAAAGTGCATACTTATTATTAAGGGGGTTTTATTTTAAATATTTTTTATTTAAAAAATTTGTTTGATTAATCATTATAGTTTTAATTTCATTAGAGAAGATGGTAATTATTTAATAATAATAATTTATCAAAGTTTTAGAGTATCAGACATGGAAAAAAAAATTATATAATATTTATATATAGATTGCGGGGTAAAGAAAAAGAAAAAGAAACAAAGAATATAACTAATAGAATTAGCTGGGATATGCACGTGGCACCTTGGCACCGAAGCCAATAAAGCTTCTTTTTGTCCAGATGGAATGGCTAATTTCCTTTAGATCATAAGACTTATCGATTTTTTAATTAATACAATATTAGTTTTTATAGTTGCTTTTGTTTATTTATATGGTTGAGTAAAATGGTTGGATTCTTTGTGTTGGGAAGGAAGAAAAGTAGAGCATAATACAACCCAACCAAGCGTGGCCAATGTCTTCACTTCTCTGTTAAAGAATCAAATGTTCTCTTATTTAATTCACAGTAAATATGTAGAATATATTGTCAAGATCACTGCAAACCGTATAAGACTAAACCTATCTTTAGATAAAAAAAGTTTTAGAGCTATTTTTAGATAAAAAAGATTTAGACCTATTTTATAGAAAACAATCTATTCGTTGGACTTTTTTTTATTAAAGTCACATGTTATTAACAAATAGATTTCCTGCTGTTGAACACCATTCTATTTTGCCTTGTAAAAGAGAAGAAAATTACAGACTTCAATATCTAAAAGGACAAAGAGTCGATCGATACTCTATCCGTCACTTAAGCTTCCTACGAACAACCAAAATACAAATCTTTAATATTATATATGTTAATCATGAACAAAGTGTATATATGAAAAAAATTGAGGTTACCAAAAAACAAATTTATGAATGACAATTCTCCTAAGATGGAATAGATTTTGAAAATAAGAATATATTGAGCATGATATTTGAGTCCAATACAGATGTGATAAGAAAAAAAAACTCATTTTAATTGATAAAATATACTGTAGTTAACCAGATAGGGGAATGCATTTTGTTTTACCACTTAATTACCTGAATCTCTTTAAAATTGGTTAAAAGACCTTTTTATTTTCGATTTCGCATGTGTCTCATTTTGATGATTACTCTCGGTTTCTTTATCTTCTATTATCGTAGATAAAGATGGTCTCCACCGTGCAAACTTCCCTGAATTAGGCATCAGCGGTGGTTGGTCAACCACGGAGATAGTGGAAGAACAACATCCATGGAATAGAAAAAAAATCATTTAAATCTCAATTATTTTATTACTTTTAATAAAAATTTCGATTGCATAATATTTTTTTTTAAGTTTGACAAAGTAGAGATTTGGGTGCATATATATACACTATCTTTAGTGTTAGTATTTATATACTACTTGTAAGAAAAATATATTTTATATAGTTACTATAGTAACAGTTTACCAATTTATAATGTAATGTTACCATCTATGTATTTATAATATTTAATTTGAAAGGTAGAAGAGGATAAACTTATTATTGAGAATAACTATAATTATATAAAAATAATGAAAATAATAGGTAAATAATTGAGAACATAAGTCAACAAGGGGAAAATGGTTGATTTTGGAATTTAAAATTAAAAGTGTTCGAAAGGAGAATTTACTGTAATATAGACACGTCACTTGTGCGGTGGAGGAAGGTAGAATATTTAACCAAAATTTCTTTCCAATACAAACATAAAAATGTAAAGGTAGAGATTACAAATTTACAACTAACAGAAAAAAACTCAGATAATTAACGACCCCCCCACCTATTTTTAACTTTTTTCTCTCCTTATTAAATAAAAATTAAATATATAAACACAATAACTTAAAGATAATACAACAAATGCATAAAGTTAAGTGTGTTAAATAAATACAGCTAATGCTTATAAGCAATAGGGAACACATATTAGTTATTACTAGCATGCAATAGTTATTCAAATTTATAGTTTATTAGGTTCGGATCAGTCCAATGTACATATTTATATATATATATAAAACAAAATTGAATTTAACAAAAGCTGAAAGAAAAAATTGTTGTAGATAAATATTTATAAGAATAATAGAGAAAACAATATTTTCTGTATGAGTAAAGAAAATTTCCCTTTTATAGTTTAAATTAATTATTAAAATTTATAACAATAATTCAGTATTGTTAAATATCTAATGTCAAAATGTTTTAGAAAGTATTTATCTTTATCAATATTATTTCCAAATTTCAAAACTGTTTTTATAATTTCAGACTAAAACTATTTCATAATTTTTCTTAAAATTTTTTTAACAAAATAAAAAACCTTAAACTATTTTATCTCGCAAATGTTTACTAATCCTCTTTTATAATTTCTTGGAAAAATTATGATTCTTTACTTTTTTTTAATTAGTAAATGTGATGAGTTTTTTCATTTTGGTTAAGAAAAAAATAGTTAATATTTTCTCATGTTTCTACTTTTAGTTAATTGACTTATATATGTCTCAATATAATTAATTATAATATTGTATTAACATGCGTAAAACTTCATAACGAGTTTAATTTTTTTATATTATTTTTCTTTTTGGTTAAGAACAAAAAAGGTTAATTGATTTTACACATATCGACTTTATCAGGGGCACTTGCAAAACTACCCTCTTTACTAACACCTATTTGCTAAAAGAGTACAAAATTATTTTAATTTAATTAGTTTTATGTCCCTTTTTAAATACTAACGTTTAAGCCTATTTTAACCTCCAAAATTATATTATTTATGAAAGGGAAAATCTCATAAAAAGCTTTTAACTATAAACATTTTTTCAACTAAAACCTTTAACTTTTTATGTTTCTATACCAAACTTCCAAGTCAATAATTTTGCTGCAATAAACCTTCAAGTCAATAAAATTAAGCCCAATGAAAAGTTGACAAAAAGTCAACATAAAAACCATTTAACACTGTTAACTTCTGTTAATTATTTGCTAACTCTGTTTCTATTTTCTGTATAATTTTTTTTTACTATTTTTATTTACATATAAAAAATATATTTCACCTAAAAAATTTACCTTTAAAAAACAAATTTTACCATTCAAACAAAACAAAAAATTATAATCTTTTTTCTCTCCAAAATTAAGGTTATTTTTCTGGGTTTAAGGAAGAGATCAAAAAGGTTCAATTCGAGTTGGGTTATGGTGACTGACTGGTTGTGAATAATTGTTCGTTATATTATTTGATAACCCTGTTAATTATTTGTTAACTTTGTTTATTCATAATTGAACCTTTCCTATTTTTTTTCCAACCCAGAAAAAGAAGAACCTTAATTTTAGAGAGAAAAAGGATCACAATTTTTTGTTTTGTTTAAACGGTAAAATTTGTTTTTTAAATCATAAGTTTTTAAAGGTAATATTTTTTTTGGTGAAATCAATTTTCCCATATGTAGATAAAAAATAGGAAACTAAAAAGTTATTAAAAAAACATAAATAAAGTTAGCAAATAATTAACAGAAGTTAATGGTGTTAAATCAGTTTTATTGAGTTGAAGGTTTATTGTAGCAAAATTATTGTTTTGGAGGTTTGTTATAGAATTAGAAAAAAATTGGAGGTCTTAGTTAGAAAAATGTTAATAGTTAGAGGGTTTTTTTGGGAGTTTCTCTTTATAAAATGATATTAGATAGAAGTGAAAAAAATTTTTGACGAAAAAACATTTTTTCCTTGGGTGTTAGCATCAATAGTAGGTTATTGATCTAATAATTGTATATATAAAATCTAATGATTGTATTTTTTTTCCTTGGTTGTTAGCATCAATAGTAGGTTATTGATCTATATATATATATACACAATATATTTTTTGTAACGGAGTTTAACAAGAATGAATCATAACCCTAATACTACAAGAAAATACTCCAATTAGAGTGGTCGGAAATTTTCCGACCATTTTCTGACCAAATTTAAAATCATCGAAAAATAGTTGGAAATTGGTTGGAAATATTTGGTCGGTATTTAGTCGGAAATAAGTCGGAAAGTTTCCGACCAATTTCCGACGAATCCGGAGATTTGGTCAGAAATTGGTCGGAAATTTTTTTAAATTTTTTAAATTTTTTATTTAAAAAATTAATAGGAAAATGGTCGGAAAAATAGTCGTTAAATAGTCGGAATTTTCCGACGAATTTCTGATCGATGCGTTCCTATATAACTCACTCGATTTTCTTCCCAAATCACTTTTATCCTTTATCTTCTCTCTAAAATCTCTCTAACCTTCAAATCACTTATTTTTTTAATTTCATCAAAGCAAAATATCCATAAACTTCCTAAAAAAATAAAATTTCTAAAATATTATTATGTTTACAAAATTATTTTCGTTTTTACATAATATCACTTTTTAAATATTTTAAATGTGTTTTCTCTTTCTAAATCTGTAAATATAATTTTGGTGACTAATTTTTCTTTTAAAAAAGAAATTCAAATTTCCGACCAATTTCCGACGAAATTTTTACAGTTGGTCGGAAATTTTCCCACTAATTTCTGACCAATTTTTTTTAAAAAATAATAATAATTAAAAATCGATATATATATGGTCGGAAAATGGTCGGAAAATTTTGGTCGGAAATTGGTCGGAAATGTTCGACCAATTTCCGACCAAATTTCATTTCCGACGGTCACATTTCGACTAAATGATTTTTGTCGGAAATTGGTCAGAAAACTCTTATTCGGACTAAATTCCGACCAATACTCTGGTCGGTAATTAGAGTGTTTTCTTGTAGTGTAAATTCCAATCTAACCAAATCAATGTACGATATGCTTTAGAGTTTAATAAAAAATGAATATAAATAATCTGTCACAAAACATACTAAATCTCAAATGAAAGTGGAAACCCAAATGTGTTACAAAACATACTAATAATCTGTCACAAAATATTTGATTTCCATCTTCTTCAGTGCATGAACTGTCATATAACTCAAGTACGTTTTTATTTTTTAATTTTTTACTGGTAATATTTTGTCAAGATCATCTCTGGCCATCAATCATAACCATGAGTAGAGAAACGTAAAACAAACTGAATAAATGTTGGTTAGTTTGCCCTTCACTACCATATAATTAAATCAAATATTCATTTTATTTTTTTGAAACTTCAAACACACCTCTCCATTTCCTTTTTCTGATTTATGAAAATCAAAAGATAAAATAAATTACATTATATGCAAATTCTAAGCATTCCAGAAAGGGAAGAAGATTATAGAATTCAACGCATAACCGGACAAGGAGAAAACCCCGGCGAGGCTCTAATATTCGTCGACATTGCAATGCACCTACTAAACAATATATATATATATATAAAGTTTATCAAAAAAATATAAATAAATAAAATAAGCTTCCAATATTAGAAGAATAGACTTTTAACAGAATATTATAATCAAACATATTTTTCTTTGGAGTCCAATCAAATAACTCAAACATAAATATATGTACTATCACAAAAAGAAAAACAAGAAAAAAACGTCTTTAGTTGATCACTCGCTTTCATTTTTTCTTTTAATTGCTTTTATTAAAAAAAAATTGATTAAATTTAAAGGTTTTCTTTGATAAAAAATTCTTTTATTACTTTTGTTTTGATGAAAATTCAAATGTTAATGTCAATAATTTCAGAGAAGTTCTTTGGAAACTGTCTCTCGCTCATGGATAATTTATTTACATTTTCCTCGTATTCTTTGAACAAGATTGTTATATTTTCATAAACATTTCAATATATATATATGCTTTGTAGAAAGGGTACATTTCAATATTTAGACGTAGTATTTTTGTATTATATATCGTGCTAGATCCATTTTCCTAGTGTTAATTCAATGGATATATGTACGGTCACTAATTAACAAATGTAACCAGTCATCCAATCGAATTCCTCCATATTGAAATTAGTTATAAATATGAATAAACCAGCTTGACAAATATACATATACTATAGTCGACGTTAGAAAAAAAGAGTCAGAAAATTTGAAAAATATGTTCAAAAATTCTTGTATATGCGTAAAGAAACCAAATATGGATTTTTTTTGTTAAAGTTTTTTTTTTCTTTTTTTATATGGATTTTCCTCTTCCTCTTTTTTTTTTTTTTTTTTTAATCATAATCTTAATATATGGATTTTGAGAATATAATGAACTTATGTATACGAGCGTGAGAACTTACCAGGCTTTTTTGAGTCTGTAGCTGAAAGAAATAATATTTTTGGTCTTTGATTTCGGACGTGCGAGTGAGACCTTCGCCTTTAAGCGATCACTCTCGCTGTCGTCTTCCAAGATTGGATATAAAGACGGTTGCCACCGTCTTGAATCCTCACACGTGCGTTGCCCTGAGTAAGGAGTTAGTAATCGCTGATCAATCATCGATGATTCCTCTCGATCCGCCGCATTGGAACGGTAACAATGGCGAAATATAGAGAAAATCATTCCAAAGTTAAAATTACAGATGCGAAAAGAAATATTTTCTAAATAGTTTTATGTGAGTTTTCAGTTCGGCAACAAAGGGATTTGGGTTGTTTTATATTCTGAAATTTTTATAACTGAATCCATTAAACAGTTTTTGCTCATTTATGCTGTGTTTTTACTTTCTAGGATAGTTTTAGTTTGAAGTTTAATTGAATGCTTTATGTTAATGAGTAATTTTAAAGCTGTTTATGCTAATAAATCTGTTATAAATCTTTATGAAAGGATACTTATTTTTTCTGTTTTTGGAATTCGGATCATAAGGAACAAATATTTATGTGTGGTGTGTGTGTATTTTTGAAATAGCTGATTTGTACTATGCGAAATAAGGTAAAAGAACATTGAATATAATGTTATAGTTGTTTATCAAATAAAAGTCATAAAACATTAGAAGTTCTGACTTGGTGATACATTTTACTTTATATTAAAATAATAACACATACAAATTAATGATCATGTAACTTCAACTTTGCAGATAAACACCATAAAAACAATTTAACTAAAAATCTGGATATAGCTAGACAAATTCGATGAACGATATGCATTATAAACAAACAAACCATAAAAAGAATAACAATCACAATATTTCACTTCGGATCAAACTCATATCTTTGAATCTAGGGATTGGCCTTTTCTTTAAGGCAAAATCTAGGATATTTTGGACTACATCCCCATGCATGATCTGCATTGAGAGCTTGGTAGCTTATCACATCTTGTGCATTGGTCTTGATTGTTGCAAGAGTAAAAAACACCATTAGAAGAGCCATATATATAATAACAGCCTTAATTAGTGTCTTAGACATTCCCATATCTTTTACTGAATTAAGAAAGGAAAAAAAAACTCAAATTTAATTATCTTTTAAAAAGATTGGATTAATTGTTGTGTGAGAAGCTCATGAAGGGATTATCGAAGCCTTAAATACTATAGGAGATGGGAGACAATATTGTTATGCTTCTTCCTATTTCTTTGCATATCCATCTAAAATACTGATATTGTTATTTTGCTATTTTCTTCCTAAAGTGATTAGAAATTAGTTTCAAGCCTTGAAATACATTGGAAGTTCTTAAAGATTGTTTTATCATTGCAACAACCTATGCTATGAACAGTTTTGTTTTTTGTTTTTGGTTCTGGTACAATAACTTACTTGATGAACAGTTGAAGAAAGCTGGATCACTTTAACAAAAAAAAGAAAAGAAAAAAAAGAACAAACAATTCGAATCGACGATAAACATAAAATGGCCATGAACAAAACTGAAAGAGATGAGTTAGGAATTATCAAGCCCATTTGGCCAAAAGAGACATGAGGCCAGCACCCAGAAGGAGAGAAATATGGGCCATGATTTGAAGCCTAGTATTAGATTGCATCTTGGGGTGCATGAAATCTGCTGCGAGAAGGTCCACCAGAGACATGTAGATGAGAATACCTGCGGATGCAGCGTTCAATACTCCTTGAACGATCAGAGCCGTTGGTGAAGACTCGTCGTACGAATTCGCTATTCCCATTCCGACAACGATACCTATTGGCGTTGTTATTGCGAAAAACGTCGACATTATTGTTACTGACAAGCACTTGAATTTTCCCTGTAACAAAAAATATTGAAATTTGAGAATGATACATACCTATCCAACTAGTATTTATTTGTCAAAAGTCTATTTTGGAACAAGTAAAAGTTGAAAACTATATGCAATAAAGTAAGTCTTTATAATATTCAATCATAGACATGCTTCGTCATTATTCATTATAATATGGATTGAGTTTATATCACAAATAGAGCTTCATTAATGAAGTAAATAAACGAATAAGTAGAAGAGTCAAGCTAAGCTACCTGAGCAATACAACCACCGAGGCCAAGACCTTCGAAGCACTGATGAAACATTAAGGCGATAAAGAGAGCTTTGGCAGCATCTGGGCTCTGTGAAGCTCCAAGTGATATTCCTATTACCACTGAGTGTACTATTATTCCCAACTCCAATACCTATTTTTGAGTTTCAAAATAAAAACACAAGAATATCGATCAATTAATTGTGCTCTGGTTTATGAGTTTCCATACACTTCAAATAATGGACTTAACCTTTTTCTTGTAATATTTTAAGATTGATATGTTAAAACCGTAACCATATGAAAAGTAGAAAGCTCATTATCAAAATAATAATAATAATAATAAATACTAGTATAGAAAGTTCTTAATTGGAATTTTCGACGCTCAATAACATGTGATGGTTTATCTAGAGAATCAAATATCACATGGTCCGAATCTAATTCACCCACGTTGACAACAAAACTCTCACAAGTGCATGAATTTGTAATTTTTAAAAAAAAATTCATGAACAAAGATGATATATATAATTAAAGTAGGAATATATACATGCAATAATTTATTTATTTCATGCAATAAATTTTTCTTTAAGGTGTGTGGATCTAGTTGTTAATTTTCTTGTTTAGGTTTGTTTTCGCACATATGTGTTAACTTATTATGTTAAATCTAAATAAACAACACCGTAAATTGTTCCTTTTTTAAACAATTTTTTTTTAAATGCCTTCTAATGTGCATTTCCATTTACAATCATATTCCACTTATCCACTAGAAGTCCTATCAGTACAACCATTGAAATGGAATTGCACATTGATATTTCTCTATCAAAAACAAAAACATAAAACCATCAGAAACGTTCTATTTAAAAATATATATATTTCGTTAATTAGGTCCAAATAATTTTTTAAATAACGCTAAAGCTATGATAGTTAAACGTGGAGCTCAACTAACCTGTGCAATAACTCTAGTCCGGAGAATCTGAACCTTGTCAGGGTCGACGGAGGTCTCGCCGGACTCATCGGATTCTCCATCGGCGATCCTCTTCGATGCTTTGCAATGCGATTTATAGAAACTCGAAGTGGCAAATGTATCGACGGATAGCGTCAAGATCGCAGCGATCATAGCAATAAAGCCGGTGAACGGAAATTCCCATGCTTCTGACGTCAGACACGGCGAGTTAAGCATCGTGTAAGCCTCAGGCAAGACGTGCATAAATCCCGTTGCAAGGATAACTCCGGCGGCGAATGCTTTCGTGACGAAGAAGAAAGATGTTTCGGGACGCAAAGAAGGGAAGATTTTGCCTAATAAAGGGAAAAGAACTCCGATTATGCCGGCGATTAGAACGGAAGGAATTGCGGCGATCTTGTATTTTTTAGCTGCGGATTTGTTTTCATGGTCGTCGTCGTGTGAGCATTCGCATTGTTGTTTTCCATGTGAGTGGCCTTCGGCGGCGTTGACGACGGCTATGAGGACAAGGGAGATGGAGAAGAAGAAGAGTAAGAGTTTCACGTTCTTTGTTTTCATTTTAACACTTTTTATAATTAGGGTTTTTCTGAAACGGGAAAGAAATAATTTTTGGATTCTTGATGATGAAAAGAAGAAAAGAAATGTTGGTAGAAATGGAAGTATCGATCGGTCTGTATGTGCGTATATATAGGTACATAAATATGATATAACTATGCTAAAATGTTTTGTTTATTGAACGCACTAAACCAATCATAATAAAATATTCAACTTATGATTGTGTATAACGTCTGCCGGTTTTTTTTTTATTCATCAAGAAACTTTTGATAGAAAACAAAAAGGTCAATAGTTTTTTAGAGCTTTTCCAATGGTAATTATCTCATATTAATCGAATTGTTATATTTGAGATTTTTTTCAATGGGGGTTCACAATTGAGAAACTCTTCAACATTCATCTCTACTTTTTGAGAAATTCTCCTTAATTAGTAGTAGTTGTTGGTAGGTATAAATTATCGGTTTATCAGGAACAGACGAATCACAAGATGATACGATAAGACAAAACGAATGTGGCTTCCCACATATAAACTATTAGGAACATCACACCTTCGAGTAAGCACACCGGATCTTTAAACGCATGAACATTCACATCTAATTGTGTACAACCAGCTGGTGATAAGACATGACAAGCACACTTCTAAAGAACAACTATATTGAACACCATTTCGCTTAACTACTTTTGCAAGTAGCATACATAATACTATTCAGTCGTCAATTATATCTATGCTCTCACATATGGTTTCTGCTGTAAGCCGACATGTGAACAATTTTAAATTCATACTATTCGGGTATATATATCCGGTATCCAAACCCTACAACATTTCTTTATGCATTGAGACTATTCTGTCAATTATGTGATCTATGCTTATCTTTCTTCCCGTGAATACTATTAACACACTAATAAACATCATATAATAGTTTTACTGAGAAATTCTCTTTAGTCAACTTCTACAGTATTTCCATCGGAGTTTGATTCAAGTAGGTTTCAGTATTCCGTGTAATAAGAATTGGGCTATGAATCGGACCTTCTCTATATATATATATGTGCCTCATTTTTTAACTGCTAGGGAATATAGTTATAATCTACATAGCATGGCCATTTCATAGATAAAACAATATGGTTAAAGAGTTAATAAGTTTGACTAATTCTACAATGTCCATATATGTCACATATTGTAGGGTAATTCTCAAAAATAATATTAAATGAAGTTTTTGTTTCACAAATAGCACTATATTTTTATTTTGAACAAAAATAGCATTTTACTAAATATTATTTTTCTTATATACCACAAAATTTTCTAACCTCATTTTGTTAAGATTTAGGGTTTAAAAACCTTAAACTCTAAGCTTTAAATTCCAAATCACATATTCCATCCCAAACAAATTATACTCTTAATTGTACAATATTTAACCCAAACAAAATATTCAAATTTTGTCTTTTTATAAAAATGTTATTTGTTCAAAATAAAAAATAGAATGCTATTTGTGAAAAAAAACTTCAATTAATGTTATTTAAAGAAAATTCTCTATATTGTTTATGACGGTATCAGATAAATGAGTAGCCTGGATGATCCTGAAAAAGACCAAATAAGATCCAACTACTTCTGAGTTCTGACATTGAGAAAGAAGTATATATATGCGCTCTAGAAGTGTCCCTAACCGAAGGTAAAGTATTCGTCTCAGACTGTTGTTTGCTTACACATTTAGCAAAAGAAAAATGTTGTTTGGTTACTAAGAGTAGAGTACCTTACATCGGTAGTTGCATGTTCAAAATGCGGATGACACGCTCAAACATGTAATGCATACGACAACAATTCACATATATACGAACAATTCCAACATGCAACCCGAAACCCTATCATCAATTCAGTTCTGGACCAGATAAAACCTCTTGATTTTTATCCGATTAGGGATCTTGATTTCTATTTTGTTTTCTAGAACCCAACTCTCTTTCTAAAAGTAAAAATCATATTTCTAGACTTAAAACCACTCGGTGTACTAATTCCAAATGGATATTAATTATACCGGAAAGTCTACGATTTTGGCCCAAGCGTTTGATTAGCAATATTGTATTAATGAATTAGTGGATCGCCTAAATATTTGTAAGACAAACATTTAAAACATTATACTAAATACATGTATATTTCTGATATAGTATCTAAATGATAATACTAATATTTACAAAATCTATGATAATACCTAAAATTAAAATCTCTAATAAATCCTCGGTTAGTCTCTGATGTATTTCCTAAACGTTAAGTCAACTCCAAAATATATTTGTGCTTGTGGAACTCAAGTTAGAGTTGGTAATCTCTGTCTTTCAATGTGTGTATATGGTATTGGTTTTTACAACCACAATAAATTATTTTCTTAGATGACTAATGGAAAATGAGGGCATCGTAAACGTAGTCGAGAGCGACTATTATGGAAAAAGTTAAAGAAAGAAAAAATAATATATCCTTTTATCTTTACGGATTGGAGTTTTTTTGTTTTCAATTAAATTAGACTGGTTCAGACACGTCGTCACGGGTAGTAGCCTGCTTTACAAGACTATTTTAAATAATTGAAAATAGAAAAGATGAATACTATAAGACAAAGAATATTTCTTTTTCAAAAAGAATGGCGAAAGAATGTCGACACAAAATGTACGGACCTATAGAGCACACAAGTTGACTCTACTAATGAAGCTTAAAGATTTTAAGTCAACCTCTAATTATGTCGAAACTATGACTCATTTTTTTCATCTCCATATGAATATTTATTTCCATTGATTCTTATTAGTTTAATACATTTGATTTTTTTGTGTAACTATCGTCGCGCAATTATAAATACACATTATCTTTCTGGACACAGATTATCGTTTTATTTTTTTGTTTAATATAACTAAATTTTGTCAACCAACAATACAATTTCTTAATTAGCTTATTAGTCTATATACAAACATAATCGATATATAAACTATCATATTACATTATTAAACATATTTTTAACATATTTATATTTATGTGTGAACACATATATTTCTGGACACAGATCAAGGTTGTTATTTTATTTGTAGTTAATTTTTTTTATAATACTAATAATTTGTTGTAATCTTGTTTTATAGAAAAAAGAAAATAATTATTCTGAATTTACTAGCTATTTTGAAATTATTATATAAATTAAAACATAAGTATTTTGGATCTATCCAAATTTCTCGTTATAAAATTCAAACATATCACTTTTTAAGTACTTACAGTAGTTTAAATAAAGTTCAATTTAAAAAATAAAATAATTTGAGGATTATGTGCCATAGCTATTATTTATTTAATCAGTCATAATTTTGAGTTTCATTTTATTCTAAATACTTGAGTTCCAAATTAACCTCAATATAACTGTAAGAATATGAAAGAAATTTTATAGTGTCTAAGTATTCGGGGAAAAATGTTGATATATAATACTGTAAAGAAAATGAATAGTATATACAATTGATATCAAAATGCGTTTTGGGATTTTGACTGTCAGTGATATTGTACAAACTAACAAAGATTTTGCTGTCAATTTTTTAGTTTTTATTTTCTTAACAAATTCAACAAAGTAAGAAACTATGATGTAAAAAAGGATTTTTGGTTGAATATAATTTTACATTTATTAAAAAAAAAAGATATAGATACACTTTTCAGATTCTTCAGCTATAGTAATTCTATGATTCATCGGATCAGAAATGGTAAAACTCTGGATATCAACTTCACCTTGTAGTTGGAACTTTTCGGTAACTTCTGATCCGAAGAATCATGGTATTATATATTGGTTTAGTTGTTTTTTTTTTGTTTTCCCTTTTTTTTTATGGTAACCAAATGAATGAAAGCATGATCTCTCTGTTACAATTATGTATATTGTCTAATGTGTAATGACAAACTAACACGGTAAAAACCCTGATTTGATCCTCACTTGCCCGCCTCTACCTTTTTTCTCATCAGAAAAAAAATTGGGATGTATATCAATATGACTACAGAGAACTTACCATTCTTACTCCATAGCAAAAGAAAACAAAACAAACATTATATTAAATATTACACAACAAACACAAGGAAATACTTCAATACAAGACCAACAACTACTAGGCAGACATCGAAGGATCAACAACCTAACGGTTTCTGCGCTTATTCAACCCGATTATCTTGGGGAGCCACTCTGGCTTGTATGAATCAATGAGTTGTGCTACTGCCAATCCAAACAACACTCCAGAAGCATATCCTATTCCCACTGCTTTCCAGTTCAACACTTGCTTCTCTTCTTCGTCTTCTTCTTCTTCAGGTTGTTGTGTTGTTGGCGCATTACTCCCAAAGCAACTTTCCTCCAGAGGAAGACCACAAAGCCCTCCATTCCCTTCAAAGGAGGATTTAGGTTGCCCAGTGATCTGCGTTCCTTGTGGTATTTCACCTTTGAGTTGGTTGTGAGACACATTTATGAACGCCAAAAACGAGAGGCTCCCTAGTCCATTAGGAATAGTCCCAGAGAGTTGGTTTCTTGACAGGTCCAGTGACTCCAGCTCTGTAAGATTGGCCAAAGAAAGAGGAATATGGCCTGTGAAGGCGTTGTTTGATAAGTTGAGTGCAATCAGTGCCTTCAAAAGACCAATGGATTCAGGAATCTGTCCTTGAAGTCTATTTCCAGATAAATCAATGGCACTGTAGGAAGTGAGGATCTTCTCTTGCTCCATAGATAGACCTTTGTATTGCAAGTCTATTAAACCCTCATATATATATGCGGTTAAACCGTAAAGATTTTCCAGGTAAACCATGTATAAACCCCCATATTGATTCATCGGGAGTTTCCAATTGACAAAGTAGGTTAGTGGCAAGCTTCCAGTAAACTTATTGTCAGATATTTCAAATATTCGCAGTTCAGGAAATCCGAGAGGACCTTGATGAGGAGGAGATATAGGACCGTAGAATTTGTTTGAACGAAGGATAACGACTTGCAAATTTGGTAAAGCCTTGAGCCAAAAAGGAAAGGTGTCTTTGATTCTCTTGTTGTCAACGCTTAGAACCTGTAGCGATGAGCAATTTAGAAGAGACCTTGGAAGCTTTCTAGTTAATCGATTGAAGCCAACGTCAAGTGCCAGTAGAGACGCACCAACATGGAACGCGTCAGGAATACTTCCTTCCAAGTTGTTCTTTCGGAGATTCACAAATCTGAAGTTCCTCAGACATTGAGGAATTGGACCGGTGAAATTGTTGTAAGATAGAACAAGAGCAATGAGAGAGCTCCGGTTGCAGACTGAAAGAGGTATCTCACCCTTGAAACTATTATAAGCCGCGGAGAAGACTTCGATAGTGAGTGGTAGATTAGGAAGATCTCCTTGAAAACAGTTTTTATCCAAATCTAACATCCGCATCGATGTTGAATTTACTAAATATTCCGCCGAACCTTCGAAACCGTTGAACGAATTGTTTGTAAGAGCCACTGTGCTCAGACGAGGAAGGCTCCATAACCACTCAGGGATCTTCCCTTTGATTCTGTTTCCTGATAATTCTATATGCTCCAACTTCTCAAGGTTCTTTAAAACGTTTGGGAACTCGCTAATGCCGCAACGCTCTAAGAACAACTTCTGAAGTGTCAATGGGATGTATGAATCTGAACTTAAACTGGCTGGAGATATATTGTTGCCCGAAAGATCAAGGATTGACAAAGATTTGAGAGATGAGAAGAGGCTAAAGTCAATCGGGAAGCTTGTGTTTAGGAAAGAAAGGTAGAGCTCCTTGAGGTTGATGAACTTTGAGATAGGCTCTAATATTTTTCCTTCAAAATGGTTATTCCCAAGGCGGAGGTACACTAGCTTTGATAAAGTAGAGGAATTTGGAAATTCAATAGAACCCGTGAGATGGTTCTCATTCAAGTCTAGATGTGATAAGAAAGGCATACTGAGGAGAGAAGAAGGGATGGCTCCAGAGAACTGATTATAGGGAAGTATTAAATGTGAGAGCTTGGTTAGATTATGTACAGGTGGAAAACTACCAGTGAGCTCATTATGGGAAAAGTCTACAATGGAAAGCTGGGTTAGGTTACTAAATGAGGAAAGAACTTGACCAAAGAAGCCATTAGAGGAAATAGATAAGATCTCTAATTTGTTGAGATTACCAAATTCGGAAGGGAGTGAGGAACTGAAGTTGTTGTAACCAAGATTAAGGTAACTGAGGCTTTTCAACACAAAGAGGATACTGTTGGGATTTAAAGTTCCCGAGAAGTGATTGTTAGAAAGGTCTAGACCTGTGAGCTTGCTTAGATTCCGCACAAGTGGGAAACTACCGGTGAGCTCGTTATGGGAAAGGTCTAAATAGGAAATCAGGCTTAGGTTACTAAATGAGGAAGGAACTTGACCAATGAAGCCATTAAAGGAAAGAAATAAAACTTGTAATTTGTTGAGATTGCCAAACTCAAAAGGGAGTGAACCGGAGGTGAAGTTGTTGCCCATGAGATCAACATAACGGAGTTGATGAAACCCAAACAGGCTGCTGTTGGGCTTCAAAGTTCCACTGAGACAATCCCTGAACCGAAGCTTCGTGACAGCACCCGTCGAGCTATCGCACCAGACTCCATTTAAGGCGTCACTGTGGTTGCAACGGCGGTTATCAAACTCGTTCTTGAACTGCATAAAAGCTCGAATCTGGTGGGGGCGACAAGCAACAAGACCAATAACAGGATTTTTGAAAGTATATAAGCTTGAAGGGGAGACACAACAGAGTAAGATTAGCGAGAAAATATACAAACTCAGATGCGTTTCTGACATCGTCGTCATGAAAACTTTAGAAGAAGAAGGAGTTTGCTAAAGAAAATGTATAAACACATGGTTTTTGCGTTGACTTGGAATAAGTTAGAGCTCAGTCAAGTCTTTGTGGGAGCAGGCGAAAAGTACGTATAAACTAGTTGGGAATGGAATCACATCAGTTTGAAAATTTGTTAAAATATAAATATTTTAATCAGTAAAATAATATATGTAAAATTTAGTTTATTACTTTAAACTTTTATCAATTAAGTTTGTTTGCGGTCCGAAAATCTCATGACCTTTGCATGGTCGTCATCAAAATTTATTTAAGAAGAATGATTTTGGTTTGGTTTGACAAAATGAGAGAGAAGATTGATATATATGTTATTATATAAAGTTTGATATCAGTATAACTTTTTTTAATTTTAAACATATTTTCTAATTATTTGAACTAAAAAAATTGATTGTTAAGATCATATACTAAAACTGATGTGGACATCAAAACCATGCCAAATCATAAGCAGATCAAACCAGTCAGTTCAAGTTTCATAATGGACCAACATGGAGAATTATTGCTCAACCAACATTTTGATCAAACACAAAACCTAGGATTAATATTTTATAAACAAATCAGTTCTATGAAAACTAATGATTCAGGAAGAATCATTAAACTCCAAGCCAAGCCACATGAAGACGAACCATGTCTACCCGAAGATGAGAAACAAAGAGAAGCACAAGTCATATCAAGTACTACTCAAGCAGATGAGCTACCATTGAAGAAACATTTGAAAAAACTACCTATCTTAAGATGATTAATCAAGTTAAATCAGCTCTGGTAAAAGCTACCAAGGAGGATCAAAACTGGGTGTAAACAAAGAAAATCTTGCACCCAACTTACCATCAGATGAAGCCACGAATTGGAGAAATTTTATGAGCATCAGAGGGTTCCCTTTTAACCCAGGAGATCCTCTAGAAGATTTACCCCAAAGCCTTGGTACACCTTACCACACAAGAACATGCATAGTCATTACTTACCATATTTGGAACCAAAGGAGATAAATCAGCAACAGCTCTTTACCTTATCACTTGTGTGTATTCTGAAGCTTCATTCTAAAGTTCTAGACACCTCAAAGATTCATGGATTCGCACCCAAGCTTTCAAGGCTCAAGACACCTCACAAATTACCTTATTTGGACCAATTTCTTTTTAATGGCTCCAACGGCCATATTTCTTTGAATGCTGCGATTTATTTATTGTTTTAGTCATTAGAACCCTTTTCCTCTGAGCCTATAAAAGCTCAGTTCATTTGTCCTTGTAAAACACCCTTAATCAAGATTTTAAAGTTCATAAGAAAAACAGTTTTTTTCTTCTCTTTCACAAAGTTGTGACTTCTTTGTGTTGTTTCTTTCATTAGGTCTTATAAGAGTGATTCTTTTAAGTTCTATTGAGTCTGCAATTCAAGTTATTGAGTGATTCAATTAACCTGTTTTGTTCATCGATTGAGAGAGTCAATCATTTTCACCACCATTTTCTATCTCTATTCCATCTTCCGCTTAACAAGGTTTTGGAATCCTTTGATCATCAAGTGATCTCAGATTGGTGTGATTCCAATCTTGTATCAAAAACAGAGATTAAGAATTAAATCAACAGAACAAAATAAATAATAAAATAGATATTAAGATAAGAATGTTGATGATTATGCCACATATTTGAAAAAATAATTTAGGAATACCTTTTTCTGGATGGGGTTTCAACCATACTCTTTTTTGTTGGCAGATATAATGTGGAGCAGCAAAACTACCCGATGGGCTCCACATGCTTAGTGTCTTATCTGGTTCACGACATTTTCCATTTGATCCATCGTCATTTTCATGTCCACCACTCTTATTTTCAAATAATTTTTTTCACCATTTTCCTGTCCATGACTTTCATTTTTGTCTTTTTCATCACCGTCTTGTTCATCTCTCATTTTCGTCTTATCCATCATTTTCATCTTGTCCATCATTGTCTTTTCTAAAATTTCCATCTTCATTTTGTCCATCAAATTCTTGTTCATTATTTTCATTTTTGTCTACGGCTTAGAAAACATGGACAACATGTCAACATGACGATGGACCAGATGAAGACGTCGTAGACCATTTGGCGTACACCATAGACCAGATTGAAGATGTCATAAAAAACACGTGCATAAATTAGGAGGCTCATCGAATTAAAAGTAAGGGTGATTTGGTCATTGCAACATCAAACAAATGACATGTTTGAAATGAATTTATTAAAATGACATACTTTTTTTTTAAAATGATTTCTCTGCATTTTGCTTAAAATGTTTTAAATTTTAAACTTTAAAATTTAATAAAATTTAAAATTTCCTTCTCATATTTAAATTTTTAGTTTTTTTTTAATATTAGTTAAGCTCTAATAAAAAAAAAATCTAAAACGCTTTTAACTATTTGATCACGGTACATGTTAGTTTGATCGATAAAAATCTTATACATAGAAAAAAAATTGTATTAGTTTTGTTTTTATTAATCAAAAATAAAACCAACAAAAATAAATTAAATAAAATAAAATGAAAAAATCTGGATACTCTATTTTGGAGACTAAGCGAAGAAGTTATGGAGAATGCACAGGTCAGGAGCTTCCCTTGAATTCTGTGGATGATTTGGAAAGCTCATAATGATAAAACCTTCAATGGAGTTACCAAGTCTCCTGATGAAACACTGAACATTGCTGATAGAGAAAATAAAGTTTGGTTTGAGGCGAACAGAAAGGAAGACACCACAGAGCTACCGACCGCTGCACCGAATATCCTCCATCACATAGTTTCAGCCACAAATCCTCCTCCTTTTATCTGTAAAGCTGATGCAGCTTGAAAAGAATCTGAGTCTTATTGTGGCATGGGTTGGTATATTTTCAAGGATCTAGACAATGCGACCTTTATAGGAATCCGTGAAATGAAAAAAAATTCTCTCGACCTTCAAGATTTGGTCTGGGCGATGCGATGCTTGGTGGATAATAATCATTCGTGTTACTTATTTCAATCAGATTGCAAAGAATTGGCCACCATACGGAGAATCCGGCTAACTGGCCAATCTAGCATGCATAACTCAAATTTTATCTTCTTAAAGAAGAAATTTTTTTTGTTTAAACTTTGTCATACTTCTAGAGCAGTTAATGCTCATGCCGACTTTTTTGCACGTAGTGCAAAAGTTTCTGGCACATTTTTTTTATTTGTAAACACTGTCATGATATTGTGGTTATCTCGAATAATCTCACTTTTTGCGCATGATTCTTTGATTGAATGAAAATGTTACTTTGACGTTAACAAAATTTCTAGTTAATTTTCCTAAAGGTTGTTGCATAAACTTTGTTTGCTTACTAAGTTTAGAGTACCTTACATCGGTTGTTGCATGTTCAAAATACGGATGACACGCTCAAACATGTAATGCATACGACAACAATTCACATATATACGAACTAATTTTTGTTTGTTTAAGGACCTAAATTTCCAACATCCAAATCGAACCCTATATCAATTCTGGACTAGATAAAACTCTTTGTTTTATTCGATTAGGGATTATGATTTTAATTTTGTTTGTTTCTAGACCCAAGTCCCAAATCTTTCTATAAGTAAAAGTCATATTTCTAGACGTCTAGACACTTAAAATCACTCTGTGTTCTGATTCCAAACCAATATACAGTATACTGGTTACAATTAATGAATTAGCTGATCGCCTAATATATTTGTAAGAAAAAATTTAAAATATTATATTAAATACATATTTTTTTGACATCGTATCTTAATGTTAATACTAAATATTTACACAATATGTGATAATACGTAAAAAGCTCTAGTAAATCCTCGATTAGTCTCCGATGTATTTCCTAAACGTTAAGTCAACTCGAAAATGTTCATTTAGCCCCTAAATTTTGTTTGAACATTGGTTAAAAACTTAAAATCAAAGTTTTTTTTTAATATTTTATGGATTATTGTTCTGGACCACATTTTTCAATCCCTACGTAGAACAGACCAAGTTGCTCGATCTCTTAAATAAATTCTATTTTAAATCTATACATAATTTTGAAATCATATCTTAAGTTGAAAATTAAAACATAATAAAATAATCTGTTATTTCGTTGGTATTCGAATAAAAAACATTTTTGTTCAGAAGAATTATGAGTTAGTAAATTTACCAACACAACTGTAGTATTATATATAGTAGGTGAGTATTCACGCGATGCGTGGGTTTATGTTTTGTCAAAATGTTTTATTGAAATATATCTCAAACATGAGCTTCATATTTTTTTAAACACATAGTGCTCTAGATAATTCTTTGTTGTGTAGTATCATTAAAACTCATTCAGCGTATGAATCTTGATAGAAAATAAATTAGTAGTCTAGGTTAACAAAATCAACAATATTTACAATCCAAATTAAAATAATAATTATTATCTATATGATTTTTGGATACAACATAATTATATAATTTTCATTGCCTAATATATACTTCCTCCGTTTATTTTTATTTGTAAGGGTTTAAAATTTGTTTCAATATTAGTGTTGTTTTGTATTTCCAATGCATTATTTTGTCAAAATTTATATTATTACCCTTACTATTTTAATTTACTAACCAATGAAAATTTGTTTACAATACATTAATGAGGGATAAAATAGATAAATGTATGTTTTTCTTAATTAGTGTGCAAAAACCTTAAACTACAAATAAAAAGAAACGGAGAGAGTAGATAATTTGAGATTAATTTGATTTATTAATTTCTAAAAAGAAACAAAAAAATTTAAAGAAGATTTGGAATCATGAAAGAAAATAAAAAAATGAATGATTTATTATTTTTAATGATATATTTTATCGATAAAAATATGATTTTGAATACAGAAGAATCATATAATTCTCATTTACCTACTATATAGATATTTTTATATTAATTTAGTTCACAAATTACTAAAAAAATGGAAGATTAAGGAAGATTTGGAATCATGATAATATATTTTTATATATAAAAATAATTTATATGTCACTTAAAGATGTGTTAAATATGCGGGAAATTTCTCTATCATACATATTTTTAGTTTATATATTTACTTAATTATAATTTTTTGAGATATAATAATTTGAATTATTCTTGTACTATAATATATAAAATGTCTAGTTGAAAAAATTAACAAACTTATCAAAAATAGACAAAACAATTTATATATTGATTTGATTTATTATATACAGTATAAAAATAATTCATAATTTAATTTACCACATTGCTATATAATATAAAATAAATCATAAAGTAATATACATTGTAACTATTTAGATATAATGAACAGAAATAATATTGAAAAATATGATTAAATATGTATAAAAAATGATAAAAATATATGATAATTTAAAGTCTCAAATTATGTAATGTTTATATTTTATGGTTTTTAGAAAAGTGTAATTTGTATTATTTAATCTATAATGATTTTTAAAATAATTAAATTAAACTAATTGATTTGTTCAGAATTAATAGTTTGTTGAAGTGGTTAAAAATTACTGATATGCTGCATATTAAGAGAGAAAAGGAAATCTGATATGTCAAATCTGGAGAAACTCCCTTCTCTCATTATATATAAGATTTGTTTATGTGGAACTCAAGTTAGAGTTGGTATTCTATGTGACAATGATATTGGTTTTTACAATCACAATTTGTTTTTATTTTATTTTTAATGACTAAAGGAAAATGAAGGCATCGTAAACGTAGTCGAGAGCGACTATCAGGGGAGGATCCAGCAAAGAAATAAAATGGGTGCAAAATAAAATAATGGGACTCTTGAACTCAAAGATATAGTGGTTGCACTTTACCATTTTGCCACATTTAGTTAACATGTCTAATGTAAAAAAACAAGCGTATATATATTATAGGGGGTGCAAGTGCATCCATAGCCTCCTACTTGGATCCGCGTCTGACGATTATTATGAAGAAAAAAGAAAAATATATATACTCTTTCCGTTTTTTTTTATTTGTAGTTTTAGGTTTTAATATTTGTTTTATTTTATTTGTTATTTTAGATTTTCAATGTAAATATTTGGTAAAACTTCTATTTTTACCCCTATTATTTTAATATCATGACCAATGAAATAAAATTAACTATACATTAATTGAAGATAAAACAGATTAATTAAATGTTTTTTTAATATGTGTAAAAAAACCTAAAACTATAAAAAAAAAAAAAATGGAAGGAGTATCCATTTCAACACTAGGTCACAGGCAGTAGCCTGCTTTCTAAGAGTATTTTAAAAAATTTAAAATAGAAAAAATGAACATAAAACAAACAATATTTACTTTTTGGCTGGAAATGGATTCCTATCTAGGCACAAAGTATTGGTTAGTTCGATGTTGCTTGGTCATGTGTTGTTTTAGCTATTTTGCTATGTTTGTGTTTTTTTTTTTGAAATCTTGCTGTTTTTTATCTGAAGCTTCTCTCGACTTGTTGGGTTTGGTTTTATGGTGTGGTTTATATTCGCTAATTATGTTAATGTTTGAGGGTAGATCGTGTCTGATGTTCATTCTAGATTTCAATTGAAGCTTTTAAGTATTGTATATTTAGCCGCATTCGAAAATTGGTCTAAACCCTTATTTAAAGCATGTTTTGTTGGGTTATGAAATTTTAGTCTTTTCTCTGTGTGATATCCTAGATTCGCTATAAAAGGTCTCAATTATTATTGATTTGTTTGACACAACTTTATTAGTAATTTGTTGTAGAAAGTTCGCTTGAAATTCCAATAGTTATTTGGGGCATATGCATAGTCGTTGGTAAGTATTTAGATGGAGAAGGGGGTGTTGAAAAACAAATTTTACATGGTTATTTTTTTTATATTGTTGGAAGACATCTCTATGAAATATAAAAAACAATTGGTAAAACAAAAATTCTTAAAAACAGTTTATTTAATTTAAACAGTTATGTAAATGAAGCATCGATTAGTCAAAGTGCACAAAATTACTATAAAAACTGTAGATAAAACAAAAAAAACAACTATAAAATTTACTTACCAGTTGTTTAGAAACGCATAGAACAACTTTTTGTAATTGTAAGTTAAGAAGAACTAAAAATATTTTCTAAAAGTGGCGACAGATAATAGCAAAATTTGAAAAAATAACAAAACGTGAATTTTCAAAACTCAAATCTTTCTGGACACAGATCAGCTTTGCTATATTATTTATAGTTAAATTTTTTTATAATAATAATAATAATTCGTTGTAATATTGTTTTATAGAAAAAAAATTATTTTGAATTTACGAGCTATTTGAAATTACATAAATTAAAACATATGTATTTGGATCTATCCAAATTAGTTATAAAATTTTAAAGATTAACACTTTTAAGTAGTATATGTACTCTTCTGTACTTATTGATTATAGTAGTTTGGATAAAGTTCAATTTTTCAAATAAAATAATTTGAGGATTATGTACCATAATTATTAATGATTTAGTTAAGTCATAATTTTGAGTTTCATTTTTTTATAACTTGAGTTCCAAATTAACCTCAATATTAATGTAAAAGAATATGAATCTTTATGGGAGAAGACACTCTTCAGGCCTTGAGCTATAATAATAATATATTAATATGGTTCATATGATCAGAAATGGTAAAACTCTGAATATCAATTTCCCCTTGTAGTTGGAACTTTTTCTGTAACTACCTCGGGTAAGAAAAGTAAACAAGAAGAATATATATTAAACCAATATATAGACGAGTTACGGACCTTGCGGTAGACATTAACTAGAGTCCAACTAGTTATGCATGGAACGAATCTAAAATTTCTAATGTCTTTTTGTAAAGTTGTGTAACATTGAATTAATGGTCAGTAGAGTATCACTTTTCACTTGTTTCATTTATAAGCATCTTTGCAAATATCAATGTACTTTTACAAAAAATAAATAATTTAATATAAACTAAAATAAAAATCTGGTAAAAATATTGGTGAAAATAAAAAGAGAAAAATAACTAATGATTAGCTTAGTTTAAAAAAAAATTCTTACTATGTGAACTTTTAACTAAACATTCTTATATATTCTTATATTTTGGAACAGATGGAGTATTTAGCTAGTACTAGTAACAAGAAACAAAGAAAGAGAGTAATTTTCTTTTGAGGTTATTTTACTTTTTCTTCCTTCATAAGTTTTAACTTTCTAGCCTTTTCTTTACTGGCTTAACACGTGCTTAACCAGCCCGATTGATGAGAAATTTAACTTACTGTTCTAGTTATTAACTTATTATTACTTTCAACAACAAATATATAAAACACCAAAACTCAAACTGTATAAGCTCTTGGAAAATCTAATTTCTCAACCACTTCGTATTTCATTAATAGAAGAAAACAAGTTGAGTTGGGGAACTTTGAAGATGAAGACAGCGATGTTTACTTAATGGCACACACGAATCATTGTCTATTCCTGTTTCAGACAATTGCATTATTACTTTATAACACTTTGCCCGTTATAAGAAGATAAGAAAAAATACATGAAAACACCAAAAGTATCAAAACAGAAAAGGGAACATGCGTATTCAAAAATCAACAAAAGATGAGACACCTCACCAAAGACAAGCACGCACGTTCGTTTGTTCAACACACACACACACATCACACAATCTCTCTCTCTATCTAAACATTGATATCATAAGTTAAGTAGATGCATTTTACTGATTGAGAGAGAGAGGCAATGAGAGGCTAAAGGAGTTTGGTAGAAGTGGTCATGATTAACTCTAACCTTCGGTTTCTGCAAGCCAAATCTTTTTCTTACTTGTTGTCTTTTGCATCTGTTGCATCTGTCTTAACGGTTTTCTCTTTCTCTTTCTCTTCTTCTTCTACTTCTTCTTCGTCATAGTATCGTTCATCTTCATCGTCACTGCCCATGTCATGATCAAAGTATTCTTCATAGAACTGGTCGTCTGTGTCATCATCCTGACCGTTCTCCAACCTGTCTGCGGACTTTTGTCTCATTAGCCTCTCTTGGATACTGTCTACTATTGCAGTTCCCTATTCACATTTTAAGCAATTTTAAGCAAAGGTTATACAGAACAAAAGTGTTGAGCTATTTACATATGTGTTGTTTAGTCAATAGTGTCCTCAAGATTTAACTTACCATTTTATGGCAACCTTCTTCAAATATTTCAAGAAATCCCGCAACCCAGCGATCTGCATTCTCTACCCACTCGTTGCGCAGCATTTTTACAGTTTGGATCTGCAAAACCCGGATTTAAAATTTAATAAAGGAAGGAGTAAGCACATGCAATTGAAACATTATGTCACTTCTGCGAGATTAGCTTGTTCAGTTAAGATGGATATCACACATCGCAAATGAACCTAGTCATCAGAGATCATATCACTAGCTAAAGCATACAACTGGGATTAGGCTGCTACTATTATACATAAAAAGAAGTAATTTTCGTTTGCTATTGTGAAAAATCGAACAAGAAGGAGTAACAAGCATCACTTCTTAATGCAATTTCAAAACCGAACAATCACAAAACAAAAGCAAGAGATAGAGATGCTTTCGGCCCAGAGGCTATTTACCAAACAGAGTATTAGAGTCCTAAAAGCAGTGAACAAGGTTCGAGTTATGAAAAGTTGGACCGCAAACATGACACACTAAGAGTGGTTTCCAAACATTCGCTCAATAATCAGAGGGTACAAGTTCATGGGGAGATGTAAATAGGCAGAGTCCAGACCTAAATCCATGTATCTTATGATGAACATCTTATTTAACAGTGTAATACAGTCGAAATGATAGACTTATGATGATCAATTAAGCAAATGGAAGTTGAGAGGAGACATGCCTTTTCTCCTACTCTTTCTTGTTGTTCTTTGACCCTTTCCTGGAGTTTCTTTAGCCTCATATTAACTCTAAGTCTCTTTTCCTGTTACAACAAATCAACAAAACCCAAAGTTGACTCCTCCAAGTGAACAACAATTTGCAAAACAACAAAAACGTGAAGAGGTAAGAAACTGATGTCATGCCTTGACAAAGCTAACTCCAAGATCTTCCCTTGAATATCCTCTATCCAAGTTACGCATGACATACTGGTTGTAATCTTTCACTATTCTCATTATTATATCCGAGGTCGATATTCCTTCAGTTCGCATTGTTTCCTTAAACCTCCCAACTTTCTTAACCTGCAACAAAATATAAGTTAAAACAGAAATTATGAAAGTGTCAAAAGCAAGAGTACGAAAAATCCTCCCGACTCACAAATTCATAGACATCTTTTCCAGCTCCGCTAGAATCAGCATACCTGTGCATAATATTTATTCAAAGAAGGTTACTGTAAACGATAAGACTAAGTTTCCACCATTTTAAAAACTAGATCAAGACTAACACAAAAGAGGCATGTTCTTACGGAAGAGAATCGTGAGCTACATAGTCAATCCGGTGCGTATCAAGAAACTCTTGGTTGACAACCCATGGTGCATCAGGGATGACTTCATCCACCCACCTGTATGATCAAACAAACGCGTCCTAAAATTCCATTCTTTGACACTTCTATTAACACACATCAGAATAAAGTCCACAACATAGGAGAAGATAATTACTTGCAATGCCGAAGTGATTCATATCGCTCTTCTGCAGTCATTACAGTCCTCCCCTTGTACTTATGAGTAGTATCATCGTTACAACATCCAACAAGAAGGTAAGTATTTGGAAACCTGCTCCAGAAATAGCAAAACCATAAGAGCACGAAACCATTATTCAAAATTGAATTTACCTCCTCAAAATACAAAACCAAAATTGAAGAAAATCATAAACCACAACGACTGTGCACATCACAGATTTTAGCAGTAATTTCAATCAACACAAACAATTATTCACCAGAGAGAATATCTAAGAAGGAACATAACTCAATAGATCACAAACAAATGAAGCTAAGACGGCGAAAATTGAGTACGCGCCGGAGAAAAAGTGTCGAATTAAGGATGAAAATTAGGAAAACACTAACGATTTTTTGGCCTGTTCGAGGGATCGAGCGTGACCAAAGTGGAAAAGATCGTAGATCCCATCGGCGTAGACGCGGACGGGACGATCAGTTGGAGGGGAACTCTGGACAGCTGTAGAGGCGGAGACTGCAACGGCGGTGGAAAGGTCGTCTGCGGTGCGATCGGCGGTAACGTTACTCATATTCTCCGATGAAGGAGCTGAGATCACCCGCCTTATAGGAAAAATACGGAAAACTACGAAAAGCTAGTCGCTTCCCTCTTCTCTAACTATTTTTTTTGGCGAAGAATATCCTCAAGGGAAAACGGAATAATAATAAATTATTTAGTTATCTATTGTTTTCTGGCATTTATTTTTATTTACGCACTAAAATACGTATATGAATATATGGTGCGATTAAACAACTAAAAAAATAAATTTATTTAATTAATCTGATATCTATGTTAGTCTGAATAAAAGGGAAAATCTCATGTAAGCAGCTTAGTATTTTTGTTGTAAAGTTGAAAATCTGTCTTTACTTGTTAGATTGGAAATAGAAAATGTACGGCAAGAAAAATCGAAAATATATAAATGTTTGCATTTGCTTCTCTCTTTGACAATAATTAAAGTCCTAAAAGTTGTTCTTTGTTTTATACAAATGAGTGTTTTCGCATTTTTAATATAAATTTATAGATATGACAAACGGAAACAAAAAAAACATCATAGATAAGAAATTGAAGATTGTTTTTAATTTGTACTCTTAAGTATTTTAGTTGACTCTCTTAGAGCGTGGCACGAATAAGTGAGGCAGTGACCAAGTCCAAGGTTGTCCATATGGCCCTCAAGGTTTAACAAGTAACAACAAGAAAAGGTCTACAAGACGAATAATAAGAAAATGTGAATATACTTATTTATGTTTCTTTATTGACGGCGAAATGTGATTATTATTCATATATTTCCGCTATAAGTACAAATCGTATAATCAAAACCACCAATCAGAGTATCTACCTCAAAGCCAATTCCACAGCTTAGACCTTTTCTATATCTGTACAAAGCATTTCCAATTATTTATAGGTATGATGAAACCAAAGATACAAGGCAACTGTTGAGCTTTGTGTAATGTTAATGGGATAAACGGTGATCACTCGGATGGCTCGAGCCAGAGCCCTGAAACTGTGAGGACTCCATTGTCTGCTCAAACGAACACCAGAAAACATGCAAGCAAGTAAGCAACGGTTATACAGAGGGCTTATCACATTTTCTACTGTAAACAGAGTAATTTCGCAGCCTCGGTTCAATCTTAACTCAAACTGATAATAACCCAAGAAGGAAGAAGTTGGGATGGTCAAAAGATTTTTTGTTGAGGAATTGTTTTTTCCCTTCTGTGGCATTTCATACGTTTTCTCTAATGCCACAATAGTATGGGGTACATACCATGTCATGCAGAGTTTCTTCAGTATCATAGCAGCCACGGATGGCACTTCCCCGGAAACCCATCTGTCCCTGAAACTAAAAAATCCAATTTTTTTACAGTAATTTTACTTGGGAGGAGGAGAACGATAAGGTATATAACTCTGGAAACATACTAATATAGCATAAAACAACTTACTGCTCCTTGGATGCTTGGTTGTGTTTCATATTGACTCATCCGTCCATGAACTGAATGGATGTTTCCCTAAATCACCCAATGTATGAATATCAGTCTCAAGCTTCATTTTAACTATACCAAAAAACCTCAACAGACAATATCAAACAGTATTATAACAAAAGCTTGGAAATGAGAAGAGAGATAGATAAACCATGGCTTGTATGGTTGGGGGATGTCCGTAGTAACCATCCTGGACGGACGAAACCGATGAGAACTGCCAGAATAACAAGAATAGTGCATAGTTTACAACACAACAGATAAAAAATGTTGAACAAGAAAAAATGAAAAAGTTACGGAAGTGTAGTTAAAACCCACTCCTTGAATTGTCTGTTGAGTCGAATAATAGACCCCAAGAGGTGCTGCACGGGAGCCTAGTTCAGTCTCTTCCATATCTGCTTGAGGAATGTAACAATTCTCAAACGTAGGAGCTTTGGAGCTAACTTGATCCTGCACATGAAAGAACCTTACTTAGTTCAATAAATACAGAAAAGTAAACCTAGTTACATCAGGGTGCATAGACTTAACTAAATATATTTTGATTAAAATAGTTTGCCATGAGTGGGAGATTTCAGACGTAATCAGATTACTTACAGTTTCTTGGCGGAGTTCTTCTGACCTGTTTGTTGCATCCTCTGGCCCATAGTATACCTTTAAACAAAAGAAAATTCATCAGATCTTTCCAGTAGGGCTAACAAACTAAAAATAATCTCATAAGATTGAAGATCAATTCGAAAAGTCACCTTTCTTTTCTTCTGAATTTTCTTTTTCTTGGACAATTTTGATGAACAGTCTAACATAACTTCATTTTCTACGCCACTAGATCCACCAATCATTAACTTGTCTGGCAATGAAGGAAACTTGGGAGAATTAACGCAATGCTTCATGGTTTCCTCCAACAACTTTAAAGCAGTCTTGTAGGATTCATCTGATAAAGATGCAACTTGTCCCAGCTTGACAAAGCGCCTACACAGATCATCAAAACGTGCCATTCGGTTATGCATAGCAGCACATTTTTCGCTTTTGTTTTCTCTGTTGTTTTTGTTCTTTGACCAGCGCTTCAATATATACTGAGATGGAATGCAAGACACATCAGAGTTTTGAAGTACGAGTATCGCATGTTTGCATAGGAACCCCTGGTACTCGAATAAATGACAAGAGCAAGACACATCCAACAACTCTTTGCTCAAAGCAACGAAGAAATTTTGCCGTTCTTCAAAATCTTCGACACGGGATATTTCTGTTGTCCCATATTCACTTTCTTTTTGAAGTTGACAAGAAACAACACCCGGTACCTCAGCTTGGAACTTCTTAAAAGCAGTATCTGTGTAGATCAAGGAAAGCTGTTTCTCGAAAGCCAAAGAAGACCTCAGTGTAGGCTGTTTGCTCTGAGATTCAAGATCATCCTTTACTTCCATATCACATCGATATTGCAGAAACTTAATGTAGAGCTCAAAGAAGTCCTTGAACATAGCCTCTGAGTTCAAATACTTGTCGAAATGAGACGCAGTACTACCAAGTCTTTCTTCTCCAGACAGTCCAGCTAAACAAGTTCCACGGAAATAATGTGGCACCCATTTTTTACGATCTCTAAACAACAACTGAACCCACTCATTCTCGCTAAGTTCAAATTTACCAATCATATCTGACCACCTCCTTTCAAACTGTTCATCTGTCCAAGAGCTGTGTATGCAATTTCTAAAACTTTCCATAAAACTATCATCTTGACTCACAAAAGGATTCAGCATCTCAGGAATCTTACTCAGCACATTCCACAAACAGAAACAATGACGAGCACTTGGAAAGACTTCAACAACAATGTCACTTAAAAGCTTATCCTCATCTGTTATCATCACTCCAGGAGCTTGACCACCAACTGCTTTAAGCCAAGTCCGAAACAGCCAAGAATATGTTGACTCACTCTCTTCTCCAATCAAAGCACATCCAAGCAACACATACTGGCAGTGATGACTGACCCCAACAAAAGGAGCAAACGGGATTCTGTATCCATTCCTAACATAAAATGTATCGAAGAGAACAACATCAGAAAAGCTGCAATAGTCATGCTTAGCCTTCACATCAATCCAAAACACATTTCTAACTTGTTTACCACAGTCGAAATCAACCGCATAGAAAAAACCTGGCTGCTTATCCTGCATATCCATAAAATGCTCAAGCAATAACTTTAAGTCTTCCTCTTCTAAAGCCAATCTAAGACCTTTCTTTTGACTTGCCAACGCACCATACGGCTTGCTCTTTCCCCTCAGGCTCACATAAAAATCATCTGGACATATCTCATGGTTATGTTCTTTTACAAAACTACATATAACCCATTTCTCATCTTCCTTCCTCTTCATATGCAAACCAGCTTTGCAACCCGTCTTTGGACATGATCTTGGATTTATAGCTGCGGTTGAACTGCGCTTGGTACCAAATCTTGAACATGCTATTTTGACATCAATAAACTTTCCGGATCGTTTCGAACGACGGCTAGCTTTTATTGTGATGCCGAATCCTACTGATCGAGAATATTCTCTGTAGAAATAGTACACAGCCTCCTTTGACTCAAACTCCATCCCATTTCTTGGCTCGCTAACCGTATGAGCAATGTTCCCACTCGTGCTTGCTTCACAAAACTCTTCTACATTGCCATTTCCTGTTAGAAGATCTATTTCAACATCCATTTCATCCAAACTATCAGGACCATCAAACACCTACAAAACATTTAAAGATTTTGGTAATTATCAAATTCACAATTCAGCACATGATCAATTGATAATCCGAGTAACCACAATACAAAACGCTCTAAGAAGGGACTGCAATTAAATTCAAATTTTTAGTTCAATCTCGAAGAAAAAAGAAAACCTAAAATGTAAAGTTCACAATCAGACCTCTCAAGTTCAAATTTTTCTCTGTCGTCTTTGTCTTCTATAGTTCCCAAATTTGGCTCTCCTGACGCAGAGGTGCAAAAGATAGCAGCATCGCTTCGTGAGGATTGAAGAATCTGAGAAAATCAGATTCAATGTTGGAAACTGAGCCTCTGAATATTCTACTTCTACCTCACTTGCAAAGTTGCAATTTTACCTGCAAGCGCAAGAGGATGGTTCAAAGTGAGCAATGGAGAGAGAAATTGGGGAACTATTTTTCCGTTAATAGCAAATTAGCCCTTTTACTTTTCTATTGGTTTGGGGAAAGTTCCGGATTTAAGAACATAAGTTTAAAGCCCCTATTTGAGGTTGGTTTGGTCGATTCTCAATCTTGAACCGGACCTGGTTTAGTGGTTTTTATTCTTTTTTTTTTTTTTAATAATTCAGGGTAGATCGTAGGCTATGGAAGATCCAGACTAATTTCTCAGGAGAGGTTTTTATTCTCTTTTTTCTTTTCTAGATTTTTTAAGATGTTTATATAACAAATATTTAATAAGAATTTTATGTTGTATGTTGTTGAGTTAATTGTAAATTTATGACTATGATGTTTAGACTTCTAATATGAAAATTTCTCTATTGTGACTTTTTCAGTTCTATTTTATGATTAAAAAGAAAAGGTACTATGACAATTTAAAGTCCGGAAGACCATTGGCTACATTTCTTTGAACATTGACCCAATGTGGAAGTTTCGATAGCCGCCAATTTGGCAAACTTGACCAACTTTGAATTTCAGATACTTCTCATACATAAAGGAAAACTGAAAAATGATCAAATTTACAATCGGACTTGATTGACAAATTTAATGCATCAACCTATGCAACTGTATATGTCGCATCACCTATTCACCGGTCATGGATATGCTTGGATTTATTTGCTACCATTGAGAACTATGTTTATTTTTCCCCTAACGTAGTCAATAGGTTGAGCTGAGCCAAACAAGCGTTCTAGAATTGTGATACTGTTTGAGTTTGACTGCTTGTGTTGATTTTTAAACTTCTTGTTTTGTACAATTCATATTGTAAATTATAGTGACGATTCATTTTCCTTGGCACAACTTGGAAATGAAAAAAAACTTGTAAAATCAACGTGATGTGGAGTTTGAAACCAAAACAAATAAAAAAGTGAAAGCGTCTCTATTAGGAGGAAAATAAAAGCTGAGGGGTCAATTCTAAAAGAAAGAAATAATAAAAGAGTTATCCGCGCCGGTGAGGACGGTTTGGTCGGTCGGTGGCTAATTGGTGTTGTGGGCCTTCTTACTTGCCTTTTTCGACCAGCCAGCCCATTCAGTCACCTTCTCTCTTTTTGTTTTTCTTATGTTCTTCCCAAATGACTAATCTGCCCTTTGCTTCCAGTCTTAATTTTCTTTTCTTTTTTGTCAACTCCTTTTAATTCTTCATTTTGTTTTCATGATCTTTATATTGTTTCCTAAGTACAGAGATTATAAATAATAAAATATTATAATATGTATCTAAGGTAAATATACATCCTTTTTATAAATATAAAACGTTCACTCTTTTTAATTGTTTAAAATTTATTCTGAGTTAAAATATGAAATTCTTACAAAAGGTTATGCATATATACATTTTTAAAATAATTAAATAAATTTTAGGCATATAATCCCTATTGAAATCTGTTATTCATGTCTAAATTATTTTTTTCTGTTATTGATCTCCTTCTAGTTTTATGATAACTTTTTTTTAGATAATAATTTAATACAACAAGATATCTAACATTTTGGTAATTAATATAGGCTTTAAATCTGAATGATCGGTTTGTGCTATTTAGGGATAAAAGTGACAATGACAGAAAACAAGGGGCGAAATGGGAAATAAAAAAAGAAATTCGACGGTCTTCTCGTCCGCCAGATTTGGCTTTCAAAAAAGAAATGAAACGTCCCCACACTGTCCACTTTATAAACCCTAAAAGATTCTCTTCTCTCTCCCACACCCAATTTGCATTTCTTCTTTCGTCATCATCTACTCTATTTCTCTTTCTCCATTTTTTCACAGCTGCGAGACATTTCTGAATATTTAAGGAAAAATCCAGACAAAGTAGCAGATTCATCAGCTCCACTTGGTATAGCTCTTTCACCGTCCTCAGCTCCTTTTTCATATTTGATCCTGTGATTTTACTTCGTGATTTGTATTTTTCTGGATTTCTAGTCGACCTAAAATCGATTCAGATCCTTAATTTTGTTATTGATAGATTAGAAACATTTTAGTTATTGATGTTATCATTTGTTTCATTTTGAAATTGATCGATCCAAGTCGCTTGTCTCTCTGTGTTTAGATCTCTGTATATCGAAATCGTTTGCCATAAATCTATTCTCCGACTGCAGATTCTACAGTGTTCAAACTCACGATCTTTTGTGAACGGATTTAGAAGGTTTTCTAGCCTTTTTTTGTGGTTCTATAGAATTCCAAACGCTGAAATTTTAATTTGAAACTCTTTGATTATGGTAAAAATTAAGGTGAACAAATCTTTGAATTGTGGTTACTAATCTGGACTTATTAGAACATATTAGTGGTAGGTAAAAGGGAAAAAAGTATTAGACTAATCATCGTCTTTTTCTAATTATAAGATCATACTGTTTGAATATTATAATACATGGTAATTAGGAACATGGTTTATAATTTTGGGTGTGAGGCTTGCAACTTTTGACAAACAAAAAAAGAAGCTTGCTTGCAACTTTACCGATACGTCTTTGTCTATTAGGCAACGATTTCGACCAAATAAATAAGTTGACAAATCAAGAAAAACTTATCCAAGATTAGAAAAATTCCTCTTTGGATCGAATATTCTTGGGTTTTAATACAATAAGATAGAAAATGAAATTTCGTTGGATAATGAAACAAGCGATAAAGGTGTTTGTGATCCATCCGCAACCATTTCTTACATGATCAAAAAAGTTTCTTATGATCTACTTGATTTTTTTTTTGGGTGAAATAGGAATAATCTAACGTTACAAATGTTTTAAAATATAATTGAGTTCTTTGTTTTCTTGTTATATAATAATGGTCCATGAGTCATCCTGCATCTGGTCGGCGTACCTTATGATTCTTTTTATTCCATTTAATATATTCATTTGATTATATGTAATAATAATTCTTATTGCTAATCAGTTTCTTATATTTTGATTTTTTGTATTATCTTGTATACTTTTTTTTGGCATAATGAAAACCTCTTTTGTGACAACAACAGAGCAATTTTCTATACAAAAAGAAAAAAACTTTGATGCTGATGGGTTTGGTGGACACTTTAATCCTTACTTATCTTTAGTTTGTTTGGTAGGACTTTATTTTATATAATAAGTATGCCTTATTCATTTGTATCATGGTGAAGATTGTTGGCTATGAAAACAGATTCAACAAACTCTGGTAACATTATCACATGCCAGCACCGATAATAATACCTATTGATCTTTGTCTTCTCTTGATGGTTTTGGATTCTTTAGCTTTCTGATCTAAATATATGTCCTTTTCTGACATAAACATTAAACGAAATTAAATAATTTATTATTGAATTGGTATTTCATATAAACAGTTGCAATGAGAGATGATATATTCCTGTTGACTGTCATAATAAATATCTTATCTTGTTTGTTTTCTATGTAAAATTCTGGAAACTGAATTCTCTTTCTTGCAAGCTACTGTTTTCTCTTTTTTATTTGTTTTTTTTATGTATAGAAATCCCAATCTGATATAAGTAGAAGTATATCATCTTAGAACTTCATCTCATGCGATATCTTTGTTTTTCTATTCTGCAGAATTAAAAGAAACCGTAACTGCTTGATCATAGAATGGAAGAACCAACTCAAGTAGCTAGTTCCGAGGTCCCTGTAGTGAAAGGGGATGCTGATGATCTTAAGACGGTTGATGTTTCCGTTAAGGTAATGATCATTTAGTGTTCAGTTTCGCAGAATTATCTGTTTTCTCATGACTACAAGGAATTTTCCTTTATATAAATTGATGCGATTCTTGCAAAGATTTTACTTTTTCTTAAAACGTTTTAAATCTGTAGTAGCACCAAAGATGTAAGTATTGTTGTGGAAGATCCAACTATTGTCTCGTTGTATTTCAGGCTGTGAATGGAGAAGTGCCAAAGGAAGAGAAAGAAGAGGAAGATGGAGAATTCATAAAAGTTGAGAAGGAAGCTTTTGATGCCAAGGATGATGCTGAGAAATCAAAGCAAGTTCCTGTCGAAGAGAAAAAGGAAGTTTCAATTGAAAGAAGCTCGAGTGGTTCACAAAGAGAACTACATGAATCACAAGAAAAATCGAAAGAACTAGAGCTTGAATTGGAAAGAGTAGCAGGGGAACTGAAACGGTATGAATCTGAGAATACCCACTTGAAGGATGAGCTTTTGTCTGCGAAAGAGAAGTTAGAAGAAACGGAAAAGAAGCATGGAGAGCTCGAAGTTGTGCAAAAGAAGCAGCAAGAGAAAATTGTTGAAGTAGAAGAAAGGCACAGCTCACAGTTAAAGTCCTTGGAAGATGCTTTACAGTCCCATGATGCTAAAGACAAGCAACTAACTGAAGTTAAGGAATCTTTTGATGCATTGGGTATTGAACTCGAGAACTCACGAAAGAAGTTGACAGAGTTGGAAGAGGGGCTAAAACGTTCATCTGAAGAGGCTCAGAAATTTGAAGAGCTGCATAAGCAAAGCGCTTCTCATGCTGACTCTGAGACGCAGAAGGCTTTGGAATTTGCAGCGCTGCTTGAATCGACAAAAGTGAATGCCAAGGATATGGAAGATAAAATGTCGTCCCTGGAACAAGAAATCAAGGAGCTGAATGGTAAGATTTCTGAAAACGAAAAAGTTGAAGCGGCTTTAAAGAGTAGTGTGGGAGAATTAGCTGCAGTGCAAGAGGAATTGGCACTTTCAAAATCTCGTTTGTTGGAGACGGAACAAAAAGTGTCTTCCACAGAAGCACTCATCAATGAACTGACTCAGGAACTTGAGCAGAAGAAAGCTTCTGAATCTCGGTTCAAGGAAGAGTTATCTGTTCTCCAGGATTTGGATGTGCAGACCAAAGCTCTTCAGGCTAAACTTTCTGAACTGGAAGGTATGAATTCAAAGCTTGAGGAAGAACTCAAGGAAAAGAAACTGCTTGAATCCTTATCGAAAGAGCAAGAGGAGAAGTTGGCCGAAGTGTTGAAAGAAAAAGAAGCGCTTGCTGCAGATGTAGCAGAGGTCACGAGTAATGCAGCAAAAGTAAAAGAGGTCTGCAAAGAACTAGAAGAGAAACTGAAGACCTCAGATGAAAATTTCTCCAAAACAGAAGCTCTTCTTTCACAAGCTTTGTCAGACAACTCTGAACTTGAACAGAAACTGAAATCGTTGGGGGAGCTTCATACTGAAGCTGGATCTGTAGCAGCAGCTGCTACCCAGAAGAATCTTGAGCTCGAGGATGTTGTTCGGTCCTCTAGTCAAGCAGCAGAAGAAGCCAAATCACAGATAAAAGAGCTGGAGACACAGTTCACTGCAGCTGAACAAAAGAACGTGGAGCTTGAGCAGCAACTGAACCTATTGCAGCTGAAAAGCAGTGATGCAGAAGGGGAAGTGAAAGAACTCTCTGAGAAAGTATCTGAACTTAAAACTGCTATTGAAGTTGCCGAGGAAGAGAAAAAACAGGCGACCACTAAGATGCAGGAATATCAAGAAAAAGCATCTGTACTGGAAGCGTCTCTGAACCAATCAACGGCCAGAAATTCAGAGCTTGAAGAAGATTTGAGGATTGCTTTGCAGAAGGGTGCAGAGCATGAAGACCGTGCTAATACAGTTCACCAGCGCAGCATTGAACTAGAAGGTCTGTGTCAAACATCACAGGCAAAACATGAAGACACAGAAGGAAGATTGAAAGACTTAGAGCTTCTACTCCAGACAGAGAAACACAGAATTCAGGAACTTGAGGAGCAAATTAGCTCACTAGAGAAGAAGTGTGGGGAAACTGAAGCAGATTCTAAAGGTTACTTGGGTCAGGTGGCTGAGCTTCAATCAACACTAGAGGCATTTCAAGTTAAAAGTTCGAGCCTTGAAGCTGCTTTAAACAGTGCTACTGAGAACGAGAAAGAACTGAAAGAAAATCTAAATGCTGTGATGGATGAGAAAAAGATATTGGAAGAGACAGTGAATGATTACAGCGTGAAGATCAGTGAGTCTGAGAATCTGTTAGAAGGTCTCAGGAATGAATTGAATGTCACACAAGGAAAGTTGGAGAGTATTGAAAATGATCTGAAAGCTACTGGCTTACGGGAAAGCGAAGTAATGGAGAAACTGAAGTCTGCTGAAGAGGGTCTTGAGAAGAAAGGAAGAGAAATTGATGAAGCTATTACGAAAAGCGTGGAGCTTGAAGCTTTGCATCAGTCTCTAAGTAAAGACTCAGAGCATAGACTTCAAAAGGCAATGGAAGATTTCACTAGCAGAGATTCAGAGGCCAGTTCTTTGACTGAGAAATTGAAAGACTTGGAAGGCAGAATAAAATCATACGAAGAGCAGTTGACTGAAGCATCTGGCAAATCTTCTTCTTTAAAAGAAGAACTTAATCAGACTTTGGGAAAACTCGCGGCTGCAGAATCCGTTAATGAGAAACTCAAACAAGAGTTTGATCAGGCACAAGAAAAATCTTTGCAGTCATCATCAGAGATTGAACTACTTGTAGAGACAAACAACCAGCTCAAGATCAAAATTCAAGAGCTTGAGGGGTTAATAGGTTCTGGTTCTGTTGAGAAGGAAACTGCACTGAAAAAGTTAGAAGAAGCTATTGAAAGGTTTAATCAGAAAGAGACGGAAGCAAATGACTTGGTTGAAAAGTTAAAAACCCATGAAAACCAAATCGAGGAGCACAAAAAGCAGGCTCATGAAGCATCAGGAGTTGCAGAAACTAAAAAAGTTGAGCTTGAAGAGGCTCTATCAAAACTAAAGAATCTTGAATCTACTATTGAAGAGCTTGGGGCCAAATGCCAGGGGCTTGAGAAAGAAAGCGGGGATCTGGCTGAGGCGAATTTAAAGTTGAACCAGGAACTAGCCAATCATGGATCAGAGGCCAGCGAGATGCAGACAAAGCTCTCTGCCTTGAAGGCTGAGAAGGAGCAAACAGCCAGTGAGCTTCAGGCTTCAAAGATAACCATAGAAGATCTAACAAAGCAGCTGACCTCTGAAGGAGAGAAATTACAGTCACTGGTAACACCCTGAATCTAAAAATTACAGTGCCATAGTTTTGTTTTCTATTACTACAATCTTGAAGAATATGACACCACTTTGTGTTGCAGATTTCTACCCTCGCTGAGGAGAACAACCAAGTCAATGCAATGTTTCAGAGTACCAAGGATGAACTCCAGTCAGTTATTTCCAAGCTTGAAGAACAACTAACTGCAGAGAGCTCTAAAGCTGAAACTCTGGTATCCGAGATTGAGAAACTTAGGGCAGTGGCTGCTGAAAAGTCGGCTCTGGAATCACAGTTTGAAGAATTTGAAAAGACTTTGACAAATGTCAAAGCTCAGTTGAAAGAAGAGGTATAACACACTTATTTCAAACAGTGGAAATTATTGTGATTGTTATAGGATCCATAAATGAAAGTATTGGTTTAACTGATTGATGATGTTCTACAGGTTGAAAGTGCAGCAGCTGCATCTGTAAAAGTGGCGGAACTGACCTCAAAACTGCAGGAACATGAACATGTAGCTGGTGACCGAGATGTGCTCAATGAGAAAGTGATTCAACTTCAGAAAGAGCTTCAAGCGGCTCAGAGTTCCATTACTGAACAGGTTAATGATCTTTCTTTTGTTTGACCTTTATATATCTCAGATAACTGCTTTGGGTTTCTATAGAATTCTTGAGTTTGATACTAAAAAATAAAAGAGGCAATCTTCTCTCATTGGGTCACTTAGCTCTGAAAACGTTTTCATGGAAATAGGAACAAACACACTCCCAGAAGCATTCAGAGCTGGAGTCTGCATTAAAGCAATCACAAGAAGAGATTGAAACTAAGAAAAACGCGGTCACTGAATTTGAAACAATGGTTAAAGATCTTGAACAGAAAGTGCAGCTTGCAGATGCTAAAGCTAAGGTTAGTATCTCTATACAGAACTCTATTTGACTAATATCATAAATATGATTCGTAGATTCAGGGAAAGAAACTTTGCATCTAGTTAAGTGCCTGTTTTTTCAAAACCTCAAAACATATTTGCTTATGGTGAAAAACCAAACTTGCAGGAATCGGAGGCAATGGATGTAGGTGTTAAATCTCGAGACATTGACTTATCCTTCTCTTCTCCAACGAAACGTAAGAGCAAGAAGAAGTCAGAGACATCTCCTTCTTCTTCTTCGGGAAATGTTACTACGACGACTAAAACAGATTCAACGTCACATCTCATGACAGTGAAGATCATGGCTGGAGTGGCTCTGGTATCTGTTATCATCGGTATAATTCTTGGGAAAAAGTATTAGTCTTGTCAATGTGGTGTGATGTGATGTTCATATTGTGAAGTGAAGATCTCTCCTTCTTTATTTGTGTTTTTTGGGGGTTTTTGAATTTTGATCAAACTGTTACATAGCAGAAATTATGAAGCTTTGCGTGAATATGCTTCTCTTCTCTGCTAATATATTTGCTTTTGTGGTTGGTTTTTGTTTTTTCTGGGTCTGGGGATTTTGTTGTACCAGCCCTTGCTTGTAGGTCAAGCAAATTGTCCACATATTATACTTAAATTAAATGAAAGGTAAAGTTTATTTGATTAATAATTGTCCAATTGAACCGGTTGGTTTACAATAAACCCGGTTCAGTCAACCCGCATTTTCGTATATAAACCCAACTCCAGTGATCGTCTCTTCCCTCTGAACTTCTCATTTCTCTCACTTTCGCATTGAAAATTTACAGTACTCTGAGCAAAGAAGACGACTCTAAACATGGCGGAAATCCTAGAAACCGTAATCGATTTATCCCAAGAAACAGATTACACCTACGATCCCGAGGAAGATGACATTGATAATGATCTGTCTCTCCTTCGTCTCAATAGCTTCGGAAGCAACTCCGATCGCCGCCGTGCGAACTCGTCTCCTCCACAGTTCCAATCGTACGGATATTTCGGCTCCTCCTCAACCACAAGCCCCGTGAAGCGTCCATCCCCGGAATCGAAGGAAGCTGACGAGCCGAGACGCAAGAAGCTGTTTCTTCAACGACCTGAGGAAGAAGATTCGAATCTCATGGGATATTCGAAGATTCCGATTCCTGGGGATTTCAATCCGACGCGAATCCGCTCTTCTCCTCTCTACAAGCGATCCTTATCCGATACATTTGCTTCGCCCGTTGGATTCACATTCGGGTCGGGTTATACACGAAACGACGTCGCTCAAGAAACAGCACCTTCGTCGAGTAATGTTCCTTCTCTTCCGCCACGGCCACCGATGTACCGGAGGTCCGTCTCCGATGTTTCTGCGGCACCTAAGGCTCTTCTTGGATCTTCTCGCTCAACTGCAATTCCTGAAGCTGATCTTGTGAATCCAGAAAGCTCTGAAGCCAATAAGGTTAAAAGACTCTATAGCTTTTACCATGTTCTGTTCATCTTGCTCTGTTAATTATCCGATTCGTTTGAGAAATTTCTGCGATTTAAGGATTCTGGTTGACTTGAGATCGTACTTTCAGCTTCTTTTTGATGTAAAGAAAGGCTTTTTAGTCACTGTTTGGAGTAGAAATGTTCTGTATAGCTAACGCAAGATGGTGATAATGGCAGATGCTGTATGTTATCAAGGACGGAGTTCGTGAATTGGATCAATGGTGTAACAAGCTCCTAAAGTACGGTGAAGCAGTTTCCTCTGTGAAACAAGACGATAGTCATAAGGTTTGAATCTTATAAACACAATCTTCTGGAATGTATCTGATGAAATGCATTTGTGGGAATCATATTGGTTGATCAAACATGTCTTCTATGAGTTGCTCACTTACTAGTAGTCTCTCATAATCTTTGAATCAAAAAGTCTTGTTTTTGAGCACTATGATTGTTGTGGGTGCAGGCAGAAGATGAGTTAGTACAAGAGGAGCAGCAGAAAGAGTGTAAAGAAGGCGTGAAGGTGGACAGAGTTGGTGAGGCCTTTGTGGTTGAGATCACCTGTCCTTGTGGAAGAAACTACCGAACACTATTCTCAGGCCGGGACTGCTACTACAAGCTCTTGTAGAATGGTGACTACTACTTCGGCAGTTGTTGACTTGGCATTCACATTCTTTGATCATCATCACCATTGGTAGAAGGATCTCATATGCTACAAATTCACCACAAAGAGTCTCTGTAGATAAGACATACAAATACACACTGTTTTCGTACTTGAATAGATAATAGCTATACACATTGTTCCATTGTCGTATACTCTTGTTGATTCACTCTTAAAGATTCTTCAGTCATTGGAATGGAAGCTTGATCTTTTTGTGTTTTATATTAATCTTAAGATTTGAGAACTTTATACGGTAAACAATTTTGTATTCAGAGGACTGGACCGCTTGAACCGTAACCCGGTCTGGGTTTTATCTAGACCAGTATGTTTATAACCCAAAAGAAAATTTGTAAAAAAATCCACGTGGGTATATAGTAGTATATATCCTAAACCAAAACCGTTAAGATAATCATATCTTAAATCAAAAACCTGAAAAATATATTATGAGATCCTAAAGCTTAAAGCGTCGTTGGTGTACTAGTTTCAAGGAAAAAAGATTTTGCGAGAGCTTTTGTTAATTGCCTGCTCAGTTCAAGTGGCATATGAGGTATCCAAACTGTTGGAACAAAGATCCCGACGAATAATGAAGAAAAGAGCCAAAATATTTTGGAGCGTTGGAGGTGAAGACAGAATCAGTGCGTTGCCGGACGATTTGCTAGTAAAGATATTGATGTTTCTCCCAACAAAAAAAGTTGTCGCTACCATGATTTTGTCCAAACGATGGCGTTTTGTTTGGACGATTGTGCCACAACTCTTAAACAAAAGAGATCAACCATGTTACTTGACCGATTATTTGGCAAGCAAAAACGTTCTATTTGGCGGTTTCTTGACGAGTCTTTACAAGCCCACAAGGCACCTATATTAGAAAAAATAATGATAGAACTCAGTCCACAATGTCCCATTGATGTTGATGTGGGAAAGTGGATTGCAAATGCTGTTGAGCATAATTCTTCAAGATGTGTTAGATTGGTTGGAACCACTAATGCTTTTCCTTCAAAATTCTTCTATTCTAAAAGTTCTCCTCATCCACAAGGTTTGTGTTTTCGTTCATGTCAGTCTTGGTGGACTAATCAAACCAAAGGTTAATGTGTGTATTACATCCTTTCAGATAACATATAATCATTTGCTTCCCCTTTCATGGAACCAACCGAGTTCTGTTCCTGGATGTTTATCATCTCATCTTGAGATATTTGAATGGAAAGAATATGGAGGAAGAAGTGAAGAAAAAGAAGTCGTAAGATACATTTTTGCCAACTCCACGTGTTTAAAGAGAGCTGCGATCGCCATGAAAACAACCCGTAATTTCATAAAAAAAATGGAAAATGATGATAGAGTTGGAGTCTATGTCTAGGGTTTCGGTATCATCTAAACTACTCTTCTCCACTCAATTGGAACCTATGGACTACCTAAAATGAAATGGCCGTCTAATCTATCATGGATCATTTCGAGAAAATGGCTAATTTCAATTTGAACGATTTTCACGGTGCAGTTTCATATATGATGAGTCTAATGTCACATGACATATTTCTGATGTATTTAGATTGTTTTTAAAAATTATTTTGAAGTTATATGTAATGTGTTGGGTATAAAATATTTTGACACTTAAAATGAAAACACTAAAATACCCCTAGAAAGCTTTATAAAGAAACAGGTTATCTAGATCAGAAATCGTTGGTAATTTCTTTAGTCGACGTGGTGGTGTGGTTCCGGCGGTATTATTCCAATGAGTTTCCCGGCCATTGGGATTCCAATGAGCAGAAAAAAATAGATTCCAACATCAAAATATATACAACGCTAACAACTATAAGAAATGGAAAATTCAGTAAATTTAAATAGCAAAGTTTATTTTAAAATACTAAAAAAAACTATGAAAATGTTGTTTAAGTTTAAAATATATATATATATATATATATATATGAAGAAAATAATAGAGAAAACAAAAAAGGTATGAAATAATTTTTGCTTATAAGAGAAATAGATAAAACCGTAGCATCCACGTCATCTCACATTTCATGGATTTCAAACATAGATTCCACATTTAATGGATTTCAAACCAACTCCATCATTCTTCGTCACTTTTGCTTCTCCTCAAAGCCGTGTCGCTCAAGAATCAATGTCTCTGGGTAGTTCTCTCTCGCCACGGCCTCAGCTCTTCGTTGGGTTCGTCTCCGATGTCTCTCCGGGACCTTCCGATGGTTTTCTTGGATCATCTCGATCCGCTGAAGTCATTGAGGTTAGATAAGTTTATTGCATCTATCAGTCCATCTTGAGATTCTGATTTGAAGTTACGTACCCTAAACCCAACATCTTGATCATGACAGTATTTAATTATCAAAAATGGAGTTCTTGAATTGGATCAGTACAGTGAAGCAGTCTCCTCAGTGAAAGAAGATGAAAATCCTAAGGTTTGAATTTTCTCATTCAAGAATCAATCTAGAGCAATTCCATTAGGGACGTTTTTGGTGGTTAAACATGTCTCCAATGGCAGATGATGTATGTTATCAAGGACAGAGTTCTTGAATTGAAACAATGGTGTTGTGACGTTGATCTTTTGAATCCAGAAAGCTCTGAAACCAATAATCATGTTCTGTTCAGCTTTTGTTATGTTAATTATCCAATTCGTGTTAAGGATTTCTGAGATTTAAGGATTCTGATAGACTTGAGAACGAACTTTCATTTGTGCCTTTCCCAGACCATATAAAGAAATTAACTAAGATTTTTTATTTTAGCAGATTATTAAGAGTTATTTAAAGGATTAAAAACAGATTTTCTTTGTGTTTTTCTCAAATAAAATCTTTATTTTTTTCTGTAAAATAAAATATATATTCGATTTTATTTTTTAAAATTGATTCTTTCTAAAAGATTCTGTTCATTTTAAAAATGATATTTTAGTAAAAAAAAATAGCAGTATTTTATTTTAAAAATAGACTAAAGAAAGAGAAGGTATCTTTCAAAAATAAATAAATGAAACAAGATATTTTTCTGTTTGTTAATCATCATCTGAACTTTCCATTTTATTTTATTTTTAATTAAAAGTTTATTATTAAAAAGATAAAATAATATAGCTGTTTGAAATTATATGATCCATCATGAAATTCAGAGTATGAAGATTTTTTCATCTGAATTATTATATTAAGAACTTCTAAAACGGTCATTTAATGAGCTTTTGTATGGACTTTTGTAATATTTTATGGCTTTATTTGTAATTTGGTTTAATAAACTTTTAATTTTTTTAAAATGAATTATCTTCTTTCTTTGCTTGTCGCTCGAGTCGTGTTTTTCAGAAACCCTAAATATTCTAAAATTGAGTTTTCCGTTGAACCTTGCCGCCACCTCGAATCTCACCATCGATGATGAAGTGTGAGTGGACGGAATGGAAGGCATGATCAATGGGAATGTGAAAGGTATTACAAAAGGTTAACCGGAATCTTCATACCAAACCCAAAAGAATAACAAGTAATTGTGTTAATTCTTGGGTTTAAATAATTTTTCTTGGATTTGGAAATTGAATTAAGGTTTTGGTGTGAATCTAAAAATATAGTGATTGTATGGTTTATGAATTAACTTTATGGACTATTCTTAATGTATTTGATCTTTACTTCGTGTTATTCATTATGAAGTGGACTATTTTGATTCTGATTTTGTTTCTCTACGATTATGTTAGTGCTAATCATACTTAGAATCGCATCTAATCATGGATTTGCTTAGTTGAGGCACTTGTTACAGGGAACACGTATCATGATTTAACTATGAATTCAAGTAAGTTATTAATATATGTATAATTGATTATTAATAATATATGTATAACTAATAACTAATAATTTTCTAATAACTTACTTGAGTTAATAATATATGTATAAGTTATATTATTAACGTAGGTGAAATGTATCATGATTCACAATTTCACATGAACGTGTATATGAACTATTGCATGAGCTCAAATAAAAATCATTTGTCTATCTAAGATTTAACTCCTAATATAAATTTATTTTTGTTTTCACTTTAATTGAATTCATTTTGTACTGATGATGTATTTCTATGATATATATATTGATAGAAAAAAAAAACTCCTTATATTCGCGGATGTGGTTGTAGCCTTAAAAATTGACTTTGCATACGATGATACAGAAGTAATTATTAGAAATCTTTAGACTTTGTTCCTGTTCTTTTATAATTAAGCATTATTTTGAATTATTTATTATGTTTATTAATTGAAATAGTTTAAAATCGAGACCATTTTATATGTAACAAATTTCACTTCACATTTTAAAACAACTCCCAATACGTATCTAATCTTCAGTAACAACAATTTTCTAGGAATCTCATTAGATCAATGAAATGGATCCCTACTCTCTCCAGATCTCGTAACTCTCTAAACTCAGACACCTCCTCCAACGCTCTCTTTGTTTTTCTTTTTTCTTTTGGGCTTTGACTTTTCTTAGGCCTTAGAACCCAAATACGATTTTAATCTGACGGTCAGGATGAGAGATATATAAAATTTATAAGGCCACACGGGACCTACCACAATCCATCATCTGACTAGATTTTCCGTACTTTGAATCTAGTTCGCTCGCTGCGCTGCTGCAATAATCACAAGGTGAGTTAGCGACTCTCAAATTCTCCTCAAGGACAGTTTGGTCACGAGCCGTCCTCTGGAGTCTGAACAAAGAATCCTCTGTTTTCAATATCCGATTTCTCGTATGTTGATCCTCTGTTTCTATTCTGTTCCTTGATCATTGGGACCAAGTACCAAACGACACAAGTCTCTCATTATTATGATAACAAAATAAAGCCGGTCCAAAATACAAAATCCTTCATAACATATCCTCCATAGCGAAATTCCTTTAAGCTCTCAAATTCTCACAACAAAGATGATTAATTAAATTAAATTTATAATTAATCATGTGCAACTAACAAGGATTCCTTTAAGCTCTCAAATTCTCACAACAAAGATATAGCGAAATTCTTTGCTAAGTATATAGATATTATGAAACAAATTCCCCAAATTTGACGAATCTATCCACCACGTAAACAATGCAAAATAACATTCCATTAAAAAAAAAACATCCCATTTAAAAACTAGTTTGCAAACCCAATTTTTTACTACCCTAACGTTTTGTTTTAAAGCTCTTGGCTTCACAGGATGGTAACAGCTGATGATAGCATTTTTCTTCCGTAAAACTTTCTTGTATTTATCTTTGGATCTCCCTAAGAGGGATACATTTTGTGGGTTAAATAGAAAAATGATACAGATGGAAAGATAATAGATCAGCAAATAGAGCTATAACACATGCATAATGCATAACCACATAATGTATAACCACAGTAGCAAAGTAGAGCATTTTTGTTTGAAGCAAAATGACTCAGCAGAAGAACATGTTGCTTTCCACTCTCTGGGACAAACGCGGAAGCTCTGGAATATTCTCGTCCTCCAATATTTGTTCAAAATTGGTGAATTGCGCAAACTGAGCTACTGCCAGATGAGCGTATCGCACTGGAGCCACTAAGAGAGCATAAACACAAAGAGAGGACACAGTGAGTATATATTGAGTTAGTTAAAATAAAGATAGAACTTTGTTATTAGAAGAGAGTATCATGAGTAGGGAGAATTACCAATCGAGGTTGCAGTTGTGCTACGTTGGTTGCTGTAACAATCATGATTTATCATGACGATTAGCTAGATCTTGTTGATGGTAATTAAGTTAAGTAGGTCTTGGTAAGTGATAATATTAGAGAGAACTTACACATATGAGAGATAGTGAATGAGATTCTGCAAGTCGTTGGGTTCAAAACCAATCTCATCGAGCAAAACATGATAATGAGCCGGTCTTGAAGTTCCCTGAGATATCACCAAGGGAAACATAATGTAGAGTTGGTTATAACAATAAAGGTGTGTCGAGTGAAACTTTTGAGGTTAAACTTACTATCATTCCAGCATGAGCACACAAGTAAAAATCGTAGTTCGTTGGGTGTACGATCTTGGTATCCACGATGGTTCCTGACAAACGAGGATTGTTTTAATGATGAAACAGTTCTAAGAAGAAATTGAATCGTAAAATGTGACTCATGCAGAAGAAAATAGTATTTATTTACCCGGAGGAACATTTTGGTGACCGGTAACTTGAAACAGTCTGGTGTGGTGTTTCTTTTGAGCCACAATTACGGTGAATTTTGGCACATCGGTTTCACCAAGATGTTGATACGCCTACGCCATGTAAAAAAAAATAAGTAAAAAATTGTTAAATAATACTCTCACTATAATAATGCGAAAAACCAAACAAGGGATTTTGAAACAATACCTTTATTATTTGGTTGACCTCAGTGTTCAAGACTTGGTTGAACTGAGACTCACTTACTCCTTCCCTATCAAATGCCAAATAATTGTGTAAGAATAAACTTTTAGATCGATATTGGAAGTTTAGACAAGAGAAATAAACGTTTCTAGTACCTGAAAATGACAATCTGCTTAGGCTTACTTGACCTGCTTGTCTTGTAGAACTCTTGAAATAGTTCGCTGTTGGAAAAGGGAAAAGTAATCATGGAGAAGATAATTAAAGATATTGCTTAAAATAAGGGTAACTCATGAGTTGCTGAAATAAATTAAAATAAATAAAGATGATAAACTAGGGTTTCACATACTTCATGATACCCTTATCTCCTTCTTTAGTAAGTTTGAAGAGGGAATCAATAATGTCCACTCTTGGTGACTGAGTTCTTACAGCTGCCCTATACCTTGAGATTAAGGGCCAGCGTGTTGAACCAACAATCTTGTATCGAAAAAGTACAATATGGAGACAAAATCAGATCGTAAGAGAACCAAAAAACAATGAAGATACAAAGGACAATAAACGTATATCAGTACCGCTGCTACTGAAGGCACATCACGGCCTAGAGGCCCATGAGTTACAGCCATACCCAAGATTAAGGTAGGGATTTTGTTTATTAATGGAATGTTACAAGACTCCTCTATCGCCAACAGAGAGTTTATGCCTCCAAGCTAAATTAAGACAAAGAAAATAAGTCATTACAACGTAAGATTTCTCAAGTATTAGCTTTGGTAGTGATGATATACCTTTGAGTTAATCTTGAGAAGTACATTGATGAGATATTGGTCATTGATCTTTATAGGGCAGATGCATTGCGTGTTGATCCCTTGTTCAGTCAGGCATATCTTTTTCCACGGACCTAATTCATAGTTTGCAAAGACCAGTTACATATATGAAAGAGTTATACTACAAGAAAATTGGTGAGAGTGATACCATAGATATTAGAGTTTTTCCGTTCTGGTAGGATACAAAGGATGAAATCGGGACGACCTCGAACTATTGTCATCAGCTTTGCAATCATTCTTTCAACCCTTTCAACAGGACCTGCGTATTTCCACCGGCGATCCTCTTCAACTTCTGCAGAAGGTTGATCAATTTGCGGCGATTTTACACACCAAATTCTGTTAATAACATATATAGTTTTAATTCAGCTGTACTACACAACATTTAAAGATGGAGACAGTATCTACGGAACTTACAATGCCTTTTTTCCTGCCACACTCAAAGAGCTGATATGAAATGCCACTCATGTCGCATGGAAAAGAAAAGTTGACGACAGCCCAGTTTTTAATAGCTTTTGGTGTTTGGACCCACTGCAAAACAAGAAACAAATTAGGGTAAACATTAAAAAAAAAAAGGATAAATAATAGTTTGGGAATAATAGGTTCAAGAATGAATATACTAGTAAACATGTAGACAATTAATTACCTTGTTGTTAAAGTTCCAACGTCCGTTGTTGGGTATAAAATTCTCTTTCCTACCAAACGTCAACTGTATAATACAAATGTCACAATATGAGACTATAGTGGGCAAGGAAGTGCATATATTTCTATCTGAAAACCAAACATATAATTAGATTTACCATTGGGGGTTTGAGAACCCGGCCTTGAACTCGAATCATTTGTTTTTCAATGGTGATGCCACATCCAGCCAGAAACAGGTTCTCGTCATAGGAGTAGTTATACATTGCCTACAATTCTAGTCAGTAACAATATAGGTAAAACATTAATAGAAGGTACTGAGAAAACGAAGAAGGTCACGTTGTTGAGCATTATAATCTTCTCTATAGGTTTTTGTCTTGATTTTTCAACAAGTGAAGCTCTTTGTCTCACTGACAATGCTTTTGTATAACGTTGCAGAGATACAAGATGACAAAACTGCAAGAAAACGAGTAAAAAAAATCAGATATACAAGAAAACAGAAGTAGGATATATAAAACTGTTGGAGATATACCTCCATTGGAATATAGTTGGGGCGGTTCGGATTGCCAACATCAAGGCATGGAAAGTTGGCAGAATGAACCGGTTCATAATAAGTATTCTTAAAATAGTCATACACAGTAACCTCTATAGTCTGTCCTGCACGTTCACCATCTTTAATCCTCATTAAAAACCTAGAAAACAATGAAAAAAAAAGTCAAGAAACAGCTTATAAGAAAAAGATAAAATTTCTATTGAACTTGTACAATGATGAGGAACGTACAGTTGCTGATTGCATGGCTTCGGACTTAGACCTCTAACTTTAAATTCCATGTTACGGTGTAATGCCTTAACCCTCAAGTTTCTAAGCATTCTCGCGGCCTGCCAAGTTATTTATAGTGTAACAAAAAAAAAAAAACTTAAAACAAAGCAACCATGCATGTTCTAAGTTATTTGCATTTAAAAGCAAGAATTACCTTAGTCCAGTCGATTTGTTGTGGTGACTGAACACTCTGATTAGCTAACAGGAATTTAATAATTGGATCCGGTTCCAAGATCATAGTTGTTGATACATCTTTATAAACCATCCAAACAAAAACAGTTTATGAATTAATAAAACAATCAACGATTAAGATAAAGTTTTATGAAAGCTGGAGATGAGAAAGGTATACAGAAAAATACCAATGTTAAGAGAGAGTCCTCCATGGGTTGGCCGAAAGCTCGAGTGGCAACCTTGAATACACCTCCTCTAACTTCAATGGTGTTCCTATCGTTATGGAAAAATGCCTGTCTGACCAAAAGACATCCCCTACACAATCAACAGTTTTCTATAGTAAATATGATAAAATGAAAATAATCAACAAAGTGAAAATATGATAAAATAAAATTCAAAAAAAAAAGAATCTCCACTAGAATGAACCTTTCAGCTGCTTGTTGCCTCAGCACAATGTCAAGCACTTTAAGTGCATCCTGAGAACTCTTCTCTATTGTAGAAGCTCCTCTCTCAGAGACAAGAACCCTCCTTAGCGGTATTCTTGCAGCAAAACGTATCTGAACCTGGTAACTTCTTGGCAACAAGGACCGTTTTGATCTCTTGCTAGTCCCGGAAGGACTACCATCAGCAGATCTAAATTAAAAAGAGTATTCATATTAGCAAATAACACCAACAAGATCAAACTCACACAACATCCGAAGATTAGAATATCAATCCAGATAAAAGGGACCAAATGTATTACCGTTTTGAAAAAGAACCTTCCAAGCTGACTTTGAAGTCCAAGTCTTTCTGTGGCAAAGGAGCAATAGTGTATAGAGTTTTCTTTCCATAAAATGCCAAAACTTTACCATCAAGATTATCAGAAGAGTAAGTCTTGCATAGTTGGTTCATAATTCTTCTGCCTATTCCTTTCCCTTCGACATCCTCACCGTCCTTTGTGGTGATATTAACCTGCCAAAAAAAAAAAAACATCTGTTCAATATCTCATACATATGTATAAACTGATAACAAAATCACGCAGAATAGTGACGACAAAAAAATCTTACAGAGTACTGGTAGAACACGACGTTAGGCTGTCTTATTGAAACATTATAGTGGTTGGTGCACAATTGTATTTGATCGCCTGAATCTCCAACCCCCATTCTTCTTGCGATGGCATATTCTCGATGGCTTGGATGTTCTTGCTCTTTACTTGTGGGTGGGTGAGGCAGAGATAAAGATCCCTTCATTCTTTCTGGGAAAATAATGTGTAAAAGAAGAAATGAGATCAGCCACACGAACAATCAAGAAGAAAAAAAACAGAAAAGTCGAGTGAGAATGGCTTACCCTGAAATGAATTAAGAAGGAGATTTCTAGGATTGAGGTGAATCAAAGGAGCAGTAGAAAAAAAGGATTATAGTAGTGAGTCTTTTTGGGGTTTCCAGAGAAGCAATATATATAGTGTAGGGAACGTCTGGAGTCATGGAAAATTATAGTAGTAATAACTATCCCTTTTGGGTAACTTTTTTTATATATAGAGAAAATAAATTTGAGAATTGAGACCAAACTGTAAAACTGACACGTTCAACTTCTTTGACCAGAAAAAACGGAAATAAATCTTCACCTTAAAAAATCAAAACTACCTTTAGTTACAAGAAAATTAGTTGACTAGCAAAAAAAGTAAAACATGTCATAAAAGAGTTTCGATAAACCTCCATATATTACAGATTACGAAAAAAGACAATCAAGAGTTCTTTTGGAGTGAACGTTTGGAGTGTATGGAAAATTACTATCTCTTTTTGGTAACTTATATATATGGAAACAAAATCTGGAATTGAGACCCAAAACTAGTCAACCGTTCAACTTAGTTGACCAGACGAAACGGAAATAAACTGTTTAACCTTCAAAAATCAAAATGACCGTAGTTACAAAATTGCCCGAGAAAATTAGTAGACTAGCAGAAAAAAAGTGTTACAAATTTTTTCGATATTTATAAAAAGAATCAAGAGTTTTTTAAAAATTAGATGACTTAAATTATTGATTTAACAAAATTAGTCAACTGGGAGTAAATTTGTTAATTAAGATATTTGAAGCCATGCGTGCATTGCATTAGTTTATATAACTTCTTATCTCACTCATCACTTGCCACAACACTTTGAGCTCAATAAAACCTTCTCAGTAGAAAATAAAATAAAAGAAGTACCAACGAGAGAATTTTCTCTGCCAAATCCGCGCCGAGAAAAATGGTGAATCTACCGAATGATCTCTACGAGGACTACACTAAACAGTCTAAACTCACCTTGACTCCATTCTCCTCATTAGCTGCTTCATCATCCTCTGCTCCGGTGCCCATGCCCACCATCGTGTATCAGATGAACCCAGCCTTGATTTGCCAGTGGACCAATGATTTCCAGAGCCTGAACCCAGCCCTCATTGATTTCAGTCTGGAGAATCTCATCAATGTTGTAAGCACACATATATTCTTCTCCACTGATTCTCTCTATTTTGTTTTGCTATGATTTTAGTTTGATTAATTTTTACTCTGTGTTTTCCCTGTTTATTAGAGCATGCGTTCGTCTATTTTAAATCCGATGAACTGGTTTAGTTTCTGAGAAACAACTGTTTATTTCCGGTTGGGGAAAATTATTGAGATATCTATTTAATTCTTGCTGAATATATTAACAAATTTATCCTCTGTTTCTTTTTCTATGTGATCACAAAGAAAATTTTGAAAGTATGATGTCATCATAGTTTTAAATCTTAATCTATCATTTTCTGACTCCAAAATCTAGATCTTGTTTGTATCGATCTTAGATTTGTTTGCTTGACATGGAATTTTATTGTTTTTGAGTCAATTGTCCATACTTGTTGATAATCATAAGCTTGGAGCCTATAAGAAACCTTCAATTGTCATTTTCTCTTTTGTTTGTATCCGTTTTGTCGATTTTCGGCAATTTCTTGTTGGATTGGCCTTTTGCAAGTTTTTATATTAGATGTTGTGATCTTTTTCAACGTAAGAAACATTTAGATGTTAATTCTCATTTGCTTGCTTCCATTTGATGATTTTTGGAATTATATCGTTCACAATTTCTTTAGGTTTAGGAGATCTCACAATCTTTCTCGCCATCGGAAACATTCAATTGTTGTTCAGTATTTGTTTGTCGACATATGAAGTTTTCGGTATTAGGTTTGTTTTGCAATTTTAGGTTTAGTAGATCTCTCGATTTTTCTCATCATATGAAACATTTTCCTACTTTTTTGTATCCATTTGACGATTATTGACATTCTACCGTCGGATTGGCTTTTGCAAATTTGTAGGTTAGGAGATCTCGCATTTTTTTTTGGTTTACGAGATCTTCTTATCTCTCTTATCTTAACATCTCAAATTTCTCGATATGTTTTCTTCTCGTATGGTGATAATAACAATGTGGATAGATAGTGTGTGGTCAAGAATTACATTATCTAGATGTAAAATTTGATTCATACAAATCAATGCTTTGGAAAACAAATTCCAAATTTTGGGAAACCGAAAATGATTGGCATTCATATTTTTGGCCCAATGCAAGTATAGAAAATTATCTCGGTAAAAATCGCATATATGGGGGGGGAATCTGTAATTCTTGACAACACACTATCTATCCACATTGTTATTATCACCATACGAGAAGAAAAAATATCAAGAAATATGAGATGTTGCAGGTTATGGACATCCAATCAAACTGTAGGCATCATGTTGAATGAAACTCAAAAGTGAGATACTTTTACAACAAAAGATGGCCACATCAAATCAACACTAATATATTAGTGTTAATTTGATTTGCCCATATTTTGTTGTAATTTTTTTCCACTTTTGAGTTTCATTCAATCTCTGCTCTGTAGGAGGTTGCTTTCGCCTGCAGACACCTTGGCAGGACGCATCAAACTTCTGCTTTTCCCACCATTGAACCCAGCTCGAGTGAACAATGTTTTGCTTATGTTCCAGGTTTTGTTTTGGTCTCACACCTTTCTTATTTCTTGGTTTTAGAACCATTTCTTTGAAAGATAATCCTTATGCCATCGTTAATTCTTGTTACACAGGGCATAGTTGAATCGTAAAATGTGACTCATGCAGCAGTATTGATTACATTTCAAAGAAATGGTTTCAAGACCAAGAAAGAAGAAAATGAGTGAGACAAAAACAAAACCTGGATTGAAGCAAAACAGTGTACTTTCGAGCTGGCTTCAATGGTGGTAAAAACGGAAGTGCACTTGGCAGGACGCGTAATCAATACCTCTGCTACTGAAGGCACATCACGGCCTGGAGGCCCATGAGTTACACACATACCCAAGATTAAGGTAGGGTTTTTGTTTATTAATTGAATGTTGCAAGCATCCTCTATGATTAAGACAAAGAAAATCCTAGTTTGGGAATAATAGGTTCAAAAATGAATAGAGTAAACAGGTAGACAATTAATTACCTTGTTGTTAAAGTTCCAACGTCGTCCGTTGTTAGGAATAAATTTCTCTGCCTTACAGAACGTCAACTGTATAATACAAATGTCACAATATGAGACTATAATGGGCAAGGAAGTGCATATATTTCTATCTGAAAACAAAAAAATATAATTAGATTTACCATTGGGGGATTTGAGAACCCGGCCTTGAACTCGAGTCATTTGTTTTTCAATGGTGATGCCACATCCAGCCAGAAATGGGTCCTCGTCATAGGAGTAGTTATGCATTGACCACAATTCTAGTCAGTAAGAATATAGGTAAAACATTAATATAAGGTAAAATAAAAATATAATCAAATGTTGCATATCTAAATAAATACTAAAGTAAATATCTAGAAACCGGATATATAAAACTGTTGGAGATGCATACCTCTATTGGAATATAGTTGGGGTGATCTGGATTGCCAACATCAAGGCATGGAAAGTAGGCAGAATGAACCGGGTCATAGTAAGTATTCTTAAATTGTCACACACAGTAACCTCTATTCCTTTCCCTTCAACGTCATCACCATTCTTTGTGGTGATATTAACCTGCCAAAAGAAAAAAAATCACACACATCTGTTAAAAAAATCTCATACACATGTATAAACTGAACAAAATTATGCAGAATAGTGACAAAACAATCTTACAGAGTACTAGTAATGTTCTTGTTCTTGACTTGTGGCTGGAATGTTCTTGTTCTTGACTTGTGGGTGGCTGAGGCAGAGATGAAGATCCCTTGATTCTTTCTGGGAAAAATAATCTGTTAGAGACGAAACGAGATCAGCCACACGAACAATCAAGAAGAAGAAGAAGAAAAAAACTGAAAAGTCGAGTGAGAATGGCTTACCCTCAAATAATTAAGAAGGAGATTTATAGGGTTGAGGTGAATCAAAGGAGTAGTAGAAGAGAAGGATTAAATTGTCTGTTTTCTCACCTCAGTGAGTCTTTTTGGGGTTTCCAGAGAAGCAATATATATAGTGTAGGGAATGTTTGGAGTCATGGAAAATTAAGTAATAACTATCACTTTTGGGTAACTTTTATATATAGAGAGAAAATAATTTGAGAACTGAGACCAAACTGTAAAACTGACACGTTGAACTTCTTTTTATTTTTATTTTTTTATGGCCAAACGACACGTTGAACTTCTTTGACCAGAAAAAAACGGAAATAAATTTTCAGCTTAAAAAATCAAAATTACCTTTAGTTACAAGAAAATTAGTTGACTAGCCAAAAAAGAAAAACGTGTTACAAAAGAGTTTTGATACAAGAGTTTTTTTGGAGTGAACGGTCGGAGTGTATGGAAAATTACTATGCCTCTCCGGTAACTTTTATATATGGAAAGAAAATCTGAAATTGAGACCCAAAACTAGTCAACCGTTCAACGTATTTGACTAGACAAAACGGAAATAAATGTTTCACCTTCAAGAATCAAAATGATCGTAGTTACAAAATTGGCCGAGAAAGTTAGTTGACTAACAGAAAAAAATGTAACAAAAAGAGTTTCGATATATAAAATAAAAATCAAGAGTTTTTAAAAAATTAGATGACTTAAATTATTGATTTAACAATCAACTAATATGAGTCAAATTTGGAGAAAAGGTCCATGATCCAATTGTTTTTAAACGAGGAAAATTAAAGCATAGCATTGGTAACATATCCGTATAGTCTCTCAAAGAAAAAAATATTTATATTTAATTGATTATACAATTTTATCAGCTAACCAAAATTGTATTCACAAAAACCATATGTATATAACTATATAAGGTCAATATTTTATGTAATATTATCAACACTTGCAAATATTTATTTTTAGTATACAATTTAAGACAAATATTTTATATAATAATTAATAGTCAATACCTTAAAAACTTAATCGTAATTATATAAATTTAATATATTGAAAGTTCCAACAATACGTATGTATACACAGTATATAAAAATAATTATGTAACTTATACTCATACACCTTTTTGTTAACAAAATTTATTTATAAAAGTCCAAAGTCTAATACTATAATAACATTTATAAGAATTTTGATTATATATTATATAAAATATTAATATTTGACATAAGGAGTGTGAATATTCTACTACTTCTGATAATAGTACATTTTAATCACTCATAATATTAAGAACATCTGATGTACTACAATAAATAATTGATTACAGAAAGTCACAATATAACCGGGTCGAAAAATATCCAACATTGGGCAGCAAAATAATCCCTTAATAGAATTGAGGTTTTTTGTTTCTTACAGTGAAAATTCACTGAAATATATTTTTCAATAGACCTTATTACACATAGCTGTGGATAAGATAACTTAAAGCAGAAAAATTTGTTTTTCAGAATTCAGATTTAGATTTCTTTTAATATATATATATATATATATATATATATTTAATCCAAATCCAGCATACACCAGCAAATAAACTTTCTTTTCATATATACTTAATTTGGAAGTATTATTAATTTTCTACATTACCAATTAATATTTTATTTTGGTCCAAACAACCAATTAATATTAGTTTTTATTTTACTTCACAAAAGTAGTCCATTGGAAGTATATTTTTTCAATTAAGATATTTGAAGCCAGCGTGCATTGCATTATTGTGGCAAGTGATGAGTGGGAGAAGTTATATAGAATAATGCAATGCACTCTGGCTTCAATATCTTAATTGAAAAATATACTCTCAATGGACTAATTTTGTGAAGTAAAATAAAAACAAATATTAATTGGTTATTTGGACCAAAATAAAATATTAATTAGTAATTTAGAAAATTAATAATACTTCCAAATGAAGTATATATGAAAAGAAAATTTATTTGCTGGTGTATGCTGGATTTGATTAAATATATATTAAAAGAAATCTAAGGTCTATAACAAATTATTCTGCTTTAAGTTATCTTATCCACAGCCATGTGTAATAAGGTCTATTGAAAAATATATTTCAGTGAATTTTCATTGTCAAAGAAACAAAAAAAATCTCAATTCTATTAAGGGATTATTTTGCTGCTTAATGTTGAGATGTTAATATGTTAAGATAAGAAAGATAAGAAGATCTCGTAATCCTAAATAATCGCGAGATCTCCTAAACCTAATAAATTGCAAAAGTCAATCCAACGATATAATGTTGATAATCGTCAAATGGATACAAAAAAGTAGAAAAATGTTTTTTATAATGAAAAAAATCGAGCGATCTACTAAACCTAAATTTGCAAAACCGACTTAATACCAAAAAATGCATATGTCGACAAACAAATACTGAATAACAACTGAATGTTTCCGATGGCGAGAAATATCACGAGATCTCCTAAATCTAAAGAAGTTACAAACGATATAATTCCAAAATTCATCAAATGGATGCAAGCATAAGAGAATTAACATCTAAATGTTTCTTAACCTACAGACATTTTAAGATAGTGTGTGGTCAAGAATTACATCATCTAGATGTAATATTTGATTCATACAAATCAATGCTTTGGAAAGATTGACAATAAGTTTTTAACATACCAAGAAAATCATAGTTTGGGAATAATAGGTTCAAGAATGAATATACTAGTAAACATGTAGACAATTAATTACCTTGTTGTTAAAGTTACAACGTCGTCCGTTGTTAGGTATAAAATCCCCTTTCCTACCAAACGTCAACTGTATAATACAAATGTCACAATATGAGACTAAAATGGGCAAGGAAGTGCATATATTTTTATCAGAAAACAAAAAATATAATTAGATTTACCATTGGGGGTTTAAGAACCCGGCCTTGAACTTGAATCATTTGTTTTTCAATGGTGATGCCACATCCAGCCAGAAACAGGTTCTTGTCATAGGAGTAGTTATACATTGCCTACAATTCTAGTCAGTAACAATATAGGTAAAACATTAATAGAAGGTACTGAGAAAACGAAGACGCTCACGTTGTTGAGCATTATAATCTTCTCTATAGGTTTTTGTCTTGATTTTTCAACAAGTGAAGCTCTTTGTCTCACTGACAATGCTTTTGTATAACGTTGCAGAGATACAAGATGACAAAACTGCAAGAAAACGAGTAAAAAAAATCAAATATACAAGAAAACAAAAGTAGGATATATAAAACTGTTGGAGATATACCTCCATTGGAATATAGTTGGGGTGGTTCGGATTGCCAACATCAAGGCATGGAAATTTGGCAGAATGAACCGGTTCATAATAAGTATTCTTAAAATAGTCATACACAATAACCTCTATAGTCTGTCCTGCACGTTCAGCATCTTTAATCCTCATAAAAACCTAGAAAACAATGAAAAAAAAGTCAAGAAACGGCTTATAAGAAAAAGATAAAATTTCTTTTGAACTTGTACAATGATGAGGAACGTACAGTTGCTGATTGCATGGCTTCGGACTTAGACCTCTAACTTTAAATTCCATGTTACGGTGTAATGCCTTAACCCTCAAGTTTCTAAGCATTCTCGCGGCCTGCCAAGTTATTTATAGTGTAACAAAAAAAAAACTCAAAACAAAGCAACCATGCATGTTCTAAGTTATTTGCATTTAAAAGCAAGAATTACCTTAGTCCAGTCGATTTGTTGTGGTGACTGAACACTCTGATTAGCTAACAGGAATTTAATAATTGGATCCGGTTCCAAGATCATAGTTGTTGATACATCTTTATAAACCATCCAAACAAAAACAGTTTATGAATTAATAAAACAATCAACGATTAAGATAAAGTTTTATGAAAGCTGGAGATGAGAAAGGTATACAGAAAAATACCAATGTTAAGAGAGAGTCCTCCATGGGTTGGCCGAAAGCTCGAGTGGCAACCTTGAATACACCTCCTCTAACTTCAATGGTGTTCCTATCGTTATGGAAAAATGCCTGTCTGACCAAAAGACATCCCCTACACAATCAACAGTTTTCTATAGTAAGCATCAACCATTGTCACAAAATATGATAAAATGTAAATAATCAACAAAGTGAAAATATGTTAAAATAAAATTCAAAAAAAAAAATCTCCACTAGAATGAACCTTTCAGCTGCTTGTTGCCTCAGCACAATGTCAAGCACTTTAAGTGCATCCTGAGAACTCTTCTCTATTGTAGAAGCTCTTCTCTCAGAGACAAGAACCCTCCTTTACTTGTGGGTGGGTGAGGCAGAGATGAAGATCCCTTCATTCTTTCTGGGAAAATAATGTGTAAAATACGAAACAAGATCAGCCACACGAACAATCAAGAAGAAAAAAAACAGAAAAGTCGAGTGAGAATGGCTTACCCTGAAATGAATTAAGAAGGAGATTTCTAGGATTGAGGTGAATCAAAGAAGCAGTAGAAGAGAAGGATTATAGTAGTGAGTCTTTTTGGGATTTCCAGAGAAGCAGTATATATATAGTGTAGGGAACGTCTGGAGTCATGGAAAATTATAGTAGTAATAACTATCCCTTTTGGGTAACTTTTTTATATATAGAGAAAATAAATTTGAGAATTGAGACCAAACTGTAAAACTGACACGTTCAACATCTTTGACCAGAAAAAACGGAAATAAATTTTCACCTTAAAAAATCAAAACTACCTTTAGTTACAAGAAAATTAGTTGACTAGCAAAAAAAGTAAAACATGTCACAAAAGAGTTTCGATAAACCTCCATATATTACAGATTACGAAAGAAGACAATCAAGAGTTTTTTTGGAGTGTATGGAAAATTACTATCCCTTTTCGGTAACTTTTATATATGGAAACAAAATTTGGAATTGAGACCCAAAACTAGTCAACCGTTCAACTTAGTTGACCAGACACAACGAAAATAAACTGTTTCACCTTCAAGAATCAAAATGACTATAGTTACAAAATTTTCCGAGAAAATTAGTAGACTAGCAGAAAAAAGTGTAACAAAAATTTTCGATATTTATAAAAAGAATCAAGAGTTTTTTAAAAATTAGATGACTTAAATTATTGATTTAACAATCGACTAATATTACTTTTTATTTACTTCAAAAAATTAGTCAACTGGGAGTAAATTCTTCAATTAAGATATTTGAAGCCATGCGTGCATTGCATTAGTTTATATAACTTCTTATCTCACTCATCACTTGCCACAACACTTTGAGCTCAATAAAACCTTCTCAGTAGAAAATAAAATAAAAAAGTACCGATGTGAGAATTTTCTCTGCCAAATCCACACTGAGAAAAATGGTGAATCTACCGGATGATATCTACGAGGACTACACTAAACAGTCTAAACTCACCTTGACTCCATTCTCCTCATCAGCTGCTTCATCATCCTCTGCTCCGGTGCCCGTGCCCACCATCGTGTATCAGATGAACCCAGCCTTGATTTGCCAGTGGATCAATGATTTTCAGAGCCTGAACCCAGCCATCATTGATTTCTGTCTGGAGAATCTCGTCAATGTTGTAAGCACAAATATATTCTTCTCCACTGATTCTCTCTATTTTGATTTGCTATGATTTTTGTTTGATTAATTTTTTCTCTGTGTTCTCCCTGTTTATTAGAGCATGCATTCGTCTATTTTAAATCCGATGAACTGGTTTAGTTTCTGAGAAATAAATGTTTATTTCCGATTGGGGAAAATTATTGAGATATCTATTTAATTCTTGCTGCATACGTTAACAAATTTATCCTCTGTTTCTTTTTCTATGTGATCACATCAAAAAATTTGAAAGTATGATGTCATCATAGTTTTAAATCTTAATCTATCATTTTCTGACTCCAAAATCTAGATCTTGTTCGTATCGATCTTAGATTTGTTTGCTTGACATGGAATTTTATTTTATTTTGAGTCAATTTGGCCATACTTGTTGATAATCATAAGCTTGGAGCCTATAAGAAACCTTCAATTGTCATTTTCTCTTTTGTTTGTATCCATTTTGTCGATTATCGGCAATTACTTATTAGATGTTGTGATCTTTTTCAACGTAAGAAACATTTAGATGTTAATTCTCTTTTGCTTGCTGCCATTTGATGATTTTTGGAATTATATCGTTCAAAATTTCTTTAGGTTTAGGATATCTCACAATCTTTCTCGCCATCGGAAACATTCAATTGTTGTTCAGTATTTGTTTGTCGACATATGAATTTTTCGGTATTAGGTTTAATTTTCAATTTTAGGTTTAGTAGATCTCTCAATTGTACTCATCATAAGAAACATTTTCCTAATTTTTGTATCCATTTGATGATTATTGACATTCTATCTTTGGATTGGCTTTTGCAAATTTGTAGGTTAGGAGATCTCGCAATTTTTTTTTATTTACCAGATCTTCTTATCTCTCTTATCTTAACATATTAACATCTCAAATTTCTCAATATGTTTTCTTCTCGTATGGTGAAAATAACAATGTGGATAGACAGTGTGTGGTCAAGAATTACATTATCTAGATGTAAAATTTGATTCATAAAAATCAATACTTTGGAAAAAAAATTCCAAATTTCGGGAAACCGAAAATGATTGGCATTCATATTTTTGGCCCAATGCAAGTATAGAAAATTATCTCCGTAAAACTCGCATATATGGGGGGGAAATCTGTAATTCTTGACAACACACTATCTATCCACATTGTTATTATCACCATACGAGAAGAAAAAATATCAAGAAATATGAGATGTTGCAGGTTATGGACTTCCAATCGAACTGTAGGCATCATGTTGAATGAAACTCAAAAGTGAGAAACTTTTACAACAAAAGATGGCCACATCAAATCAACACTAATAAGTAATTTCATAGTATTAATCTTAAATTTGATGATAATAGAAGATTAATACTATGAAATAGAGATGAGAGAAAGAAGAAAAAGATATAAATATTGAAGATAAACAAAAGAAAGAGAAAAACCACACACATCATTGTTGTCTAAATCTTTTATAGAGAAAAAAACTGACACGTTGTAACTTAGGATTTTTTATATTGAATAAACTGTCTAAATCTTCTATAAATCTGCACAAATCAACGTGTCAGTTTTATATATTGCTTCTCTGGAAACCCCAAAAAGACTTACTGAGACGAGAAAACAATGAATGGAAAATTAGAACTTTAATATCTCGGATTTGGAATTTTTTTGTCATAAAGATAAACTTGAATCAAGTCTAGGCATGGAAGTTTTTGTGATGGATGAAAAGGTATTTTGCATACATCAAATGTTTTTTTGTTTTCTCTTTTTTTATTTTATTCTTATTAACTGAACATATTTTTGTTTGATTTTTGGTTAAGAATATTTTTTAATAGTAAATATTATATTTAATTTTAGTCTTAAATGAGATCGTTGATTTTAATATTATTGAATTTATTTTTATGAAAAGAATATTAAATGATTTTTATTTCTAAAATATTATTAAAACTATAAAGTTTTGGAAAATACTAGACATAATTTATTGGCATTTAAATATTTTTATTAAGCAAGATATTTGTTTTAATTTTTTTTTTATTGGGTTTTATTGCACGGGAAATATACTAGTACTCTAATAAACCTAAAGAATGGATGAGATTCTGCAAGTCATCGGGTTCAAAACCAATCTCATCAAGTAAAACATGATAATGGGCTGGTCTTGAAGTTCCCTGAAATATCGCCAAAGAAAAAATAATGTAAGAGTATGATTACAATAAAGGTGTAACGAATGAAACTTTTCAGGTATGTGAGGTAACTATTATTCCCGCATGAGCACACATGTATCCACTATGGTTCCTGACAAAGGTGGAATTTTTTTAAGATGAAACTGTTAGTTAGGGTAGACACTTGAATATCCTCAGTATATTTGAATAGACGAGAGACTATTTTATCTCCTAAATATACTCTTTTATATATATACTTTGTATCATGTTCAATAATAACCATCAAAACATTAAACGTTGACATAGTATATTTTTAAAGCAAGATATTTAGGCCATAAGATACTATTTCGCCTATACAAATATACAGTAGGATAATCTAGTGTATATATCCTAATTATCAGAAACAGTTCTGGAAAGAAGTTGAATCGTAGTGTGACACACATGCAGTCAGGTGGAGAACTCGGGAGTTTCGGATCCCAGATGGAGGAACAGTAGACAAAGAATTCACTTGAAAGTAGAGAGCCACTTGGGTATTCGCCAATATTGCATGGCTACTCTTCAAGAAGTCATTTCTGTCTTTATGTTTCCTATCTTTGCAGTGAGGTCAGTCATGGTCTGACTGATTGTTGTAAGAGTAGTTTAAATGGTAGCAATATGAGCAAGATTTTGATTGGTACCAATCTGATCACCACCAGTATTATTAACCATGTTGAACTTGATGAGGAAAACTCAACTGAAATCTGGTGATTTTGCAAATTGAGAGTCTGATTCTCCCCACAGACGGTGCCAAAATATGGATACATGATCTTACATCTAATAAAATAATAAAATATTTATTAAGTAAAACAAGATTTATATAAGAAAATGAACTTGTAAATAAGATAAGTATAATAAGAGAAAATTGTAAAAGTTGTGTATATTGATCTTTAGTAAAAAATGACCGACTCCCTTACAAGACTACGAGGGTCGGTATTTATACATGAATTAGAGAATAAATGCTAAGAATAATGACTAATATATGCTATCATTCTCCTTCAAATTGTTGGTTTCGACATGAGCTTCAATGTCGTAACGCTCTCTCTTTTGAATGGAATCTTCTCCGATGAGCAGATCCACTTTGCTTTGCAGACAGTCTTTGGCTTGTCCTGCTTCCTCCTCCATGAGGCTTCACTACTCCCCGGATCTTACTTTGTTTGCTCGAGGTCTTGCTTAGTTTGCCCGCTCATTTTACCCTGAATTATTTAATGGAAAAACTACCTAGATGGACCCCTTTGAAAATTTATTTCCAAACGGAGATCCCTTCTGCCTTAAAAGTCCTTCCCAGAAGACCCCATTTGAAAATAAAACTTTTGAAAATGTCCATTTTAGACAATGCCCTTTATTTAATTACCTTTTAATTGTATTAAATATAATAACACGTGTCGTAATCTGGTGAGAATGGATCCTCGGTACGGATCCGGTATCAACAATTTAGTTCATAAACTAATTCACCTATTTTGTCCTGTGAGAACTTAAGAGAATCAAGAGCGTTATTATGTTCTTTCTTCAGCTGGTTGAATTGTCCAACCAGCGAAGTACCATCCTTAACCTCTTTTTCAAGACCGGAAATTCTCTTCTCTGTGGCATTGAATTTTTCCAAAGGAACTCTCCTTCTGATGGCCGATTCATAAAACCAAATGGTATCATGTAAACCAGCAGCAACCTACAAATAGTTCGAAGATGTCAGCTGGATAAATGATATACGCGATTAAAAATTCATAAATAGCAAAATTTTATAAATACCTTCGCATGTTGAATCAAATTCCTTACATAAAGATCCCTTGCATTGGGATCCCACTCATCAAAAGGGGGAAGATGTTTCCCACTTTTAGATTTGAATCCCAGAAAAAATTGAGCAATCACCATTCTATTTTCATGTACACCTAGACCAAAGAATCACCATGAAATGTTAGAAAATATTTTATTGGTCAGTTTGTTAATTGGGAAGTCAAAACATACATTCACTCAAGTGAACGTTAGTGGAAGCATTTTTCGAATAAAAAGTTGTGTTGCTTCGAGGCTGTTTGTTTTTATTTTGATTACAGGAAGGATTCTGATCCTTATTCGATGTATTCTCTTCTAGACCCCTTTCTGGAAGGAATAGGCGGAGGAGGAGGAGAAATGAATGTTTTACTTTCCCTTTATTAACGTTTTGAGGCACTGACGAAGATTCGCGGTGGATGGGATTGGGAGCCACTTTCCTCATCCTTTGGCACAAATTTGCGCCAGCATCTTCACGTTCTTCGCTATCCGACACAGGGGTCAGATGAATTAGGGGAGAATCACGAAGAGGTAGTTTGGGAACCAGGATATTTCTGTGAGGCGGACCATCAACGTTGTCAGCATAGTTTTTCTCGCAAAGTCGCATGCTGACATTATCAATTTTCCTCCTTAAAATTTTTCTCTATGGAAAAATTCACGCTTTCAATCCAAGTTTCTCCAAAGCAGAAAATTTAAAACTATCTACCTCGAAAATCAGAGGGTTTAAGGATCAAAGTGCAGCACTCTGCAACAGACTTCTTGCAGTATGAATGCGGGGAACCGAGAAGGATTTCCAGTGAACTTTTTTCTCCATTGCAAAAGTAAAAAGCTTCAAAAAATCCTCAAACTCATTGGGTTTTGGATAAAGAACTGTGAAAGAAAATGTTGATTAGAATCTACAAACAAAAGGATAAGATAAAGACGTAGTCTATAAATCACCAAGCAAGTTGGTCCAATCACTTTGAAGGATACTAACTGCAGAAGAGGGGCCAATTTTCGCGAGAAACCAGAAGTCTCTCCAATTTTCTTTGTCTTTGGGATACCAAAAATCAAGGTTCTATTGGTTGAAAATAGGAACTTTAGGTACCTCGACTAGTAGAACGAACACCGGTGAACTTGGAAAAGATAACTTGAACTCAACAACAAATTGGCCTTGGAGGCAAGCGTCAGGAGACAGATGATGTGTCAAATCATCTTCAGACACATCTGCGGTAATGTCATTCCAAGATAAATAGACACAAAAAAGTGCATCGGGAATTAGGAAAACTAACCGCAACCAAAACAATAAGATTCATAAATGCATATGTAGCCCTCTCTTATGAATTAGGGGGTTTCGTCAGCATTGGGAAGAGAAAATTCAGTTCCTGATGAAATTTGACAGTATTTTCCGATACCTATAATCATTTTGGATGTGGATTGAGATGACGGGTGAGGGCCAAATCTGTCTTCACGACCCAGGGAATTGTTCGGTGCAGCACATTTGCTTTTTTCCTCAGAAGAACTGGGCATCTTTGCCTCCTTAATCATAATTTGTAGGTAAACAGAAGGAATCAATTTTCTAAAAGAAAAAGAGGGGAAGAATTGCTTTCAAGTATATGAAATTTCATACAGACGAAAAGTCACACCGAAGAAGAATCCGGTTTAAGAAAAACCCGGGTTGTATTGGGAAGGAGAAAAAGTGTTTTCTCAAACTTGCCTTTTTTTTTAAACAGAGAAACGCCTAAATTAATGTACATGGACGCGTGTCATGGCACTTCAAATGTCAAAATCTCGAAATTATAGGGGTTAAAAGAGTAAAAAAACTTAAGTTCTCCGAGCCGGACACCGGCTCACAAAACTTGGGAAGCAAATGTTGATACCAGATCCGTACCAAGAATCCATTATCTTCATATTCTAACACGTGTCATTATATTTAATACAATTAAAAAGGTTATTAAATAATTTGGGCAAGCGAAGTAAGATCCAGGGGTATAGTGAAGCCTTGTGGAAGAGGATGCAAGCGAAGCCGATTGTCCGTGAAGCAAGGTGGATCTCGTCATCGGAGAAGATGTCAGTAAAAGGAGAGAACGCTATGACATTAAAGCTTAGGTCGAAACCGACGAGTTAAAAGAGAATGATAAAATTATTTAGTCATTATTTTTAGCATTTATTCTCTAATTCATGTATAAATACAGGCCCTCATTGTCTTGTAAGGTGGTTGCTCATTTTTCACTAAAAATCAATATACACAACTTTTACCATTTTTCTTATTATACTTAATTTTCATTTACAAGTTCATTTTCTTACACAAATTTTGTTTTACTTCATAAATATTTTATTATTTAATTGGGTGTGAGATCTTGCATCCACAATATATCGTTCGCAATATTTGTTCAGTTAAGGAGACCTCAAAATCTCTCTTGCCATCAGAAACATTCAATTTTTATTCAGCCTTTGTTTCTCGACATAAGAAATTTTCTGTATTAGGTCGGTTTTTGCAATTTTAGGTTTAGTAGAACTCTCGATTTTTCTTATCATAAGAAACATTTCCTACTTTTTTGTACCCATTTGACGATTATTTCTATCGTTGGATTGGCTACTTGCGATATTTTAGGTTTAGTAGATCTTGCGACTTTTTAGGTTTACTAGATCTTCTTATCTTTCTTATCATAATATATTAACATCTCAAATTTCTCAATATGTTTTCTTCTCGTATGGAAATAATAAAAATGTGGATAGTTAGTGTGTGGTCAAGAATAACATTACATAGATGTAAATTTTGATTCTTACAAATCAATTCTTTGGAGAGAAAAAAATCATGTTTCGGGTGACTAAAAATGATTAGCATTCATATTTTGGCCCAATGCAAGTATAGAAAATTATCTCGGTAAAACTCGCATATATGGGGAAGCAAATCCTTGGTTCATTCTGCCTAATTTCCATGCCTTGATGTTGGCAATCCGGATCACCCAACTATATTCCAATGGAGGTATGCATCTCCAACAGTTTTATATATCCGGTTTCTAGATATTTTTTTTAGTATTTATTTAGATATGCAACATTTGACTATAATGTTTATTTACTCAAAACTATTATTTTATAATGTTTGAATGTCACAAGCTCATATATTATTAGTATATGGGGACTATTTAAAACATTTTTGGTATGTTAAAAACTTATTGTCGATCTTTTCTCCTATGGCAGCATAATGACAACATTGACTTCTTGCCGCGGATGTTATGGCATTCCAAACATACTGTGGGCATCATGTTGCAGGTTATGTACATACTACTTTGGTTTCACATATTAGTGTTGAATTGATCTCACCATCTTTTGGTTTAAAATTTTCTCACTTTTGAGTTTCATTCAATCTTCTACAGAGCAGAGTTGAATGAAACTCAAAAGTGGGCAAATTTTACAATAAAAGATGGCGAGATCAAATCAACAATAATTTGTAAAACCGAAATAGTATGTCTATAACCTGCAACATGATGCCCACAGTATGTTTGGAATGCCATAACATCCGCGGCAAGAAGTCAATGTTGTCATTATGCTGCCATATGAGAAAAGATCGACAATAAGTTTTTAGCATACCAAAAATGTTTTAAATAGTCCGCATGTACTAATAATATATGAGCTTGTGACATTCAAACATTATAAATTATAGTTTTGAGTAAATAGTTATTACGTATGGACAACAAAAATATATTCAAATGTTGCATATCTAAATAAATACTAAAGAAAATATCTAAAAACCGGATATATAAAACTGTTGGAGATGTATACCTCCATTGGAATATAGTTGGGGTGATCCGGATTGCCAACATCAAGGCACAAAAAGTAGGCATAATGAACCGAGTCACAGTAAGTATTCTTAAAGTTTTCATACACAGTAACCTCTATTCATTTCCCTTCGACGTCATCACCATTCTTTGTGGTGATATTAACCTACCAAAAAACAAATCACACACAGATCTGTTAAACATCTCATAAACATCTCATACACATGTATAAACTGATAATAAAATTACACAGAATAGTGACAAAACAATCTTACAGAGTACTGGTAATGTTCTTGTTCTTGACTTGGTGGCTGAGGCAGAGATGAAAATCCCTTCATTCTTTCTCGGAAAAATAATCTGTAAGAGACGAAATGAGATCAGCCACACGAACAATCAAGAAGAAGGAGAAGAAAACAACTAAAAAGTGAGTGAGAATGGCTTACCCTCAAATAATTAAGAAGGAGATTTCTAGGGTTGAGGTGAATCAAAGGAGCAGTAGAAGAGAAAGATTAGATCGTTTGTTTTCTCGTCTCAGTGAGTCTTTTAGGGGTTTCCAGAGAAGCAATATATATAGTGTAGGGATCGTTTGGAGTCATGGAAAATTATAGTAATAACTATCCCTTTTGGTTAACTTTTATATATATAGAGAATAAATTTGAGAACTGAGACCAAACTGTAATCTGACACGTTCAACATCTTTGACCAGAAAAAACGGAAATGAACTTTCACCTTCAAAAATCAAAATTACCTTTAGTTACGAAATTACCTGATAAAATTAGTTGACTAGCAAAAAAAGTAAAACATGTCACAAAAGAGTTTCGATAAACCTCCATATATTACAAAAAAAAAAAGACATCAAGACTATCAAGAGTTTTTTTGGGGTGAACGTTTGGAGTGTATGGAAAATAACTATCCTTTTTCGGTAACTTTTATATATGGAAACAAAATCTAGAATTGAGACCGAAAACTAGTCAACCGTTCAACTTATTTGACCAGACAAAACGGAAATAAACTGTTTCACCTTCAAGAATCAAAATGACCATAGTTACAAAATTGCCCTAGAAAATTAGTTGAGTAGCAGAAAAAGAAAATGTGTAACAAAAAAGAGTTTGATATTAAAAAAAAATAACGAGTTTATAACAAATTAGATGACTTCAATTATGACTCTTTAACAATCGACTAATAGGAGTCAAATTTGGAGAAAAGGTCCATGATCCAACTGTCTTTTAAAGTAGAGCATAATCATGGGTAACATACTCTCATAGTCTCTCAAACAAAAAAACTTTATATTTAATTGATTATATAATTAAACTTTTAAATTTTTAGAAAATTAAACCAATTAATAGGAAATGTATTTTATAAAACGTTCTCATTGAGTTTTCAAAAGTTTTCAAATCAGAGACATATGTTATAACTTATAAGTGGTTCTTGTGGGATTCTTTCATTGTGGTAAAACTGTCTTTAAAGGAGAAAAGTTAGAGCATTACTATATTGCTAAGAAACTTTCAAACAAAAAATAATACTAATCATTTAATGAAAACTGATTATACAATTTAATTTAAAAAATTAGAAAAATAAACCAATTATTGTGAAGCATATATATGTTATAAGATGTTTTTATGGAGTTTTCAAAGATTTTTAAAAGTTCAAATCTTCTCACTCTCTTTTTTTATTTTCTTTTATTTTCTTTTTAAAATATTCCTAGTAAAAAATTTCTTTCAAGTTATAACCCCAAATGAGCTGTTGAAGCAAGTGAACTACTATTTCATCTTAGAGCAATAGCATTGGTGAGAACCCTTCTTAATCTCTCAAATATTATATTTCAATCATTTGATTATAATATAATTATTTATTTAAATTTTTAAATGATAAAACCTCATCATAACCAATCATATTAATACATGTGTGAGAGATTCTTCTAGAGGGGTTATCATTTGAGAAACTCATTTCTATCTCTTTCTTACTTTTTAGCAAAATGGGCACAAATCAGTTTTTTATTAAAGGATATACTCTTTTAATAAACTCATTTCAAATATGTCATTTGTATAATGTTGCAATGATCAAAATACCGTTATTTTCATTTTGACCAAACCTCATCATTTTTGTATCTTGTCCATGGTGTCTTTCATCTTGTCCACAGCATCTTCCATCGTCATGTTGTCCATCTCTCGTAGACAAAATTAAGTCCATAATTTGTTTTTTTAAACAAAATCAACATGTCCACAATTTATCTTTTGTGAACAAAATTAACATGTTTCTTATGGACGAAATCAACTTGTCCACCATCAATATGGACCTCATAATTTATGTATCTTATCCATGGTGTCTTTCATCTTGTTCACGACATCTTCCATTTTCATGTTTTCTAACGCCGTGTTGTCCACACTAGTGTTAATTTGATCTCGCCATCTTTTGTTGTAAAATTTTCTCACTTATGAGTTTCATTCAATCTCTGCACTGTAGTGAGAGGCGTGCCTATAGGGTTATGAAAAAGGCATTTGTCTCAGGCCCCAAGGGTTTACAGAACTTTGTGGGCCCATATTCTCCAAAATCAAGAGGTATCAGAGTGGTTTAGGGAAGAATTACTTTTTCCGGCAACCCAAGTTCGAATCTCAAGTCTAGTCAATCAAAAATCTTTTTTATTACGAAAAAAAGAAGAATTAACAAAAAAAAACAAGAAATCGAAATCTAAAAGTAAAATATAATCTCAAATCGAAAAGAGAATTACTTTATGTTTGCTAAAAAAAAAATTTATTACATTTATTTATAAAAAATATATATATTAAAAATGCCCTAATTTCTAATCTCGCCTCAGGCCTTTCTGAGTCTGGGCACGGCTCTGTCTGTAGGAGGTTGCTTTCGCCTGGAGACACTTGGCTGGACCCGTCACACTTCCGCTTTTCCCACCATTGAAGCCAACAAGAGTGTACAATGTGTTGCTTATGTTCCAGGTTTTGTTTTGGTCTCACACATTTTCTTCTTTCTTGGTTTTAGAACCATTTCTTTGAAAAAATCCTTAGGCCATCGTTAATTCTTGTTACATAGGGCATAGTTGAATCGTAAAAATGTGACTCGTGCAGCGGTATTGCTTACGTTTCAAAGAAATGGTTGCAAGACCAAGAAAGAAGAATAGGTGTGAGAAAAAAAACCTGGATTGAAGCAAAACATTGTACATTTGAGCTGGCTTCAATGGTTGTAAAAACGGAAGGGTGACGCGTCCTGCCAAGTGTCTGCAGGACGTGTAATCAATACCTCTGCTACTGAAGGCATATCATGGCCTGGAGGCCCAAATGAGTTACACCCATACCCAAGATTAAGGTAGGGATTTTGTTTATTAATGGAATGTTGCAAGCATCCTGTATCGCCAACAGAGAATTTATGCCTCCAAGCTAGATTAAGACAAAGAAAAACATAGTTAAGGAATAATAGGTTCAAGAATGAATATAGTAAACTGGTAGACAATTAATTACCTTGTTGTTAAAGTTCCAACGTCAGTTGTTTGGTATAAAATTCTCTTCCCTACCAAACGTCAACTGTATAATACAAATGTCACAATATGAGACTATAGTGGGCAAGGAAGTGCATATATTTCTATCTGAAAACAAAAAAATATAATTAGATTTACCATTGGGGGGTTTGAGAACCCGGCCTTGAACTCGAGTCATTCTTTTTCCAATGGTGATGCCACATCCAGCCAGAAACGGGTCCTCGTCATAGGAGTAGTTATGCATTGCCCACAATTCTAGTCAGTAACAATATAGGTAAAATATTAATATAAGGCACTGAGAAAACGAAGAAGCTCACGTCGTTGAGTATTCTAATCCTCTCTAGAGGTTTTTGTCTTTACTTTTCAACAAGTGAAGATCTTTGTCTCACTGACAATGCTTTTGTATAACGTTGCAGAGATACAAGATGACAAAATTGCAATAAAAGGAGTAAAAGTTTCAGATATACAAGAAAACAGAAGTATGATATATAAAACAATCTTATAGAGTACTGGTAGAACACGACGTTAGGCTGTCGGATAGAAATATTGTAGTGGTTGGTGCACAATTGTATACCGTCTCCTGAATCTCCAACCCCAATTATTGTTCTTTACTTGTGGGTGGCTGAGGCAGAGATGAAGATCCCTTCATTTTTTCTGGGAAAAATAACCTGTAAGAAACGAAACAGGATCAGCCACATGAACAATGAAAAAGAAGAAGAAAAAAATGAAAAGTCGAGTGAGAATGGCTTACCCTGAAATGATTAAGAAAGAGATTTCTAGGGTTGAGGTGAATCAAAGGAGCAGTAGAAGAGAAGGATTAGATCGTTTGTTTTCTCATCCCAGTGAATCTTTTTGGGGTTTCCAGAGAAGCAATATATATAGTGTAGGGAACGTTTGGAGTCATGGAAAATTATAGTAGTAATAACTATCTCTTTTGGGTAACCTTTTTATATATAGAGAAAATAAATTTAAGAATTGAGACCAAACTGTAAAACTGACACGTTCAACTTCTTTGACCAGAAAAAAAGGAAATAAATTTTCACCTAAAAATATCACCTTTAGTTACAAAATTACCCAAGAAAATTAGTTGACTAGCAAAAAAAGTAAAATTTGTCACAAAAGAGTTTTGATAAACCTGAAAATAACTATCCTTTTTCGGTAACTTTTATATATGGAAACAAAATCTGGAATTGAAACCCAAAACTAGTCAAGCGTTCAACTTATTTGACCAGACAAAACGAAAATAAACTGCTTCATCTTCAAGAATCAATCAAAATGACCGTAGTTACGAAATTGTCCGAGAAAATTAGTTGACTAGCAGAAAAAATAATGTGTAACAAAAAGAGTTTCAATATTTTAAAAAAAATCAAGATGTTTTAAAATAATTAGATGACTTAAATTATTGATTCAACAATAGACTAATAGGAGTGATCAAATTTGAAGAAAAGGTCCATGATCCAACGGTCTTTAAAATTAGAGCATCATAATTGGTAAAATACTCTCATATAGTCTCTCAAAAATTAGAGCATTCCTATTGCTAAGAAACTTTCAATTGAATAACAACTGATTCTATAATTTAATGTTAGGTTTTTTCAGAAAAATAAACCAATTAATGTGAGACATATGTTAGAAGATGTTTTTATGGAGTTTTCAGATATTTTTCAAAATTCAAATCTTCTCACTCTCTTTTTTTATTTTCTTTTTAGTTTCTTTTTTTAGATATTCCTACTAAAAATATTCTTACAAATTACAACTCCAAGTCGACCTAGTAAAAGAGTTATTAAAATAATAGAAACAGGCCGCTAGTTGAAGCAAGTGAACTACTATTTCTTTTTTTTCCTTTTTCATTGATTTAAATTATTGATTTAAGACAAAACAAAAACAAAACAAAACAAAAAAAAAAAGAGAAAGGCAGAGAAATGATTCACGTTAGACAATATACTCTAAACTCTCTAGAATTTTTGTAAGTGTTTAAATTCATTTTGTATTTAAAATTTAATTGAATCCCTAAAGCATTGTGAAATACTCTTTTGAAAGACTTTTCCAATGAGAATACTCTAATAAACCTTCAATAATAATCCGGCAATAGATATTAAAACGTTGGTTAGAAGTGGGTAAAGTGAGGTTGGTCTTTGGTACGTGACATAAGAGATAACTTACACATATGAGAGAGAATGGATGAGATTCTGCAAGTCATCAGGTTCAAAACCAATCTCATCGAGTAAAACATGATAATGGGCCGGTCTTGAGTTCCCTGAAACATCGCCAAGGAACAAATAATGTAAGCGTTTGATTACAATAAAGGTGTGACTAGGGAAACTTTTGAGGTATGTCAGGTTACTATTATTCCAGCATGGCCATGTAGAAATCGTAGTTGGTCGGGTGTACAATCTTGGTATCCACGATGGTTCCTGACAAAGGTGGAATTTTTTTAAGATGAAACTGTTAGTTAGGGTAAACACTTGAATATCCTAGAGACTCTTATATATATATATATATATATATATATATATATATATATATATATATATACTAGATTTATACTCACGGTACACCGCGGGTCAATTATTTTGATATAAATTATAATTATCGGTTCTTTAATGTTTATAGATATTTCTTTTTGTTTAATATATTTTATAGTTTTATTTATTTATTGTTTATGATATATTTAACATGCTTTAAGCATAGAGTTGTTTCATTTTCATATAGCAATATCAAAGTTTTGTTATTTGAATCAAACATATGCCAAACGAATTGTGTTATGTACTCTCATATAATCAGTTTAGAGAAAATCCTACCACAAAACTTGATCTCCTAATTTTCCTAACAAACTGCAAATATGTTTTGTCATATTGAAAACTTAAAAAATTTCCGCTAAAAATTATCTGTCTCCCGCAAAACAAAAACAAGACTATATAATTTTTTTTAACGAACTACATATCTGTAACTCCCTACCAAAATGAATAATTTGTTAATTTCCCGCTAAACGAGGATCTGTCATTTTCCCGCAAAAAAAATGTAACTGAATCATAACATATGTAGAAAAAAAATAATTTTATTAATTATATACATTATATTATAGAATAATTCAAATAACTTGAAAATAAGATCAAATAAAGGTGAAATTGAATTATATTTATTTTTGGGAGCCGTTTCCCACCAAAAATTTTGATCTCGTTCTAGCAAACTGCAAATCAGTAATGTGAAACTGAAATATTTAAAATTTTCCGTAAAAAATGGAAATGTTCCTCACAAACAAAAAAAAACTCAACTTTGTAACTTTCATAATGACCTCCAAATCCATAATTTTCCAAGAAAATGAAAAATTTATAAACTTCCCGCTAAATACGGATCTGTAATTTCTCCACTAAAAATAAATTTGAATATATTATATAAAAATTCAAAATAATTTAAAAATAAGATCAAATAAATGTGAAATGATTATTCGATCCATTTCCCAAGAAAAAACATGATCTTGTAATTTTACTAACAAAGTGCAAATTCGTTCGGCCAAAATGATAATTTATCAATTTTCCCATTAAAATTTTATCTGTTCTTCAAAAAAAAAATCGACTCTATAATTTTTTTAACAAACTGCAAATCTGTAAATTTCCACGAAAATAATTTTTTTGATATTTTCAGCCAAAACGGATTTTTATTTTTCCTCGCAAAAAAATGTATTTGAATTTTGTAGAAAAATTAAACTTTAAAATAATTTGTAATAAGATCAAATAACACTGATATGAGAATCATAATTATTTTCTCAATCCATTGATTTAAATTAGGTATGAAATTTTTTCATTTTAGGCCATTTAAAACTAATGTTGGTTTCCATAATATTATTGTTTTAATTTGTTTGAGTACACATTTAACATTAATCCTGGTTTATTTGATTTATCATGGGTGTTTGGAAATACCTCTTAAATAGACTCTTTTTTAATAGTGTAGTAGATTTGTTATTTTTCCGAAAAAAATGTATTTGAATTTTGTAGGAAAAATTAAACTTTAAAATAATTTGTAATAAGATCAAATAAAACTGAAATGAGAATCATAGTTATTTTCTCAATCCATTAATTTAAATAAGGTCTGAAGATTTTTTATTTTAGACAATTTAAAACTAATGTTGGTTTCATAATATTATTGTTTTAGTTTATTTGGATACATATTTAACATTAATCCTGGTTTATTTGTTTTATTATGGATCTTTGGAAACACCTCTTAAATTGACTCTTTTTTAATAGTGTAGTAGATAGATATTTTGTATCATGTTCAATAATAATCATCAAAACATAAAACGTTTACATGGTATATTTATAGCAAGATATTTAGGTCATAAGATACTATCTCGCCTATAAAAATATACCGTAGGATAATCTTGTGTTAGCTAATATTTGCTAATTAGGATAATTAGGTCATAAGATATTTGCTAAGAAACTTTCAAACAAAAAAGAATTTTAATAAAAACTGGTTATATAATTTTTTTTTTTTAGAAAGATAAACCAATTAATGTGAGATATATGTTAGAAGATGTTTTAATGGAGTTTTCAAAGATTTTTAAAAGTCCAAACCTTCTCACTCTCTTTTTTATTTTCTTTTTTTAGATATTCCTACTAAAAATGTTTTTACAAGTTACAACCCCAAATGGGCCAAATCAAAGAGTTATTAAAATAATAGAAACAGGCCTTGAAGTAAGTGAACTACTATTTCATCTTAGTGATTCATTTTTTTCTTTTCTCATCGAATTAAATTATTGACTTAAGATCAAAAGGAAAAAAAAAGAGAAGGCAGAGAAATGACTCACGTTAGACAATATACTCTAAACACTCTTGTCATTTATGTAAGTGGTTAAACTCTTTTTGAATTTAAAATTTAATTGAATCCCTAAACATTATTGTGAGATACTCTTTTGAAAGACTTTTCCAATGAAAATACTCTAATAAACCTTCAATAATAATCCGGCAATAGATATTAAAGAAAAAAATGCTGAAAGGTTCTCCAACTTTTTATTTGACAAATCTATCCACCATGTAACACAATGCAAAATATCCTTCCAAATAGGTTTACAAACCCAACTTTGAAAACCTTAACGTTTTATATTGAAGTCCTTGAGCTTCATAGAATGGTAGTAGATGATATATAGCTTCTGAAAAATGATAAGCTTCTGGAAAGAGAGCATTTTGTTTGAAGCAAAATAACTCAGCAGAAGAACATGTTGCTTTCGACTCTCTGGCACAAACGCGGAAGCTCTGGAATATTCTCGTCCTCCGATACTTCTTCAAACTTGGTGAATTGCGCAAGTTGAGCAGCTGCCAGATGAGCGTATCGCACTGGAGCCACTAAGAGAGCATAAAAACAAAGACAAGGACAAAGTCAATATATATTGACGTTGCATTTTAATTATTAGAAGAGAGTTTGAGTAGGGAGTGTTACCAATCGAGGTTGCAGTTGTGCTACGTTGGTTGCTGTAACAATGATGATTCAAACAATTAATTAGATCTTAGTGATGGTATAGTGAGGGTCTTTGGTACGTGACATTAGAGAGAACTTACACATATGAGAGAGAATGGATGAGATTCTGCAAGTCATCGGGTTCAAAACCAATCTCATCAAGTAAAACATGATAATGGGCTGGTCTTGAAGTTCCCTGAGATATCGCCAAGGAAAAAATAATGTAAGAGTTGATTATAACAAAGGTGTGACGAGGGAAACTTTTGAGGAACGTCATGTTTTTTTTTTGTCAATAGGTGGTGTAGTCACTTTTTCAAAAATAATTCAATATATGGGTATGTTACTATTTGTAATTGGAGAATTAGTCACTTATCAATTTATGCTATTTTTAAAATTATAATTCTATCCTTTACATATTTTTATATTTACATCTCATGCCATTAATATTTTGTTTTTGTTTTTGTTTTTGTTTTTTTTTCTTTTTCTCTCTCTCCTTTATTTTCTTAAATAGTTTTTAATTTTTTATTATTTCATGAATTATATATCAGAAATTTTTGAAAACACTATTTTATGTTCTAAATCATTTTATGAATTTAGCAAAATCTAATTTGCATAATTTTGGATATTTCTTAAAAGTGTACAAAACATTATATACTCATAGATATACAAGCGTCGTACATTTAGAGGTGTACAGAGAATGTTGTACACTTAGAGGTTTCCAGAACATATTGTACACTTATTGGATATACAAAGCATCGTATACTCGTAGGTGTACAAAATGTAATGTGTATAGAAGAAATGATAGTGAACATATGTAAATTTGGTGTTCTCTTACTTGTATACACTCATTGAATGTCTGAATATAACGAGTGTACAAAACGTGTTGTACACTTAGAGATGTACAGAGCGTGTCGTACACTTAAAGGTATATAATGTGTCATACAGTCTGAGATGTATAGAGCGTGTTGCATACTTATAGATGTACAGAGTGTGTTGCATACTTATAGATATACAGAGCGTGTCGTATACTTAGAGATGTACGAAATGTGTCGTATATTTAGAAGTGTACATAGCATATTGTACACTTATAGGTGAAATGTTTATTTCTTCGTACCATTAAAAATAATTTAAAATATATTTAAAAAGTGAAGCTTTTATTTGATTATGTGAAGAAGGTATATTGGACATTGTTGACTCTAGCCTATAATGGTTTATTACATGGAGAGCTATTAGTGGGCAAAAGCACTTTTATAATAACTAATTGCAAATAATAAATTGTCCATTTCCTATAATAATTTTGAAAAAATGTCTACTTTGCCAATTAGCCCTTTTTTTTTAGGTCTAAACTTACTATTATTCCAGCATGAGCACACATGTAAAAATCGTAGTTGGTCGGGTGTACAATCTTGGTATCCACGATGGTTCCTGAAAAAACAAAGGTGGGATTTTTGTAAGATGAAACTGTTAGTTAGGGTATACACTAGAATATCCTACAGTATATTTGTATAGACGAGAGACTATTTTATCTCCTAAATAGACTCTTCTATATGTATACTTTGTATCATGATCAATAATAAACATCATCAAAACATTATACGTCTACATGGTATATTTACAGCAAGATATTTAGGTCATAAGATACTATCTCGCCTATACAAATATACCGTAGGATAATCTAGTGTATATATATCCTAACTAACAGAAATAGTTCTGAAAGAAATTGAATCGTAGTTTGGACACACATGCAGAAAAAGAGTATTTTTTTACCTGGTGGAACATTTTGAGCATGGTTATTAGTTTGAAACAACTTCATGTGGTGCTTCTTCTGAGCCACAACAACAGTGAATTTGGGGACATCGGTTGTACCAAGATGTTGATACGCCTGCGCTACGTAAAAGTACAACCAAATTTTTTAAATAATATTTTCACTATAAGAATGCCAAAAAACAATTTTTATCAAAAAAAAAATAGAATGCCAAAAAACAAACAAGGGACTTTGAAACAAGACCTTTATAATGTCGTTGACCTCAGTGTTCAAGACTTGGTTGAACTGTGATTCACTTACTCCATCCCTATCAAATGCCAAAAATATGAATAAGAATAAACTTTTAGATATTGGAGGTTTAGACAACAGAAATAAACAGTTCTAGTACCTGAAAATGATAATCTGCTCAGGCTTCCTATTGCTTGTCTTGTAGAACTCCATAAATAGTTCCCTGTTCGAAATGAAAAAACAAAAAATCATGTAGAAGATACTTAAATAAATATATATTTTTCTTTTGATAAGTGATACTTAAATATATTGCTTATACCATAACTCAAGAGTTGCTGAAATTAATAAAAAAATATAAACAAATTTGAGAAACTAGGGTTCACATACTTCATGATACCGTCATCTCCTTTCTCAACGTTCTTAATAGGTTTGAAGAGGGAATCAATCATCTCCACTTTAGGTGACTGAGTTCTTACAGCTGCCCTATACCTTGAGATTAAGGGCCAGCATGTTGAACCAACAACCTTGTAGCGAGAGAGTAAACAGATATAGAATTAGGTCATAAGAGAACCAAGAACAATGGAGATACAAAGACCAAGAAACGTAATCAATACCGCTGCTACTGAAGGCTCTGCACGACCTGGAGACCCATGCGATACGTCCATACCCAAGATTAAGGTAGGAATTTTGCTTATTAATGGAATGTGGCAAGGTTCCTCTATCGCCAACAGAGAATTTATTGCCTCCAAGCTAGATTAAGACAAAGAAAATAAAATAAATCAACATACGGAGAACACTACAACGTAAGATTTCTCAAGTGTTAGCTTAAGTGTAGATATTATATATATATATATATACCTTTGTGTTAATCTTGAGAAGTACATTCGTGAGATATTGGTCATTCGGCTTGGTAGGACAGATGCATTGAGTGTTGTATCCTTTTTGAGTAAGGCATATATTTTTCCAAGGACCTTCATAGTTTGCAAAGACAACATACTTATATGAGAGAATTAAATAAAGCTTTAATTTCCATAGGAACAAAATGGTGATACCATAGAGAGCAGAGTTTTTCCGTTCTGGCAGGATACAAAGGATGAAATAAGGATCTTTAATGTTTTCAAGCATCTTTGCGATCATTCTTTCAACCCTTTCAACAGGACCTGCGTTTTTCCACCGGCGATCCTCGTCAACTAGTGCAGAAGGTTCCTCAATTTTCTGCCATTTAACACCAAATTCTGTTAATATATAGTTTTCCATACTACACAACATTTGAAGATGGAGACAGTATCTACGGAACTTACAATGCCTTTATTCCTGCCACACTAAAATAGCTGACGTGAAATGCGATCCATGTCGCATTTGAAAGAAAAGTTGACGACAGCCCAGTTTTCAATAGCTTTTGGTTTTAGAACCAACTGCAAAACAAGAAACAAAGGGTAAACATTAAAAAAAAAAAAGGAAAAATAATAGCTTGGGAATATTTTGCATATGTTAATTACCTTGTTGTTAAAGTTACAACGTCCGTTGTTAGGATTCAAAGTCTCATTCCTGCCAAACTTGAGCTGTATAATACAAATGGGCCAATATGGACTACAATGAACATGGCAGAGCATTTAATTCTTTTTTGTTTAAATGTTAAGTTTTATACCGTTTAAAATGATTTGACATGCAGGATTACATATAAGTAGATTAAAAAAGATAGCAGAACGACCAAAATCTACGACAAAAAAAACCACAACACAAACCTAACAAGACCCAATCGGAAAACACGGCCTTGCACTCGAATCATTTGCATATATTTGAAAACAAAATCATGATAAAATTTACCGTAGGGGGTTTGAGAACTCGGCCTTGAACTCGAGTCATTTGTTTTTCAATGGTGATGCCACATCCAGCCAGAAACGGGTCCTCGTCATAGCGGTAAGTACCCATTGCCTACAGTTCTAGCTAGTCAGTAACAATGTCTACCATCCAAAATAGGTAAAACTAAGAGTCAGAAAACGAAGCTCACATCATTGAGGATTTTAATTCTATCTAGAGGTTTTTGTCTTGATTTTTCAACAAGTGTAGCTCTTTGTGTCCCTGACAATTTTTTTTTGTAACGTTGCAGAGATACAAGATGACAAACCTGCAAAAAAAGGAATAAAAATTCAAATATAGAAGAAAAACACAAATGGGATAATATACTAATACACAATTAACCAAGGAAGATAGTTGAAAAATCCATATATATACCACAATTGGAAGATAGTTGGGGCGATTCGGCTTGCCAACATCAATGCATGGAAAGTAAGCAGAATGAACCGGGTCTGAGTAAGTATTCTTAAAATAGTCATACACAGTAACCTCTATAGTCTGTCCTGCACGTTCACCATCTCTAATCTTCATTGAAAACCTGGAAAAAATCAAGAAAGTCTAGGCAAATGCTTATAAAAAAAGATTAAAAATATATTGTAATTACAATGATGAGGAACATACAGTTGCTGATTGCATGGCTTTGGACTTAGACCTATAACTTTATATTCCATGTTACGGTGTAATGCCTTTACCCTCAAATGTTTAAGCATTTTCCCAGCCTGCCAAGTTTCAATTAAAAAAAAAAAAAAAAAAAAAAAAAAAAAAAGCTCAAAACAAAAGGATTCATGCATGGTATAAGTTGTTACATTTTTTAAAGGCAAGATCTACCTCAATCCAGTTGATTTTTTGTGGTGACTGAACACTCTGATTGGCTAACAGGAAATTCATAACTGGACCTGGTTCCAAGATCATTGTTGTTGAAACATCTGCAAACCATCAAAGCGAAAACATTTTAAGAATTAATAAAACTATATATATATATATATATATATCAACGATAAAGATAAAAGTTCATGGCTGAAGATAAGAAAAAGTATAGTGAAAAATACCAATGTAGAGAGTCCTCCAAGAATTGGACGAAAGCTTGAGTGGAAACCTTGAATACCTATTACACCTCCTGCAACGGAAAAGGACTTCCCATTGCTCTGGAAAAATGCCTGTCTAACCAAAAGGCATCCCCTACACAAATCAACAGTTTTCTATCATTGTCACAAAATGCAAATAATCAACAAAGTAAAAATATGATAAATACTTTGTAATAAATATCTTTGCAATGAACTTGTATACTACACATAAGTAAACAGATAGAACAATGCACCTTTCAGCTGCTTGTTGCCTAAGCACAATGTCAAGCACTCTAAGTGCATCCTGAGAACTCTTCTCTAGTGTAGAAGCAAGAACAATACTTAGCGGTATTCTTGTAGCAAAACGTATCTGAACGTTGTAACTTCTTGGCAACAAAAACCGTTTTGATCTCTTGCTAGTCCTGGAAGGACTGCCATCAGCAGATCTAAATTACAAAGAGTGTTCATATTAGCAAATAACATCAACAAGATCAAACTCACACAACATCCGAAGATTAAAATATCAATCCAGATAAAAGGGACCAAATGTATTACCGTTTTGAAAAAGAACCTTCCAAGCTGACTTTGAAGTCCAAGTCTTTCTGTGGCAAAGGACCAATAGTGTATAGAGTTTTCTCTCCATCAAATGCCAAAACTTTACCATCAAGATGATCAGCAGAGTAAGTCTTGCATAGTTGGTTCATTACTCTTCTGCCTATTCCTTTCCCTTCAACATCATCACCATTCTCTGTGGTGATACCAACCTACACACACAAAAAAACAAAAAAAACAGATTTTTTTAAAGGGAAAACTATTTGGAATAAATCTCATTGAAAATTTATTTCTAAACTGAACCTCTACTGTCTTATAAATCCTTCTCAAGAGACTCGTTTGGGAATAAATTTCTGAAATAGTCCATTTTAGACAATACTCTTTATTTTAATCATTTTATACACTCGAAAAATAATAGCAAAATCACGCAGAAAAGTGACAAAACAATCTTACAGAGTACTGGTAGAACATCACATTAGGCTGTTTGACGGAAACATTGAAGTGATTGGTGCACAGTTGTATACGGTCGCCTGAATCTCCAACACCACGTCTTGTTGTGATGGCATATTCTCGATGGCCTTGTTCTTGTTCTTGTTCTTGTTCTTGACTTGTGGGTGGCTGAGGAAGAGATGAAGATCCCTCCATCGTTCCTGGGAAAACTAATCTGTAAGAGACCCAGCGAACAATCAAATAAGAAAAAGAAAAAAATGAGATTTGAGAACATAAAATGGCTTTACCTTGAAAGAAATAAGAAAGCGATTTCTAGAGTTGTGGTGAATCAAGGAGCAGAAATAAGAGAAGGATTAGATCATTTTCTTGTCTTTTGGGGTTCCAGAGAAGCTTTATAATGGAGGGAACGTTTGGAGTGTATGGAATTAAAACAACTATCCATTTCGGTAACTTTTATATATAAAGAGAAATATATGAGAGTTGAGACCAACCGTTCACCTTCAAGAACGTAAATCAACCGTTCATCTTCAAGAATCAAAATTATCCGAAAATATTAAAGGGTTTTTGGGCTAATAGTCACTTTTAAAAATGTAATTGGCCAAGTGGGCAGAGTAGTCACTTTACGTTTTCATCAAAACCTTCTTGGAAATCATATTTTTGCTACTTTTCTTTTAAAAGCCCGTGTAAATATTTTAGGCCGTTGTTGGGCTTCACAGGATAGAAATAAACTCTGAGTTAGTTAAACGACGTCGTTAGTGAGAAGCATCCAAAATCCATTCCATGGGCAGTCTCTTCTCTTATATCTCAATCTGTTAACCTTAAAGATAATCCATGGTGAATCCTGAAGGAGAGGCTGGGTCGACCAAAGTCGTCTTTTTATCTTTTCCAATTTTCCCACCAGAAAGATACTTTCTCTTTGGCGCCAAGTAAGTTCCTTTCTCTCAAAATTCTTTTTAAGTTGCCTTCAACCTGTTCGACGATATTACTCAATGAACAATTTCGATGTTTTCTCCACACTTTCACTGCTCTGTAGACTGAAAACTCACATTTGAACTTAACCATTTTCTAAAGTTTTGTTCTTGGACTAGGTTTCAGATATATTGAAATTGGCTCTATATCAAAATGGTTTCTAGTTTTGTGTGTTCTCTTTGTTACTGAAGATTCTGTTAGGATTTATTGCTTTTTCTCGATAATGTATAGAGCTTTTTGTAAGTGACGAAAACTCTGTTTCACTTGCAGATGAATTGGACTGAAAATTAATTCTTCAATAGCTTGAGAACAAAGTTATGCTGCGTGTAACTTGTTTTACTCCTTCCTTTTCTCGGGCGTGTTGTCCTCTATTTGCCCTAATGCTTAAAGTTCCATCTTTTCATCTCCTCCGTCCTAGCTTTTCTTCATTTCGTTGCTACCATACTTCTTTACCTGTCAAAGGCACCAAAGATAGACGATTTTTACTTGTTGAGCGTAGCAGACATCTATGCACTATGCCCCTCGCTGCTGCTAAACAATCAGCAGCTTCCCCTTCTGAAAAATTATCGAAAAAAGCCAAGAAGAAAGCTATTCAACAGTCTCCTGAAGCAGTGCTGAAACAGAAGCTAGATATGTGCTCTAGGAGAGGTGATGTTTTGGAAGGTCTTCGCTTGTATGATGAGGCAAGACGAAATGGCGTGCAGCTCAGCCAGTACCATTATAATGTGTTGCTCTATGTATGCTCGTTGACTGAGGCAGGGACAGAGTCTTCTTCGAATCCAGGACTTAGTAGGGGTTTTGATATATTTAAGCAGATGATTCTTGACAAAGTTGTTCCCAATGAAGCTACGTTCACAAACGGTGCTAGACTTGCTGTTGCAAAGGATGACCCGGAAATGGCTTTCGATATGGTGAAACAGATGAAAGCCTTTGGTATTCAACCAAGGCTGAGATCTTATGGACCAGCTCTTTTTGGTTTCTGTAGGAAGGGTGATGCAGACAAAGCTTATGAAGTCGATGCGCATATGATTGAATCAGATGTAATCCCTGAAGAGCCTGAGCTTGCTGCCCTTTTGAAAGTTAGTATGGATACAAAAAACGCAGACAAAGTCTATGAGACGTTGCAGCGGTTAAGAGATTTGGTGAGACAGGTTTCTAAATCGACTTTTGATACGGTTGAGGAGTGGTTTAAATCTGAAGCAGCTGCAAAAGCTGGAGTTAAGAAATGGGATGTGAAGAAGATAAAGGATGCGGTTGTGAGTGGTGGTGGTGGGTGGCATGGACAGGGATGGCTCGGGACTGGCCAATGGAATGTGAAAAGAACAGAGATGGATGAGAAGGGTGTGTGTAAATGTTGCAAAGAGAAGCTTGTTTGTATTGATATCAATCCAGTTGAGACAGAAACATTCGCTACATCGTTGACCCGATTAGCCTGTGAAAGAGAAGTCAAAGCTAATTTTAATCAGTTTCAGGTAACAATTATTGTCTTCAGGAATGTAGAAAAACTGTCTTGAAAAGAGTTTGTTTTCTAACCTCGAATTCGTCGCAGGAATGGCTGGAAAGACATGGACCGTTTGATGCGGTCATAGACGGAGCCAACATGGGCTTAGTCAACCAGCGCAATTTCAGCTTCTTCCAGGTGAGTTTTTACTCTTTCTCATTCTAATGCCAACCTCAAGATCATTACTTGACTAGTTTAAACTTATGTGACTATCTCTTGGTGTAGCTTAACAACGTTGTCCAAAGATGTCAACAAATAAGTCCATCGAAAAGGTTACCATTAGTGATCCTGCACAAGAGTCGTGTAAATGGAGGTCCAGCCACTTACCCTAAAAACAGAGCATTGCTAGAGAAATGGAAAAACGCTGGTGCTCTATACGCTACTCCTCCCGGCTCAAACGATGATTGGTACTTTTCTTTTTGCTTTTTTTCTTAGTCTATGCATTGCATTGATCAAAAATGATCCATAAAATGAAATCGAATTGTTACAGGTATTGGCTTTACGCTGCTGTAAGTTGTAAGTGTTTATTAGTTACAAACGATGAGATGAGAGACCATCTCTTCCAATTATTAGGAAATAGTTTCTTCCCAAGCTGGAAAGAGAAGCATCAGGTACATACATATAATATATGAATATGTATCTATTTTTATATGTAATGTATATATGAGCTTAAGATATGTATTTGGTTTCACTGTTGCAGGTTCGTATATCTGTCTCAAGAGAAAATGGACTCACACTACATATGCCACCACCATACTCCATTGTTATACAGGTCTACACTCATTTCTATTTTCATCTCAATGTTATTTGTCTGCATTTTGCTTTTTTTGTTGATGATTGATGAATGATGCAGGAGTCTGAAGATGGAACATGGCATGTCCCAATGAGCGTTGAAGATGATCTTCAGACATCAAGGCAATGGTTATGCGCTAAACGAACCAAAACCCCTTGAAATTTTGTATTCATTGTTGTATGATCATTTCACACTATTTTTTCATTTTAGAATAAATTTGTGTTTCATTAATCAGAAAAAATGATAATTAAATCGTCTTAAGCTTAACCAGAAGTAGAACACTTAAAAATTTTACTGGTTTTTAAATTCAAAATCTAAGCTTAGTGAAGAAACATCTGTTTTCCCCCATTGAATTTAAATTTTAAAGTAAGAAAAGAAGCTATATATATTCAAATATCAACCCCCCCCCCCCCACCCCCCAATAGTTTTCATTGTTTATATATATTGAGCCTCTAGTTTTCATGATTATTATTGGTTCCGAGTCCCAGTTATTACTAACTGGATATAGATAAAGTCATGATTCTAGCATGATTTTTAGACTGTGAAATAAAATTTGATATATTATTAAGATAGTAATAAATTCTACAATGCAAACCAATGTAATATAGAAATGAATTAACAAATAAGAGGTCCAAATGTCACAAAGCTAATGGAATCCCAAACATAATTGAACAAAGCAAAATACAAAGATAATAATTTGCATGAATAAACCATCGAATTTCTCCAAACTCAGAAGCAGGCGTCGAGGACACAACAGCAACACATAGCCGCAAGACTGCATTCAAAAATGTTTAAAAACAAATTAATAAACTATTTCAAGTTCAACAAACAAATATCATATTCAGTTTGGTATTTAACCAAACGTGAGGGCCCGGTTACGTTGAGCCATAGCATACTTGTACTAAAAGTTAATTTAGAAAGTTAAAAAGAAAGAAGGAAGAAAAAATATATACTAACCAGCCTTTCAAGAATCCATCACCCTTAGACTTTGTCTCAACCTGAGCCACCGTGGCATGAGTCGTGTCGTTCGTTGGGTAACCGAGTGGTGGCGGTGCCACGTAGGGACCGGTAGAAACTGGCGGTGGAGGATAAGTATAAGCTCCTAATTAACATATATATAATTTGATTAGTATTACAATATGCAACTCTAGAAATTATGATTACGACAAGATTATACGAAACCCGAAGAAGAAGAAAAAGAACAAACCTGCAGATTGATTTTGACTGTATTGGCTCATCTTTGAAATGATTCTGTTATCTCTTTTGTAAAGCTAGAGGAAAATCGTATGTAGAGGCGTGTATAATATGGAATTATGGATTGTTGATATTTGGAAATGAAGAAAGAGTCATGTATATATAGAGAGAGATAAGGGAAGAAGAATAAGAAGGTCGGTTTAGTAGAACCGCGTGAGGCAGATAACATTAATTGTTAAATAAGTCTCTAGAATATATTCCAACGACGAACGACCAGGAAGCATCCTTTTCTAATGTACAAGGATTTAGAATTTTATAGTTTTTAAGAGTAGCTGATTTCAAGGATTTATATTTTTAAAACATTTTGGAGAGTTAAATATGTAAAGTTTAAAATAGAATATGACAGAGATGTGAAGATATGTTGTATGACTTAATTAATGATATTGAGATTCGTAAAACTGTAATCGTGATCAGTAGCAGACCGGCCAAAGGAAATTTTACAGGGAATAATATAAATCTTTTGCAATTAATAGGTTTATAGTGTAAATAACTAAATATTTAAAACTTAAGAGGGTCAAAGAGTGGTTTTGGCTAATTATTTTACTAAATTATAATAAACATACGTTAATGATCATTAATATTTTAATTTAATGGGTCCACGTTCAGCAAAGAGAGTCAGTTGACACCCGTAAAATAATGAAATCAGTTGTTAATTATAGCAATTATCATTAATTGACACCTTAATCAATTATCGTTTGCATCCGCTATTTAATTTGTTTCCTTTTACATCTATAATCAGTTTTTTTTTTCAATCGTTATTTTATTGTTTCTGTTTTTAGCTACCTTATTTAATTTGATTTTCGAATAAACACAAAAAACTTCATTCTTTATGTATTCCCCATTCAAAAAGTTACAGTTTTTAATACTATCAAAAGAAAATTAATAATGAATCTTTCATTATAATACCAAATTTAACCATATTAACATTTTATTATTTCATTCCTACCATATACTAAGGTAAAAAAAAAAATTGTTATTATTATTGTAGATATACTTTAAAAATATTAAGTAATAAAAATAAAATAAAAACAACAAAATATTACGAGATCATAATATATATATACTAACAAAACAAAAATTGTTAAGATGTTAATTGTTCACCATATTTTGTTATATGTTATTTTAATTAATCGTTTATTTAAATAAATATTGCTCTTGGTAAAAATAAAGCCCGCCATTGAATGGGGACATATGACACCCTTTAGTGTCAAATAGTCCGCTGTTTTCGTGATGTCGTAAAGTGGTAAAATTAGATTTGAGGCGAATTTCCTCCCCCAAGAAATTATGTTTTGCTGAAAGTAATGAAGAAGGCATAATTGAATTGTTAAGCAAAAAAAAAAAAAATCCGTGTCCGATGTTCACGTGTCAAAATTTGGATGGTTCCTGGTAGCTTCAGATTCTCGCCGAAATATTTAGTAAACGCAAATTTCTTTTGCATTTATCGGGTCATCAACCATTTTCAAAAGTGACATCTATTTTAGGCTGTTCTATCAATTTTGACAAAGTTTACGCGCCAACAAAAAAAAAAAAGACAGTTCAAGTTGGCTCTTTCGTTGTGATTTATTTTGCGCCACTTCTTTGTGATTATAAGAAATTCTTATTGTTAATTAATGGTTTACCAAATAATTAAGAACAAGCAAAAATCCTCCATTCGTAATCAAAATATGCATCAATTCTTGAAATGAACTATTTCACAATTTTATTATAAAACAAAAATCTTTAGGGTGTTAAATTAGAACTTATGTGTCACTTTTTACGATGAAATTGTAAAATTCTCCATTTTTTAGAATTTTTTCAAAAAGTAATACATATTTAACTTGGATTTTGAGAATATGCAATGCAAACATGCATGAATGATAAATGCAGTTTGGCTTTATTCCTTTCTTGGTTAATAAAGAGTTTATTTCCTTTCTCAAAGTAAAAGTTTAGTTCTTTCTCTATGGGAATATTTACATGTTAGGAAAAAGAGAGAATAATACAACTAAACCTTAGTTAACATATTGGCTAACTACAATTAACAACGTAAAAACAAATGTGTATGTTGTTCTGCGAATACTTTCTTTTGTAATTGACAACTAAGTATTTCCCTTTCCGTTAAGAATATGCATAAAGTATTATATCACAAACCTTTATTTTCGATAGGCACATGTCATTAAAAAAAAAGGTAACTAATTACTGGTTTCGAATGAAAACAATATTGGTTTGAAATCAGGTGGGATTGTAAATGCAAGTTGTGATTTAATTAGTGTATATGAGGTATATATCTAGTAATCTAATATCTAATTCCAGACAATTTAATAACGTTAAAGGAGTAACGTTAAAGAAGTCTGGCTATTCGGTGAACCGACCAATGTGTAGTTTTCCGTATATGCGTTGTGATATCAAGTATAATTTTTACCCGGAAAGTAATATAAAGAATATAGTTGCACCTAGAAGAAGAAAAATAAAATGATATAACGCGCTATGCAGAAGACTCTATTAAGAAAGCCAAGTCAATATATATACTCTTTTCCCATTTTACGCAAAAACTTAAGTAAATACGACATTCTCAATGCACAATTTTCACAAAATTGACTACGTCAAATCTGAAAACGTTACGTCTATATAGGAAGATAGATCACATATCCGTATCTGATGAATGATAATGATGATGACCATCCCCATTTTAAGACGGATAATAAAGCCGTGACATCATGTATTAAATGTCTATTTGGTAACCAAATAAGTCTTTTTATTCATCAACCGAGAACATAATTTTTAGTTCATAATAACAAAACAGATAGTGAATGTTTTGGATTAGACCGTTGATTCGTCGAAGCAAAAGAAAATCCATACGCAACAAAAAAAAAGGTCTAGAATGAATATAGTTATCAGGTTAAGCTGTTACTGCACACTTCTTCCTCATTGTCCAGAAGGCAGTATAGTATCGGTTCTGCAACAGACACAACAACACAAATAAACCCACCTTTCGATATCCCAAATCAACCACCCAAACATAGAAACAGCTGATGAAATTGAGCTTAGAGACTATAGACAATCATATCCAGAGAGGCGTGAAATCTGACCTGCATCATAGACCGCGGATTTGTAGTGTATGTTGTTTCAACTGTTCTTTCTTTCTGAAAATGTTAGGAAAAGCACTGAGTGATGAAGAACATAAGAATGTTATATTGTCTACAGCAAAATGACATTAGATTACCTCGATCTCAAACCCATAATGTGAAGCAACTCTCTTTACATCCTCCAAACTTAGCTCGATTGACATTTCCTAAGGAAAAAAACAAGAAATATATTGTGATTATGTGATATCATAGTTACAGCGAAATTGTGGGAAAATACCAATGCTTACATTTCCATGGCCATATGTGTCCGCAAAGTGATACAACAGAGGTCCTAAATTTATCCAAACCTGATGGAAAATTAATTTAGACAGTCAGGAGAATTAAAAGATCAAAGACGTAGGAGAAGAAAGTGTGTGAAAGGGAGATTACTCCTCCATCCTTTAAGATCTTCGATATGGTTTCGATGTATTCGATGATGTTATGAGCGGTGTCGATGAAAAAACATGTCACAACTGCATCCCACATTCCTGAAATTAAGTATTACCAAGTAACATGCAAGTAAATGATTGGTGTATTTGGTATGAAACGTATAGCATATTAGCATGTAGTCACAGTTTCCTACCTGCATGACTTGATTCATTGTATACTTCAACAAAATCACCACCACACATAGAGAAACCTTCTGTTATTCCTGCACTGCTCACAGAAAATGTTTACAACAAACGTTTTAGTGAAGTGAAATAATAATATTAGCTACATAAACCAAACAACACATTCCAAAACCATAAGCCAGTTCTATCTGCAGTTCGATAAGGCGTACCTGGCAGGATGAATATCAGGAATAGAAATAGGGCGTAGTTGATCATTGTCCGAGAGTGAATTGCAGTTGCTGTGTATCCAGGGATATATTGTCCACTCACCAGGGACTTGTGTACTGATGCAAAAAAAAAACAAAGCTGAGTCACACTCAAAAGTGGACCAAAAGTAAGAAACTATCTCAACTAAATTTAGAGATACATCCTAGAAGAAAGAAACCAAGTTATGGACTCTCCAAAAGCAATTTAGAAAAATACTTTGACATTTTTATGTTGGCTGATGTGAAAAATGATTTACGGAAAAGATGCAAATTACTGACTAGAATGTCTAAATTGATTTATTTTCTAGAACAACACCGATGAACCACATATCTCACCTAGAAGAGGACAAAAAGGCTCTTTGAGAAGAGAACAGACGGACAAGAAAAATATAAACAGATAATAAATCATACTAATAATATGGATAAAGTAAGAAAGTCTTACTAATTAAGAATAAAACTTGAGCATATCATCATGTAGTATGAAAATTCATTTCCTTGGCTCATGAAACCTGTTCCAGTGTACAGAGTTGTTATATCCCCTCTTATCACTAAAGCTTTAGAAAAAAGAAAAAAAACTTATGCATAACATACCTAGACAAGAAATTTCAAGGGCCAGACGTCCAAGTCCAGCACCAGGGACTAAACAGGCAGGAGGGGTGCTGCAAATCATGTAGTTTACTCGGTCAGTAGAGTCAATGCAGCATGTAGTAAAATGCTCAATCAAATAGTGTCAATTTGTGTGTCTCTCTTTAGTCATGTCCCTATGACAGGACCTAATGAATCAGAAAGCAAGCCATCAATATTTGGATATTGAATTGTAAAGACAAAAAGACTTTTTCCACAAACTCAGAATGTATTGATCAGAGGTCAGAGACTCAAAAGTCCAGGAATAAATAACAGTAACACGATGTACCTCTTCTTCTGACGATCAGGAAACAAGGAATCAAGCTCTTCAAGGATAGGCTTGTAGCATTGATCTCGTTCTCTCTGGCCCTGTAAGTAAAAGCATATACCACTAAGAGCTTAAGTTGTGATACAAATTTAAAGAAAGAATTAATTACATCATTGACAGAAGAAAATGACAAAACAAAAATATGGTTACCTCTGCTGCCCAGTCTCGAACTATATTCCTTATTATACAACGAACCTGTGTTAGAAATACAACAAAATTATGCACATTTTAAAGTAACACATTGGTGAGCTATACATAAAACATCGCAACAAACATATGCAATTGTACTGGTGTGAGTGTCCCTCTATCATGTGAATATGCATATGTGTAAGGTGAGAAAACCGACCCCCATCACTTTCTAAGCTGCCTAATGAAACTATAGAGATGGAGAATATATTCTAACAAGACGCCTTACGATCTTTGTCTCACACTCCAAGAGCCCTAATACAATTATGAATACCTAGGATGAAGGAAAATGAATATCATCAGCCACTGTAAAAGTGAAAAGGCATACCTTATCTACATCAACCAAAGGAACAAGTGTCTGTAACGATGAATCCAACCAATCATGAGACGGAAATGATACCTAAGAAAGATAAAAGTAACATTTGAATTAGAATAATCACATGAATTAGTACGACGATTTTATAGTCACAAATGAAGTATGCAGCAGAAATATACACAACAAAACCTATGCTTTACAGTAGAACGCTTTCTGACGATATACTACCAGGTAATATTCATATGATCTAGATTCTAAAATACCATGAAATATTCGTATGATCCACCAAAGATGCTCAACAGCCTAAAGATTTTATATAACCGATACAATAACTAAAGAAAACGCGCATTGCTAAGGATAAGCAACACATTTTCTGAAAGGAACTGAGGAATAAAAGTGTTTTGAGTTGCAATTACACTGCCATGGTCATGATTTAACTGGCCTCCATCACATTCACATGTCTTATCATTGATTCTTGTGTCTGCAGAGTGATCCTTGGGGGAATGATCATGAGCTTCCTTCCTTTGAAGCTCCTGCATTTATACAAATAAATTAAAGGTTCTAAATGGAAAAGATAAAGTTCTCCATGACTTGATCTGACCTCTATAGGCACTCCTGGCCCATGCATGTGTTTACTTTCTTCCTGATATGTACAACTATTGGTCAATGCCGGCTGACAAGAAGAGTCGTGCCTTTCATCTAGTGTGTATTTCTCATGAGCGCAGTCAAGATTTGAGTCTTCACAACCATCATGACCCTGACTCAAGTCTATAGGGGGCTCAAAAGCCTGCCAAGTGTAATTATGAATTATATCATTACATGACATGAATTGTAGATTTTCTAAGTGTTTCAAGTTTCACGTTATGAATTACATAATCAAATAAGTAGCATGAAGCAATTGAAACGACAAGGGAATTAGAAGAAGAAATGCTTGCAACTTACTGACCTGAAGCATATTAAATATGAAATATGAATTCGCCGATATACACCTGCAACAACAAAGTCCAACAACTTAACAATGATTCAAACAAGACTATACTTAGGATATCTGGGACAAACACAAACAGGATATAAATAGCACAAAGTTCAATCTCGCATACTATCGAGTTTAGTGTACCAGCATGAGAAGAAGAATTATAGGAGGCACGGATATCATAAACTTGTGATACTTATATATGCTACAAGATGATAATAAAACATCTACAGACTACAGATTTCACCTTCTTAATCTCTGAAACTTCATAAGGTAATGGGGTACCAATGCCTGGTGAAGGAAAAAAAAAGGCATTACTGAAAATCGTTAGTTCTGTTGTAACTATATGCAAACAAAGAAGATTCAACTTGACTCTGAAATCATTTGGTGATCTCTTAACAGCTATGCATAAGTGCTTATTATTCGTAAGCATTTCGAACGGAAAAATATGCCACAACAATAAACCATTAACATAATATCGATATAGTAACACAACAAATAACAAACAAGCCGAAATGAATAAACTACTGAACGGCAAGAGCTTTAATTTTTCTCTAGACGCATATATGGAAAACCACATGATTGTTATTAGAAGATGCCACTACTCTCTCTAATAACCGTATCACATTTCTCAAGGCAACAAAAATTACCTTGTGGGTAGGAGACAGCTTCCGATATGATCTTTCCCATCTTTTCAGATCCTCTTCCGAAGCCTCTGGATAACTGTAAACATTTTGAAGCATAAGGAAGGTCAACGATGTAGAACCTTTTAAGCCCACTAGCATTGTCATTTACAATTTAAAAAACACTGTAGATCAATCAGCGAATTTGAAAACTCAATCAGCAAACTAAGATTCGATAATCAGCACAATACAAAAAATCAATAGCAATGAATTTGTGTATTCACCTTCAGTGTGAAAAATAAAAAAATTAAATAAAGCTACCAAACCAAAATTCATATGCAATCGAGAATTGTAACTTAACCACTGTTAAATCATGAAAAAAATACAATGCAATCTACAATTGTGATTCGAAATTCTAATCAGTCGAGACAATTCTCCTTGAAAATAGTGCCATTTCAGGTATGAAACGATAAGAGAAGAGGTCGAGTAGAGATAAAGAAATGAGAAAGTAAGAATACTTGAGGTAAGCACTGATGATGCGGCGAAGAGATTTGGCTTCGAGAGCTTCTTCAAGCTTCTTCTGACGCCGTATCCTCTCCTCCTCACTCACTTCCCTCAAATTATCGTTCCTCTCCGTTTCCGTCACCGTGTCCGTAACTTTAACAGGTGATGGTGACGGTGCCGTCTCCGTCGCCGGCATCTCTGACGATGAATCCATGGTGGCTCTTTTGTTTGGAGCTTGATGTAGTCGTCGTGGAGCGGTTGGGTTATACGAGGAAACATTTTTCCAAATTGGGCCTTATCTTCCTTAATTAGCCTCACTTGGCCCATTTGCGTAGTAGGAGATACAATCACGTCAAATTCGAATTTTCCGTTTTCGAAATTGATTTCTAGAAGAAAAACCTAATTAAAATAAATACTATCTTCGAAAATTAAATTGTTTCAGACATATGTACTTTAGTAGATTTACGGTTTGTACGTCATCTGGGCGAGATATTGGGTTTGACTGACACCAGAACATGTAAAAGTAAAAATCTTGGTGAGAGAAAAACATTTGGTGAGTGTTTCCGAACCAAACATTCACAAGTACAGTACTTGCCAAACTACTCGCAGGTTCTTTCACTAAAAAGCAGATAAGTTATCATTTATAACGTGCTTCTGTTCATAGAGGTCATTTAGTTTTTGTTTAGCTTTTGAATTGTGTTCTTAGCATAAATAAATAAATATCAATAAATAAAATAAAAAATAACAATGAGTTACAGTGAGGTTCTAGGGATGGGTCTAGCCAAAGGGCCTGGCAAACAGATAACGAACAAGTCGAGTACTAAGTTTTTATATTCATCAACCGATAACACATGAGTTTATTTAGGTTTTAGATGGGACTGTTGATTCATCAAAAACATATAAACAAAGAAATCCAGATTGAAATATAAGTTTTAGCCTTTTAGGGATATATATTGGTTAAGTTGTTTTAGCACATTTCTTCCTCATTGTCCAGAAGGCAGGATAGTATCGGTTCTGCAGCACACAACATAACAAGTTAACCCACCTTTCATTAGAAACATATATAATGAAATTGAGCTTAAAGATTAGAGATAATCAAATCAAGACATGTGAAAAATCTGACCTTCATCATAGACCGGGGATTTGAAGAGTAGGTTGTTTCAATTGTTCTTTCTTTCTGCAAATGTTAGGACAAGCACTGAGTGAGGACGAACACATGACATGTTTTATTTTTGACAGAATAAATGTCTTTGCCATTTTATTATCTTGTGTATATTACCTCGATCACAAACCCATAATGTGAAGCAACTCTCTTTACATCCTCCAAACTTAGCTCAATTGACATTTCCTAAGAAACAAAAACACGAAAAATATATTGTGATATCTCAAAGTTATAAGGCGAGACTGTGGGACAAGTCCAATGCTTACATTTTCCAGGCCCTGTGCGTCCGCAAAGTGATACAACAGAGGTCCTAAATTTATCCAAACCTGATGGAACATTAATTTAGACATGTTGTTAATTAGGAACAATAAAATATCAAAAGGTGTTGGATAGAAATGCAACAAGGAATTTACTCCTCCATCCTTTAAGACATTGGATATGGTTTCAATGTACTCGATGACATTATGAGCTGTGTCGATGAAAAAGCAAGTCACAACTACATCCCACATTCCTGAAATTCAGTGTTACCGGTTACATTTTAAAGCAAAAGAATGAAACATATATATTGCATATTGGCTTAATAAAAAAAAAGTAGTGTTAGTTTCTAACCTGCCTGACTTGATTCATTGAATACTTCAACAAAATCACCACCATACATGGAGAAACCTTTTGTTACTCCTGCACTGCTCAAAGAAAATGTATACATCATCAAACTTTTTTCGTAAAGTGAAATGAACTATTCTAGCTCCATGAAATCATCAATACAAGTTGCATAATCAAAAACTAACAACACATTTCAAAATCATATATGCTAGTTCTCGCTGCGGTTCGATAAGGCATACCTTGCAGGATGAATGTCAGGAATAGAAATAGGGCGTAGTTGATCATTGTCTGAGAGCGAATTACAGTTGGTGTGTATCCAGGGGTATATTGTCCACTCATCAGACACTTTTGTACTGATGGAAAAAATAAGCTTACCAAAACTCAAAACTGGACCAGAAGCAACAAAAATTAACTCATGTAATATAAAAAAATGGAAAATTGTCAAGAAAGTAACAAAGTCCTACTAATTAAGAATAAAACTTGAGCATATCATCATGTAGTATGAATATTCATTTCCTTGGCTTATGAAACCTGTTTCAGTGGACAAGAGTTTTTGTTATGCTCCTCAATATTATCAAAGCTACAAAAATATTTTGCTTGTGCATTGCATACCTAGACAAGAGATTTCAAGGGCTAGCCGTCCAAGTCCAGCACCAGGGACTAAACAGGTAGGAGGGCTGCAGCAAATCATATAGTTAACTTTATTAGTAGAGTGTACAAAAATGCTCAACCAAATACTAGTTGTCACTAAATCGCTTGTTAGCTACCAAATTTTAATATTGAATAATAAAGACAAAAAAATTGTTTCCACCAAATCAAAATGCATTGATGAGAGGTCATAGACTCAAAAGTCAGGAACAAAAAAAAAACGTAACACCGCGTACGTACGTACCTCTCCTTTTGACGATCAGGAAACACAGAATCAAGCTCTTCAAGGATAGGCTTGAAGCATTGATCTCGTTCTATCTGACCCTGTAAGTAAAAACGAATATATTAAAGTTGTGATATGATATTAAAGAAAGAATCTGTGAGATATGGTTAATTACCTCTGCTGCCCAGTCTCGAACTATATTCCTGATGACCCAACGAACCTGTGTTAGAAGATAACAAAACCATTGACATTTATAAGTAATATATAGATTGGTGAGCAATACATACAACATCACAACCAACATATAATGTTTCTGGTGTGTGTATCACCTCTATCATGTTCATATTGCACGGGTAATTTTCCAAACAGCCTTGTGAAACTAATAGAGTTTGAGAATAGATTCTAACAGGTCACCTTAAGATTTTTTGTTTCACTACAAGAGCTCTAATACAACTATGAAGAAAATGAAAATCATCAGCCATAGTAAAAGTGCAAATAAAAAAGCATACCTTATCTACATCAACCAGAGGAACATGTGTATGTAATAATGAGTCCAACCAATCATGAGATGAAAATGATACCTAAGAAAGAAAAGACAAGTTTTATAGTGACAAATGAAGTATGATGTAGAAATATACACGACAAAACCTATGCTTGAGAGTACTAGAACGCTTTCAGGAGATAGAATACCAGGTAAATATTCATATGATTCCACCAAAGATGCTCATCAGCCTAAAGATTTTATATAACTGATACAATAACTGAAGAATCTGCGCACTGAGAACGATAGTCAACACGTTTTCTATAAAGAACTGATGTATAAAAGCATGGGAGTTGGCATTACATGACTGCCATGATCGTCATTTAACTGGCTTCCATCATATTCACATGTCTTATTATTGATTCTTGTCTCTGCAGAGCAATTCTTGAGGGAATCATGACCTTCCAACCTTTGAAGCTCCTGAATGTAATTATAAAACTAAATTATAGCTTCTGAATGAAAAGGATATAAATTTTTCCATGTCTTGATCTGACCTCTATAGACAGTGCTTCTGTTATTGGCTTGCACATGTGTTGACTGAAGTCTATAAGGGGCTCAAAAGTCTGCCCAAGTAATTATGAATTACATCATTACATGACATGGATTGTATTGTAGCATAAATGGTCAAGTTACAAATCACATAATCATCAAATCAGCAGCATGAAACAAGTAAAACGCCAATGGAACTAGCTAGAAGAAAAGTTTATGCAGCTGACCTGAAGCATTTTAAATATGAACTGCGAATTCATCGATATACACCTGCAACAAAAACGTTCAACAAGTTACTAATATTTCAAACAAGACTATACTTAGGAAATATTGTCAACACCAGAGCATACACTACAAAATATTGTGACAATAATTATAATTTCTAACTACAAAAGTTAATGAAAACGTTTAGCAACATCAAGATTCTTCCATAATCCAAAGTACGAACGAAGAAGCACCTAATCATATATGAAGCTCAAGCAACTATTAAAAGAAAAATAAAATCTGAATATCATCTAAGTGTGCTTGTGGTAAGACTACAAGATAATAGTGAAATATATACAGATTCTAGAGTTCACCTTCTTAATCTCTGCAACTTCATAGGGTAATGGGGTACCAATGCCTGGACAAGTGGAAAAAAAATAACATCGAGTGAAAATAGTTTTTTTTTCCTTTTTTCCCTTACGTAAGTATTCTTCTTCTTTTTTTCCAAGGCAACAAAAGTTACCTTGTGGGCAGGAGACAGCTTCTGATATGACCTATCCCATTTTTTCAGATTCTCTTCCGCAGCTTTGGGATAACTGTAAAATTTTCCAAGTCAACGATGCCACAAACTTAAATGGCCTTACAAAACGAACTTAACTACTACTAGTAGTCTACTAGACCACACTACAAAACACACACAATTCAACCAACGATGAAAACGATATGAATCAAAAAAGGTTGAGTAACAACTAACAACGACGACGTGATAAAAACAAAAATACTTGAGATAAGCACTGATGATGCCAGGAAGAGATTTGGCTTCGAGAGCTTCTTCAGGCTTCTTCTGACGGCGTATATTGGCCTCCTCTTCATCATTCACTTCCCTTGATATCTCTATCTGCTCGGTCTCCGTCGTCGCCATCTCTAACGATGAAATAATGGTGCCTCTTCGGTTATCGAAGAAACGATATTTTTAATGTAGGCCTAATGGGTAGTTTAAGTAGCCCATTTGCGTAATTATAAGAGAAATAGTAAAATGTACATTGGAGAACTAATCCTACGGCTGGCAATTCAAATCGGATTTTTCATATTTGTTGAAGAAAACTTGAATTGCTTCGGAAACGGTTATAAACTTGATTATTGCTATGCTTTGAAAATGATTATAATCAGTTTAATCTGATTCTACTTAAATTGAATATCATCTTCCAAAATTACCATGCACACACACAAATTAAAAAAAAGTGAATTACATATTTAAACACGTTTCAAAATATATTTATCCCTCGAACAAATGAAGTAGCTAGGCAGTAGCAGAGGCATACCAAGAGGATAACAGGGTAAGGGATGCCATATAATCCTTATTAAAATAAAATATTACTGATTTTTATTGTATTTTAATTAAATTTTGGTTAAATACTTAGCAAAACTCACTCTGCCCCATTAAACTTGCATTTCTATACTATATATTACAACTAGTCCTAAATGAAGTTATATTATGATTCTTGTAAAACAAATATTTATGGATATATCACTTAACAGATTTGTCAATCATATAGATTATACATTAGTTATATATAAAAATTTAAACAACAATTATTTTTCGTTTGATCGGTTACATGCGGAAACAACTACCCTTTTTATTGATTAATAAATGTTGTTTGTGACCCAAAATAAAATAAAATAAAAAATCATTCTCTTTATAAATGACAGTTGTAATGCGAGATATTTAGTTAATCTAAGATTAAAAACATAGTATACTTGGACTAATGTAAATCTCATAGATACAGTATAATTTGTTCTTCGAGTGATATGCATAAGGATCGAGATAAACAGTATATAATTTAGAACTATAAATCATATCCCAATCCAACTTTAGAAATTCGGTTGAAAATTGAAAGTTGAAAATACACACACATTGAAATCATAGTCATCATACATAATATTCATTCATTGCGTATTCACATTTGGTGTCCACATGGGATGAATCTTCTCCACCACCACTATTTATTTTATTCACATGCATTATCGATATTTTGATGCCATCTGTACAATCCCAACCACTAAACGTTAAAAGATCCAAAGGTCATCATTCGCCAACTCGATACGTCACGCACCAACGGCTGCGATTGAAGTCATTGCTTCCAGCTCACTCTTGCTCCGTCTGATCCTCTCACCGCCAACGCCAAATCCTGCCGTAGCCGTCGCCGTCGCCCAGATCTCCGGAACCGCCGTCGCTATCTCAGTTACAGTCTCCACCGCATAATCTGCCTCTTTAGTCTTTTCTGATCTCCCCACCTTTTTAACCATTTAACAAAAAAAATGAATTTCACATAGAAATGTCGGTAAAAATAAATTAATTTACTGTGAATGGAATAAATATTTACCAGGATTGTTCGAAGCCCGACAGCTTTACCCGCGGTAATATTGTGGATATTATCATCCAAAAATACCTATTTTGAAAAAATAGTGTTACGTGTCGACTTAGAGATTTATCAAAATTTAACAGAAAATGATTAAATAAGAAAGTTACCGTGCGACGAGGGTCAACGTTGGCGACACGAATGCAAATATCCATTGCGGTCAACGAAGGCTTGAGAACCACGGGGTGTTCATCGGGTCGGGTTGTTGACCCGAATAAGTTTGGATTCATTGTCTCGAAACAAATCATCTCTTCGAAACAATCTTCTAAACCCAATTTCTCCAGAACCTTCATCGCATGATTCCTGTCCGAATTCGTAAATATCTGAACCAAAAGTCCAAAGTAATAAAGATGATCATTTATTCGTTTTGGCAAACTATACAAAAGTATTATACTACATAATTAAATTTAAAAACTTACAATTTTTCTCTGTTTAATTTTGTTCAGAAGATTTCGTAGCCTATTGTTTGGTTCGATCGAACCGTAAGGTAACCTTCCGTGCACGAAACTGCAAACAAATAATATCCAAGAAAAAGTTTAAAAAAACAAATTGTTTCCCTGGAAAAACAATTATATGGAGTATTTATCAAGGATGATTTTTGTTTACCTGTGATATTCATCAGGATGGACATCATGACCTAACGCCTACAAAATTTATAAGAAAATAATTTTTTTAATCAAGGTAAATAGTGACTAAATTTTTGAAGAAAAATGGAGAAGTGAAATTACCCTGAGACCAGCAAGAGTACTTCCATAAGTCTTGAAGAGATCAACTCTTAGACTTGCAGCTTTACTTTCCGGAAATCCAAATTTCTCCACTAGAAAATCTGCACAGAAATAAAATTACTAACCGAATGTTTTAAAGAATTACAAGTAGAAGAAAGTATTATAATTGTTTAGTTACCGTCGATATTCTTTTTGACAGCTGGCGCTATTCCGGTTTTCAGAGGGTATAATGTATCATCCAAATCTAATCACACAATTAGAAACAAACAAAAAAACAATTATTAGTACTATAACTTAGTAAATGAACTCTAAATTTTACTATACCGTAATATGAATAGCTTACCGAAAATGAGGCAGTTGATCGGAGAGAAATCCATTACAAGAAAAATAAGTAAAAAATGCGGTTTTGAATATTCTGAGAAAATGGAGGAAATAGCAAACAATGAAGAGGCGTGAAAGAATGGGTGAGGTTGGATGGTATTTATAGGAAGCTCAGTCGTTTTTTTATTTGTTTTGCTTTTTTAAAAAATTATGGATACTGACTGCTGACTCATAGTTCAAATCCTTTTCGATGTTTTATCTGATTTTTCATTTTCTTTGAAAAATCCGTTACATTATATAATATGTTTTGAAGTTAATGGAATCATATTCTATCCTGATATTATTTGCAACGATCGCTTACTATCTTCATTAAACAAATGTAAAACCAATTTTAAAATCTCTAAGAGTTTCGAGACCTTACGTGTTAAGTCTTTATAAAATGTTTCGATGAACATAAATAACTAAAAGTCTTTATCTTACAACAATATATATATATATATATATATTATTTTATTTTACTTTTTTTCCATATGATCACCGAAAATCGATCACATGTGTATCGATCAATGAAGTAATCTGTTCTAAATGTCAATCATTAGGTTTTAGGTTTGAGCTCTTTTCTTAACAACATTGCCTTGTATGTAATTCAAATAAAATAAGACGACACCGTCATAAGTTTCTACACACAAAACACGTGTTTTATTACAGACAAAAATATATATCATCAATTCCTAGTAGGCTAGTACGCGTTGAGATGTTGATATAATTTAGTTTGATTATTACGACGTGTTGCATATGCTATAAACAGATGATTGGAGATTAGGAATTAATTATGTTTACTGGTTTGTATATTGATTATTTACAAACACCTAATGGTGACAACTCACAACAAATAGTATAAAGTAGCCAGGAATCTATCTAAAAAGCAGAAATTACGAATCGTGAATTTTAACACATAAAAATTCTTGTGATAATGATCATATAAAAAGCAGAAAATGATATTGCTTGTGAAAATTAATCGTGAATTTTTAATACATAAAAGTCGAAAATGATATTGCTTGGGACACTATTGTATTAATTGATATTTGTGCTTCTGTGGACCTCTCCCAGACATCAGCACTTCACATCAAGAGATGTCACCAATGTGTTGGGTTATTGGTTGTACATTTTGTACACACTCCATCTTCTATCGTAAAAGATTCCAAAATGATACTATTATTATTTTCCGTTTCCATTATTTCATTTGATTTATGATCATAGAATTATTTAAACAAATCATTGGAGTCAGAGAAGAATGACAAATATTTATTTCTGTCCAAACCATGATATTTGTTCCTTTCATTTGTGGTCTTGCAAGAACAAAATTTAGATAAATATTTTGCCACATATAAATACAAAATTAAATAATTAATAAACAAAAGATTGATCGATTAACTAATTTCATTGACAGATAATTTAACTAATTAAAACCAGCTGACAAAAACCAAATATCAAAACATAAACTAATAAAACAAAAATACTTATGATCCAAAACTGGGCTAACACTCTAACTATAGGCCCATATAATTTACTTCAAATGGGCCCTTTTTGGAAAAGTTGATCGATTTACATTTTCCAGTATGTATTTTTAGTCGGCAAATTAAATGAATTAATTTGGCGAGAAACAGAGGAAAAAAAAAAGAAAAAGAAAAAAGAACTCCCTCCTGTTTTGTAAAAAGCGCCGAGGTTTCTCTAGGAAACTCTAGAAGATGAGAAATCCTTTGTCTCTGGCACCTTCTATACACTCTCTACTTCTTCTTCTTCCCTCCGCTCTCATCTCCTCTCATCTCCTCTCATCATCTTTCTCCTTCTCGACTCTTATAATCCAGCAACAGCTACAAGCCCTTCTCTAAAAGATCTCTCTTTTGCTCAGGTTTGTTTTTTCCCCAGTCTTCTTCGATTATGCATATCACTTTCTTTGTTTTTACCATTTGATATTAGCTTAGCTTATTTCTTCTATTTATTGAAATTGCAATCGTTTTGTTTACCTTTTCTTTTTGTTAATTACTATCAATTTCGGAACGGTATCTAAGTGGTATCATAGAAGAGTTAAATCTTAATAATCCCACAGAGACACTTGAAATATTAGTTTCAGTTTATGTTACAATTGAGTTCTTAGTATGTTTTGAATGATGTAATGAAAACAAGATTAGTGTTAATTACCACTAATCATTGGTTTAAAAATGACTAATCATAAATTGTGTTGACAAATCTCGATGTTCAAATCTTGTATCTGGAAAAATTTACAGGAAAATGGCAGAACAAGAATACACAGTAGCATCAGACAGTGAAAACACAGGAGAAGAGAAATCATCATCATCTCCATCACTACCCGAAATAGCAGTTGGAATCGACATTGGCACTTCCCAATGCAGCATAGCAGTTTGGAACGGCTCTCAAGTTCAAATCTTGAGGAACACAAGAAACCAGAAACTAATCAAATCATTCGTCACTTTCAAAGACGAAGTCCCTGCAGGTGGAGTCACCAACCAGCTCTCACATGACCAAGAAATGCTAACCGGATCTTCCATCTTCAACATGAAACGTCTCATTGGTCGTGTAGACACTGACCCTGTCGTTCACGCTAGCAAGAACCTTCCTTTCTTGGTTCAAACTCTTGACATTGGAGTCAGACCGTTCATTGCAGCTTTGGTTAACAACGCTTGGAGAAGCACTACTCCAGAGGAAGTTTTAGCTATATTCCTCATGGAGTTACGTTTAATGGCTGAAGCTCAGTTAAAACGTCCTGTCAGAAACGTAGTCCTCACTGTTCCTGTTTCCTTCTCTAGGTTCCAGCTTACACGGTTCGAACGAGCTTGTGCTATGGCTGGACTTCATGTTCTTCGTTTGATGCCTGAACCAACAGCTATCGCTTTGCTTTACGCACAGCAACAGCAGATGAATACGCATGATAACATGGGAAGTGGAAGCGAGAGGCTTGCGGTTATATTCAATATGGGTGCTGGTTATTGTGATGTTGCAGTTACTGCAACTGCTGGTGGTGTTTCACAGATTAAAGCCTTGGTTGGAAAACCAATCGGTGGTGAAGATATATTACAGAACACAATGCGACATATAGAAGAAGAAGAAGCTTTTTCGGGGTTGCTTCGTGTAGCGGTGCAGGACGCTATTCACAAGCTATCCGAGCAAGATAATGTACAAATAGAAGTTGATTTGGGAAACGGTAACAAGATTTCTAAAGTTCTTGAGAGGTTGGAGTTTGAGGAAGTGAACAAGAAGGTCTTTGAGGAATGTGAGAGACTTGTTGTGCAGTGTATGAGAGACGCGAAAGTCGAGGCTGGTGATGTCGATGATTTGATAATGGTTGGAGGGTGTTCTTACGTTCCGAGAGTGAGAACCATTCTCAAGAACGTGTGCAAGAAAAATGAGGTTTATAAAGGTGTGAATCCGTTGGAAGGTGCGGTTAGAGGAGCTGCTTTGGAAGGTGCGGTGACTTCAGGGATTCATGATCCGTTTGGGAGTTTAGATCTCTTGACTATCCAAGCCACTGCTCTTGCGGTTGGAGTTAGAGCTAATGGGAACAAGTTTGTGCCTGTGATTCCGCGGAACATGATGGTTCCAGCGCGGAAGGATCTCTTCTTCACGACGGTTCATGATAACCAGAAGGAAGCTTTGATCATTGTGTATGAAGGAGAAGGAGAGACTGTTGAAGAGAATCATCTTCTTGGATATTTCAAGATCGTTGGGATTCCACTGGCACCTAAAGGTGTTCCTGAGATTAATGTTTGTATGGACATAGATGCGTCGAATGCTTTGCGTGTTTTTGCAGCTGTGTTGATGCCAGGTTCGTCGACTCCGGTGGTTCCCGTGGTTGAAGTGAGGATGCCAACGGTTGATGATGGACATGGCTGGTGTGCTCAAGCTTTGAATGTGAAATATGGATCCAGTCTTAATTTGGTTAGTCTTCAGAGGAAGATGTAAGGTTGAATAAAAACGTGTTGGTGATATATTTTAGGATATGATAAGATATGAGGATGTTTCTTATGATCCGTTTAAAGAAGAGTTTGTGTCTGTGCTTGGGTTTGTGTCGGAATGTCAAAACAATGTTTATATGTGTAATGAAGTTTTAATGTTCTGCAGATTGTACAATAGAAAAGAGTCTGGACATTTTCTTCTGAGGTTTTAAAATGTTTTGTTGTAAAATTGTACACTACGAATTTTCCCTCTGGTCTCTGAGAGATTGATAAAAACCGTAAAAGAATTAAAATCGCTTGTACACTACGAATTTTCCCTCTGGTCTCTCAGAGATTGATTAAAATCTAAAAGAATTGAAATCGCTAGAAGGAGGGGTCGAACCTCCGACCTTGTGGTTAACAGCCACACGCTCTAACCAACTGAGCTATTCCAGCTGTCATGTCCTGTTATATCTAAACATTATTATTTTGTTTATTTTCCCTTAAGCTTAAAACTTAAAAGGGTACTTTTCCTCTCTAATATATACTCCTATATATTAGTAGAAATTAAAGGAAAATGATATTTTCAAGATAGGGACTTCCAAAATATAGTATTTATGATTTTTTACAGTTGTGTTGCAACAAATATAATTAAAGACTATGATTTTAATTTGATAGGTAAGAAAAATCCAAATGCAGTGAATGAGTATCAAGCTTTATGTTTCTTCTCGATTTTGATCTCATATCTTGGATATTGACCCATATATTTTGGTAGGTTTGGAACTTTAAGGTATTGAAGTCAAAGTAATTGTATAATTTTGCCGAAAATTCATGGATCCATTAATTCAAAGTCATATCTAGTTTAGGGATATATGTATATCACAAGTTTTCTTTGATTTACGGAATTGTTAGCATTAAAAATCTGAACTCTTAAAATCGTGTAAGCAAATTCTTTCTCTCGGATTCCTTTTGTGATTCGTTTAAAACAGTGATGGTGGTTGACATAATTCGGGGATAATAAGGAGAACGAGTGCAGCATTTACAGATCTGTATAGTTACTTTGACAGATAAATCCTATTTAAATGACCTAAATTCGTAACGCAATAAATATTTGAAAACTCTACTGTACATTTGACCCAATTTAGCTACCTCTCATACACATAGTAACATGACATAAGACTAAATTTTAGCAAAAAATATACAAAAAACGTTAATTTAGATTGATTGACCAATCAACCAAGTGGTTGGGCAGGGATGGAGACAAGCGGCAGAAAACCAGGCACCATTTACCAACTCGAAATGTATACTAAAGATTGCTTATTATTATTGAAGTTTTGAGTTGTTAACTTATGCAAATCATAGTTGGTTATTTCTTGTTTTTTTTTTATATAAAATATGGCGACTTAACAAACCTCTTTTTAAAATTCCAAATATAGTATCCAAATCTAGTTAACGAATAAACCCATATGCATGCACATCTCTACAAGTATATATGAGACTGGATTTTCACATTTTCATGCAATAAAAGATCATGCTTACTTCATTCAAAACACATTAATTTGTTTTCTTCCCCATCACAAAAAGATTACACGTACGTATATATAAATACTCTTAATTAGAATAAATATCATAGAACGTATCATTTATTCAAAGTGTTGACAAACAAGAACTATTACACCTGTAAATTTAGTTTATCATCTCGTCCTACTCCTAATATTAAAATTAAAATTAAAATTGTGTGCTTGGCTTCACGAAATACTCGCACTTGAGCGTGTCTAGAGGCTATTTTTATATATATCTTTAGTCAATAAGACAAATGTTATGGTCTTATTTTCACCTAAACCGACTAACTTTTTAATACTTTAATTTTTATTGATTACAATCTTATTATATTTATTTATGTTGGTCTGAAAAACACTTATTATATATATTATTAGCTACAACTTTTATAGGTTATTTGGTCGAGTGGACCTTCCAACATCCGCTTCTTAGGATTCTCAATTATTTTGTTTTGTCTCACATTGTGTTATGTGTTAATAACTTAACATAAATCTAATGGAAAGAAGCAAAAACAATAGATTTCATTATTCAATTGAAGTACCAACAATAATTAAGTAATACATTTTGCACAAAATTACATTAATGACAAGCAAGACATGTAGCATTCCTTATTGTTTGTTCACGAGATATATATCCATGCGTTTTCATTTTAAGATATTTAACATCAAAAACTGATTTCTAATACATACAGTAATGTTAATTCTAAACACAGAAGATAATTGATCTCATATGATGTAGTAAACATCAAGAGGTAGACTAAGCAAATAAGCAATCGTAAACATATTTTGTTTATATCTAAAGAAACTAAAGTTTCACTTTATCTCATTTTGAAACATTAACTATTTTTCCATTCTTAAAGTATGGATTCATAGTAATATTTTAAAACAAGATCCATGCCTTGATATAATATAAGCAACTAGAGAGTTTATCGATGCCTCAAGCTTTGTACCTTGATGATACTTTTCTGTCGACTCATGCCTTAATTATTCTTCATTGATCAAAATCATCAGACCAAGTTAAATTTTTAACTCTTCGCATAAAGTTTGTTTGGACGTATTTAGCTTTAATTCATTTGTTAGTTCGTAAGTTTAATTTCTTACAAAACTTTTTAAATGATTTTTTTAGTTCAAACCAAATTCAGTTTTAATTAATGAATTTTCTCTGCTAACTATATTAAACACGAAAACAATTATTTTATCACTCTTAGCTAGTAGCCTAGCATGTCTAGTATAAAAAATTTTACATGTCATTTTAATTTCTTGTCCGTATATGTCGACGACAAAATATCTAACTTTATAATATCCAACCAAATATAAATTATCTCAAAAATTTAACATTTATCTCAGATTTTCTTCTATCCTTTTCATCATTCAATTTGTTTTTGACGTCCATCATTCAATTATTTGAAAATGTTTTCTTTTTTTCTTTTTTAAAGCAATATGCACAAGCCTGCTCAACATCAATAATGCTTGGAAATTTTTTATCACAAATCACTACAAAGTAATTACATTTGATCATTCGGTCGTAATGCTTGCAAAATTATTAATTAACCCTCTCTGTTACGGAGTTGAATATTTAAAATAAAACATACAAAAAAACTAAAGTTACTGAAGACGTTCTATGGAAAAAAAAAAAAGTTAGGTTCCCTTAATTAATAGTAGTCACGTGTGGCATTCATTACACTGGTTTTTAAATATCCCGGCGGCTTCCACGTCAGCATATACGACGTTCTTCCGACAAGAGTGACACCATAATGTCGGAGAAAGCCCTGATGACGAACTTGTGTGTCTCGGTTGGATTCAAAGAGAGATAACTGAGTAGCAGTTCGTTCAAGAAGTCATACCCGTCATCCGGATGGGTAAGATCTCCGGCGTCAATGGCGGCGTCAATCATCTCTTGCATTGATCGACGAAAATCAGTTAACGGATCCGGTGAGTACACGTGTTTCTTGACGGCGTTTCCTCCGGTTAGAAGCCTCGTAGTACTAGTCACGACAGTATCGTAATTCTTCTTCTTGTTCTTCTTTGTGGCTATAGTGGCATCATCGTAATTATTAGAGAATTGATCTCTTGACAAACCCGGTGAGTCAGTGATTGCATTGGATCGACCAGGGGAAGAGAAAAAGAAGCGACGTGAAGCGAAAGCGGCGGATACATCAGGAGAAATATCAGATTCATATGATGACGTGGATGAGGTGGTGGTGGTAGTGGCGGCGGAAGTGGTGGCGGTGGAGGAGGAAGGTAAGTCAACGACACTGTGGTGGTAGTTGTTATTGTCGTCGTCGTGGTAAAGGAGGTTGAAGTTGTTGATGAGAACGATGGAGGGACGGCTAGGATGGTTGGAATCCTCATCGGGATCGGCGGAGGAAGGAGGAATACACGGCGAGGAATAGCATTTGGTGAGATTTGACGGGAAGCAAAGATGGAGGCTTTTCCACAAGATTTTTGGCATTTTTTCAGAGAGAGAGAGATGGGGAGAATAAATGTTTATTTGTTGGCTTATTTTGTAACATATATATATAACATATGGTTTACTAACATACGTTTATAATAAGGGTATTTATGTCATTTAGAAAATTCATTTTTTTACAATAAGTGAACTACTAGTCTACTACTACTATCAATTATCTCATTTTCAAGTATCATAATGCAGCTACCAATGACTCTGAATGTTGACTATTACCACCACATGCACTTGTGCTGTAACATTTTATTTACTGCAGTTATTAAGATCTATAAAGTGTGTGTTTTATGAAACTTTTACAAAGTAGATTCTGTAAAGCACTGTGGAAACATGTGTACTCTAAATGGGTGCTGTACTTTCGAGTGAATGTGAATACCAGATATTTACTTTTTTCAGTTTTTTTTCTTTCTTTTGGATTTATACTTTCTAATTTTGTATTTATTTTCTTTCTTTCTGAACACTGACATACAAAGCTGCATTCAACATGGGGACGTATATTTCTTTATCTGTGAATGTTATTTATTAATTTTCGTTTATTCATATAATATAGTAAGAGTGACAAAAATTGCAAAAAAATGATTGTCCTTGCAGTTACAGAAAATAGCTCACGAGGAGGAAAATTTATCCACCACCTAAATTGGTCCATTCGTGATCATGACGTAAATCCAAAAGATGCTAGTTCAAGTACATACACCGCTAGTGTGGTCCTGGTCTCCGTCCACCGGTCCGATTGACAACGTCATGTCGAGTTTTCACTGGTCCGACCAATCAGATGATTGGCTCAGTTAAAAAAAAAAACACATCCTCTGGATCAAATACAAATATTCAGCTACTAAAGTTGGATATCTGGTAATTCATATACGTAAAATCAATATTTGAATTCTTACTAGATCAAGTAAAAGTTCAAACTCGGATTCCGCTATTTCAAACATTTTTTTGGTCATTTCACTAGTTTTAGATTTTTTTTTTTCAATTATTACAAAAAATTTTGATTGATTTTATTTGTTGTTTTCAGTTTACAATGCAAAATTAATTAATTTGTTTTGACCGTTTGTATTTTGATATTAGTTTTCTTATTGGTGGAATAACTTTCAATTAGTTCAAATTTAATGTTTTAAATAAGGAAAAACAAGACATTAAATGATTTTTAATCTATGTGTTAAAATTTTAAACTACAAGTATACCCTAACATAGGCTGTTGGAATATATTACGACATATATTTAAACATATAACTACAACCTTGCTTCCACACGACTTTTGGTTGCTTGAGTCCGCATTACATCCGTTAGAACTGCTTTTCAATTGGATACAAAAGTTTTATCCATGTCTCTGTCCGCGCGAGGTGGTGTGGGCCTAGTCCGAACAAAGGACCAACAGCTCTAGTCACGTAGAGGTCAGATAATCCGACCTGAAAAACCTTACCTATCATCTTGCCGAGCCCATGTGGACCCGTGGTTCCCAATTTGCTTGGTTATCCGGTACCAAAAAAGATTCGAACTCATCTCTCATATAAGGATAAATTGATGTACGCCTTAGGGACCAGAACATAAAAATATAGTTATCATATTTGTTGTTATCTAAGCTACTCATGATTCGTTCAATATTCCATTATCAAATAAGAACCACAAAAAAGGGGCGAGTGATGGATTATAAGTTTTTATGTATCTTGAATCTATCACACATATTGGTTTTGGTTTATATTATGGTAAGTTGTAGAATGTTTGTAAAGCCTTAAGGCCATTTTGCCCCATGTCAGTGTTGGCGTATGGACCAACAACTTAGCCCCACATGGCCACATATCGATGTCTTATTTGGTTTGGACCGGAATTTTGAGACAAATCATATTTTGGGTCATCCGTTTTTGAGTGTGTGTGTGTGTGATAACATCGGTCATCGGTTTAATATTGCAAATGACCAATTCATCAGTTCACTTCAGCTTAGCCAATATTAGGGGTTTAGATCAGCTGATTCAATAAAGTTTTATGGCAATACAGATAAACTCGCAGTTCGAAAGAATATGTCTGAAAGAGTTAGGCTTACATGTTTCGGTTCTTAGATTCATCTAAAAAAATCTGAGTGTTATGAATGTATGGTTGTTATTACTAATAATTTGTTGGGTTTATTTCTTTATCTATCTCTTTCTCTTTGGTGTTGTTATAGGGACATTGAGAACAACTAGACAAAACAAAATGTCATTAATGCGAAACATCCAACATTTTAAAGCACATGAGCTTCGAAAAACGTAAGTTGTCAGAAGTTAACATCAAACCTAGTCACACAGACTATCGTTGTAGACTCTCAAAAGATTGCAGCAAAACCCTCCAGCGAAGAAACGAGGACAGGTAACATGTTCGTTAATTACATATGCATGCAGCCTCAATTATAGTACTGTTATAAAAAGCTGATTTTATTTCATTTCTATAAGTAGTCATATCACAAACTTCAAGTTCAAGTCTCAGCTCGACGACTTGCTACCTCTAATCCGTTTCCTGCAAAATTTGACAGCAGAATATGTAAGCTGACACATACAATTACGCGAAAGACAATCATAGAACACATGTTCCGCATTGGTTGAGGCTGCACTTGGTATTAAAATGCATACTATACAAGAATTATAATTCGAAACTTAATCTAAGTAACAAGAGTAAATAACTAATTATGAGTTTATGAGCAAAAGGAGATGAATTACCATCTGGATCAAAGAAGAAAACTTGTTTGACTTTTCCATCTGGTAGAGACTTCTGGAAAGTTTCTATCCCTTTCTCCTACATCATCATATAAACGAAACAGAGTAAGCTAATTTGAGTTTCTGAACAAAATTATGTAAAAAGGTCATGTAAAGGAGAAAACGAAGCAATGCAAAGAAAGAAGACCTTGAGGGAACGAAGGAAAGAGTCGAAGTTGGAGATAGAGAAGCAGATATGGTGACCCATTGGGAGATGGCTTGGATCACGAACCGGTGAGGTGGCACTGAAAGGACCTTCTGGAAGGTTAGTTGAAGGGTTTCTCTGGATGATGTGCATTGCAAAAGCACCTGGTAAGTTTAGCCATATCACCTTTAGGTCTCCAAAGTCAGGGCTTTCGATCTCCTCGAACCCAAATATCTGAAAACATTATAATAATATATATCACTTCAGCCACAAGAGGAGAGGAATGATAAATCAACGAAGATTTGGGAAACTAATTAAACAAAACTGATCAAAATGATTAATATTGGGAAAAACTGATTTATATAAAATCTCAATTATTATTCTCCTCCAAATGTGGACACTCTCAACAGAGATTACAAATGAGGCTAGTGAACAGACACAAACCTATAAAGAAAAATCCAATTGGAAAAATCCTAGATTCTAGTGGATATGGTTAATTGATACATGAAGTTAAATCAAATTTGTATTTGTTTTGTCGAATTTTGCAACACCACAAACGCAGAACAGAGAAATTGATGAATCAGAGAGGAGATTTAAAAACTGAGAAATTGAAAACGTCGATTAGGTTTTGTTACCTCTTTGTAAAACTGGGCGAGGCGTTTGATGTCGGATGATTCTCTGGCTATATGGCCAAGACTCGCCATGTTGGGTTGGTTCTAATCAAGAATTCAGTTACAAACTTACAATTTGGGGAGATGAGTGAAAAAAGAAGAAGAGGATAATGAATCAATTGATTATCTAATTAAAAGGATTGGTAAGTAATCATCCCAGTCATCATTTTTATGTAATTATCAATACGTGGCATCGAGTCATCATAACACATCTTCAATCAAATCAAACAAGACCACCGAACTGATCGGTTTTAACTTTTTAGTTTTTAGTCATTTTCAAAATTTCAGTAAATCTAAAACCCATTTTAGTAATTAAATAATTGTTTTTTCCTCTGTTGCCAACATGTAAATAAATTTATTTCTGAAATTTTTGAACAACAACTAGAAATGAAACAAATTTTAGTAGTAGAAGAATCAATAAAAATGGCTGGTTTTTAAAGAAAATTTGTTTTAAGTTGGACAAAAAAACTTGGATATTTTATCATTTTTTGTAGAGACTTTAAATATTTATTTATTAAAACAAATCTGAACATTTTGTGTGGCAGCTTTTTGTTGTTGTAGCAAGGCTCTCTCACCTTTTTCTGTTAAACGGATCAACATATCTGTTACAAAATAATTTTATACTCCACTGTTTACATGGTAATCTGCAATTTTAAAATAATATTATAATTTCAGTTGTACGTCAAAAAATGATTACCACCTTAATCCGACCAATCAGAACAATTCGAACACCCGACCAAACAACGTATCCGGTTAAAACACCCGGTCCGATTTTAAACCCTATTTCTCGGTAATCCTTCTCAATCTCACATTTTTTTTCAATCGCATTCCTTTTACCTCTCAGATCAGACGTCAATTCTCAACTCTTTCACTGAAGAAACTTTCAGCGAAATCTCTCTGCGTTTCCGTTACGCCGATCGATCGGTTAAAGAATTGAACATGGAAGGTAATTCTGGTGGAGGCGGAGCTGAAGGCGGAAGAGCTGTAACCGGAGGAGGGAGCGATGTGGAATTGGTGAGCAAGACGTTGCAAGTGGAGCATAAGCTATTCTATTTTGATCTTAAGGAGAATCCTCGTGGAAGGTACTTAAAGATATCGGAGAAGACGTCGGCTACAAGGTCAACCATCATTGTTCCTTCTTCTGGCATCTCTTGGTTCCTTGATCTCTTCAATTACTATGTCAATTCTGATGAACATGAGCTCTTTAGCAAAGAATTGCAGCTTGATTCCAAGGTTTCTTTTTTTTTCCAATTTTTATCACTCTTCTCCATTTAAGTACCGTCGTTGACTTTTTGTTGTTGTCTGTGTGATGCTACTTTATTAGGTGTTTTACTTCGACATCGGTGATAACAGAAGAGGACGCTTCTTGAAGGTATCATCAATTTCTCTGTTTTTGTAATACAAATCTCAAGTTTCAAGCTTTTGTTAGATGTTTATGAATGTTTTTAATGGGGTTTGGGTGTGGTGTTAGGTGTCAGAAGCATCAGTTAGTAGAAACCGAAGCACCATTATTGTGCCAGCTGGAAGCTCTCCTGATGAAGGATGGGCAGCTTTCAGGAATATCTTAGCTGAGATCCATGAAGCGTCAGGACTTTTCATGATGCCAAATCAGGTGGTATTATCTCTCAACCAGATTTAACTAAGCTCTTTGTTTCTTTGGTCTCATTCTTGTCATTGTTTGGAAACAGAAACCTTCTGATGCACAAGAACACTTGGTTGGACTCTCAGATGATGTCGGAGCTGGATTTATACCTGGCCATGGTAGCCAACAACCATCATCTTCAGAACTTACTGTGGATCGAGCAACAGACTTACCAAGCCAGGATGAAACAGGAATGACGAATGTTTCTAAAGTAATCAGAGCTGACCAGAAACGGTTCTTCTTTGATCTTGGCAACAACAACAGAGGCCATTTCCTGAGGATATCTGAGGTATTACTGATTTAAAATCTTGAGAGCTTAGTTTTTTCTTTGTCGTTTTGGCATTAAGCATTTATCAATATAGGTGGCGGGTTCTGATAGGTCATCGATCATTTTACCGTTATCGGGTCTTAGGCAGTTTCATGAAGTAATTGGTCACTTTGTGGAGATTACCAAAGATAGGATTGAAGGTATGACAGGTGCAAATGTCAGGACTGTTGATCCTCCTCATAGATGATGATATGAGTATTTGATTCTTTTAAGTGGGATGGAATCTTATCGATCCTCTAAACAAAATTTGAATCTGGCGACTATGCTGTCTGATCGCGGTGTGCAGTAAGTAGTAGTGTCACGGTACTTCTAAAATAATTCAGCAGGATGGATCATCAAATGTGGCTTAATAGCAGATTAAAAGTATGGAGTCTGCAACTGGGAATAAGCTGAAATCAATCCAAACCATTTGTATCTCTTTATCCTCTTCTCCCTCTTTCTTCTTAATAGACCAGTTTGAAAAATGGTGAGTCTTCATTTGCTTCTCTTCTGTTTAACTTTTTTTTTTGTCAGTTTGGTAATTGGTTGTATATCTGTTGACGGCTTGATGCATTTCAATTGTACAAGAATATTGGGTTTATATGTTTGGGCTAATGCCAAGTGGGAATAAAAATTTAAGTGAAGTTTCTATATAAAGTTAGAGATTACCATTTCCTTTTGTTACAATTGAACAAAAGTGTCGTGTCTAGAACCACATAATCACAGAAAACTAGCTGTACTTCTATCACTGAAACGAAGAGCAGTGGCGTATTGCAAACACTAATCATTCTCTAGTCAAAGAATGTTAACATTACATAGTCTGATCAATTCATTTATTTATTTGAATTGTTAAGTTTGGTATATAAAAAAAAAACAAGAGAAGTAAACAAAGTCAACAAAAAAAAATATCACAGACACGGAAAGAAAATTAAAAAAAAGGTTCGGTGATTTATATAACCTCTTCAATAAACCATCACATCCTCTGAAACCCTAGCCTGAATAATCGCCGTCTTCTCCAGATATATCTCCAAGGTAAAGAACAAAGCTTACTTAGAGCATTTCTCTGTACTTTCCTCTGTATTTGAATTGCTCTGTAGTGATTTGATTTCTTTGTTGTTGGATCGATTTCAGATTCTGATGAAACTGGATCGGATCTTCCTCTAAATCCCCGATCATCATCATCATCATCAACATGTCGTTGTTTCTGAAAGACGATTCGATTCAAATCCGCGAAGTATGGAACGACAATCTAGAATCAGAGATGAATCTGATAAGAGAAGTGGTAGACGATTTTCCATTCGTCGCAATGGACACAGAGTTCCCAGGAATCGTGTGTAAACCAGTGGGAACAAGATTCTTAACCAACACAGAGTACCACTACTTAACCCTAAAAACAAACGTCAACATGCTCAACATAATCCAGCTCGGCCTCACTTTCTCCGACGAGAAAGGAAACCTCCCGACTTGCGCACCCGACAACAAATACTGCATCTGGCAATTCAATTTCCGCGAATTCAACCTCAACACCGATCTCTTCGCTCCCGATTCGATCGAGCTTCTTCGCCAGTCGGGGATCGATTTCGCTAGAAACAACGAATCCGGTATAGATTCGAAACGGTTCGCGGAGCTTCTGATGTCTTCAGGGATTGTGTTGAATGAGAATGTTCATTGGGTTACGTTTCACAGTGGTTACGATTTTGGTTACTTGTTGAAGCTGTTGACTTGTAGGGATCTGCCTGATACGCAGACCAAGTTCTTCGAGAGGATCTGTGTGTATTTTCCGAGGGTTTATGATATAAAGCATTTGATGAAGTTCTGTAATAGTCTTCATGGAGGTTTGAATAAGTTGGCGGAGATGCTTGAAGTTGAGAGAGTTGGGATTTGTCATCAGGCGGGGTCTGATAGCTTGTTGACGTCGTGTACATTCAAGAAGCTTCAGGATAATTTCTTCATTGGCTCTATGGAGAAATATTCGGGTGTTTTGTATGGTTTAGGTGTTGAGAATGGTCAGATTGTTCACTGAAAAAATGATTATTTGATTCATTTTAAAAAAATTTAAAAGTTTCAATAGTTTACTTTCTTTGCTTTTGATTCATTATTTATATGGTTTTCGATTACTTCATCACTAAATAACATTGTTTAAAGAAGTATACGAAAATAAGAACTATACTCGAATTTTGGTTTGGTATTGTGATTTTTCACATTATATTTGCAAAACCTAAATCACACAACGTTGAGAAGAAGCACATAAATTGTGGACTATGAATGAAGTGTGTGTGACAAAAAAAGAAGAAGAATGAAGTGTTTTCCAGTGACCAAAAAAAAAAGAACCAAGTGTTTTCGAGAGAAATTAGGAAATCACCTTTCATGTAAACGACACCGTTCTGAAAGGACCAAAATTAAAGGAATGGCCCACTAAAGCCCATTAAAGTGGCCCATATTCATCTGTAAAATGGCGTATCCAGGGTTTGTAAAACCCTAATATATAACTCGTTACTCAATTTTTGCTTCGCCGTTAACTCTTCGCAGCAGCCTCTGTCTCGAAGGTTAGTCTCATACTCCTTTGCTCAGTTTCTCAATCGAAAATTGATCTGTGTTGTTGATATTGATTTGGCTTAATCTTGCTTTGCAGATTTTAAATTCTCTTCATTCGTAAAGCCAATTCAAAGAGTCAATATGTCTGGGTAAGCTTCTCTTTCTATGCATCTATGAGCTAATTTGGATTCTTACTACATTTCTTTAATCTAGTGAATCTGTGATAAATTAGAGCTACATACATTAGGTTATAACGTTTTAGCTGATGTTAGGTATTGATTCCAGGAAATGATAATTGTTGAATATTATGTTTAGTAACTCTTTTGGTTATTGTTGATGATATATGTTTGATTCAAGAATTGATAAAGTCTTATACTTGATTTCAATATATTCAGTGATGAGGCTCCTGTTGCTGCTGTTGTTCCTCCTGTTGCTGAGGCAGCAGTGATTCCAGAGGACATGGATTTGATGACTGCATTGGAGTTGACAATAAGGAAAGCTCGTGCTTATGGTGGTGTGGTTCGTGGTCTCCATGAATGTGCTAAGCTTATTGAGAAGCGTGTTGCTCAGCTCGTTGTCTTGGCTGAAGATTGCAACCAACCTGATTATGTTAAGCTGGTCAAAGCTCTTTGTGCTGACCACAACATCAATCTGCTTACTGTGCCAAGTGCCAAAACCCTCGGTGAATGGGCTGGTGTAAGTGTTCTTTCCTTTTTCTTCTTTAAGGAATGTTTGGTTCTTGTTCTTATACCCTTAGATAAATAATAATAATATTTTTGAATGTGGTTGCAGCTTTGCAAGATTGACTCTGAAGGCAATGCAAGGAAGGTTGTTGGATGTTCATGTCTTGTAATCAAGGTAAAATGGCTGTTTACATTCTCTTAATCTATGAATCTTGGGAATCTATAAATACATTAAATATTGTCTTTGACTTGTGTGGTGTAATTTATTTGTGCTTATCTGTGTTGGTTGTTGCAGGATTACGGTGAGGAGACAACTGCACTAAACATCGTGAAGAAGCATATTGAATCTAACTAAGATCAGCAATGGTCTTGTTTTCAGATGCTCTTCATCCCAAAAGAAACGCATTTTATTTTTCTCTGTTTTCTTTGTTTTTGTTATTTTGGTACTTGGTAGTGGACAGGTCTTGAGATTTGTTTGGAACATGAAGTTTTGATGTTATGTAGTCTCGTATCAATTTCATATGACCCACCTCTGCTTATTAAGATTTAATATATTTTGCTTCTTAACACGTTCTAATAGTCTACAAAAAAAATTGTAGATGTTCCTGATTTAAATATTCTAAAGTTAGATCTGTTTTCAAAACCAAAAATGATTAGCTATATATTTTAGCTCAGGATATTAAGATTTGTCTGTTCGAAACCTGTCAACTCGATTTGAAAATTCAAAAGCAAAACTACAAATTTATAAGATACTCCAGAACCAAACCATGACAGACCCTGAAGCCAAACCAATAACCAAGAAAAGCTTAGTGACAGTACCCGGAGACAAAATCATCAAAACGTTTATCAAGTATCCATTAGTTAATTAACCCCAATAAGCATGTCACTATAGTTACAGGATTCTCAGTACTCAGAAACAATGGACCATGCAAGCAACCCCAAAAGAGAGGGTAAAACAACAGCCTCACAACGAAGCCTTTGCATATATGTAAATTTTTGTAACTGTTTTATGTTTGTAACGGTTTTTGTGTTGCCTACATGTGTCATCCTTCAAATTGGCTACAGCATAACTTTGACCACATTCTTTTTTGTTTTGACACCACTTTGACCACACTCTCTAAGTGTAACTTATAGTTTTATTTTAGAAGTTATTATTGGACCAACATAACACAGGAAGAAGAACGTTGAAGAAAACCAAACAAAACTTACTCATGCTAAGTAAATTTCTCAAGAAATTTCTCTAATCGTCATAAGCTATTTATCTAATCAAAATTTCATCTCATATCAATCTACTCTAGTTAAGGTATATTCACTACCATCTTTATATAACACTCCGAGAACCATAAAAGTACATCTTGCTTACCCGTAATACAGAACCTAATGTATTTGCCTATTTGACTTGAAAGTTTTCTATTCAAAGCGAGAGAAGGTAAATGTTTTACAAGCCCATTGTCGGAACCCAAAATAGTGAACAAATAACAACACCCATTAGGATTAGGCCATGTAGAAGAAAATAAAAGATGAAAGTTAACCTATTTCATTACTCTCCTACAAAAGAAAAATGTTATTAAGAAATTGTAACAAAAAATAAGGAAACAATTAGTAACAAAAAAAAAAAAAGTCCTCTATAGAATCTCTCTAAGCCATCCCATTAAAAAGCCCGTTCGCACTCGGGTTTCTCCTGAATCCTAAATCTAAGCACGCCATCTAGAACGATTTTGGGGGTTTTGATTAGGGTTTCTGATTTGATTTGTAGTTGTATCTTTTTCTTTGATTTGTTCTTTCTTTGTGGGCGTGATGGGTGAAAGAAAAGTCTTGAACAAATATTATCCACCAAACTTTGATCCGAAGAAGATTCCTCAGGTCCGTAAACCTAAGAATCAGCAGCAGAAGATTCGATTTATGCTTCCGATTCGTGTTCGATGCAACACATGTGGGAATTACATGTCGGAAGGTACCAAATTCAACTGCCGTGAAGAAGACGTGATCGGCGAAACCTACATAGGGATCAAAATCTTTAGGTTTTACATCAAGTGCACTAACTGTTGCGCCGAGCTCATATTGAAGACTGATCCACAGAACTCGAGTTATGTAGTTGAATCTGGTGCAACTCACGTTAATGATCAACTTGAGGAGGAGAAGCAAGCTGAGGAGAATGGTGATGCAATGAGTTCTTTAGAGAAGAGAACGTTGGTTTCTAAAAGAGAGATTGATGTTATGGCTGCGCTTGATGAGATGAAATCTATGAAATCTAGACGCATGTCAGTGAGTGTTGACTCTATGCTTGAGGCATTGAGTAGAAGAAACGAAGAAGACGAAGTTGCTAAAGAGGAGGATGCAGCATTGGTTAAGTCTATCAGATTTGGTAAACAGAGGAGGATTGTAGAAGAAGAAGAACCCGATGAGAAGACGAAAAGAAGAATGAAGCCAATAGATGAGAAGAAACCTAAGCCTAATTAGCTTGCTTGCAGAATGACATTGAAGAAGATGAAGAAGGCAACGAGTTTGGGACTCACATCACTACGCAACAACTATGGTACTGATGAGGAAGACTGAATCAGGTTTGTTAGAAATTTAATCATAGAGATTACTACCATTTATTATTTTTTTTGCTTGTTGAAATCTGCAATTTAATAACAAAGAGTTTATTGTTTTTAAATTACAACATTTTGGTTACATGATATGGATAATGAAAATCGTTTGCAAGTTAAAGCTTGTTTCCCTCTTCTCAAGTAATCATAGGCCCCGAAATACTTTTGAAATTATCATCTTTAATTGGACTTCATCTCGATGTCTGCATCATCTTTAGGAAGAGTGTCTGGAGAATCTCGCGGTAAAAGACCGAGAAGAGGTAGAGGAAGCAATGAGCTAAGATTGCAGAGGATAATGAGCGTTGATAGGTTATCAAAACTGTCTTTTGTAATGCCGAATACTTGAGTCAGCCCTGCACCCATAAGTCCACCTAGCACACTGCCTCCATTAGAGATTGACATAAGTGTAGCGAAGAGAGTTGCTTCCATTCCTTCTGGACATAATCTCGCTGCTAACACAAGAACCGGCATGAATGAAGCCTGTGACAGTTTTGATTTTTAAGCTGTCAGTGCTTTGATACTGACATATTCCAGTAATATTGCATTAACTATGGAATCATAATCCGAGAACTCAAAGCCTTTGAGAAACTTAATGCTGAAAAAGAGTAAACCTGAGCAAGGACTGTTAGGATTAGAGAGTCTCCAATAGCAAACCATTCATCGCTAATTCCCAACTGCCTGTTAAAACCTGTCACGAGGATAACCTGCAAAACACAAGAGCTGTCACAAGAGTTACTAGTTGTGTAATAGGGAAATTTGGCAAAGTTCGGATGGGACCAACCTGAGTCATCCCAAGACCTGTGCCAAAAATTGTCGTCACGAGAAAGATTTTTCTCAGTGGAACAGTTTTCAGGAATCCATTGTACAGTCCTACTCCAAGCAAGGAGGCAATTGAGGTCACAAGTTTAACTCGTCCCAGAAACTCGGGAGTAAAGCCGAGTTTGTTCGTTCTGAGATGAATTTTAAACCAAATACAGAAACTATAGTTAATACCATTTTAGTAGATATGAAATAAGCCAACGACCATGAACCAAGTGAAAGAGAGCATACGTGAAGTAAAACATTGCAGAATCCGAATGCGGTGTGGCTTGCCATAAGAAAATAAACAAGGTCGGAAGAAAAACATTTGGTTGCTTAATGGCACCCCATAGCTGAATCATGTTTTGCTTTGAGGTCTGAAGGAAGCCTGGAATGACCAAGGTTACGTTCTCTTTCTGCCCTGTTGCTGATCTGAGCACACGTTGTTCGTTCACGAGAACAGCAACTGCTGAAGTTATCAAAGGTAGCAAAGCTGTCACTCCAAATACAAACCTGAGGTATAACAGCTTTTAGAATGCCACTTAGTTAGTTATCTATGCCACGCAAATATAAGCAACTTGTATGCGCAAATTGTGTACTGTACCTCACACCATATGATTCCACCAGGGAGCCGCTAAAGTAGGAACTCACAATTCCACCAAAAGCTGAGGATCCCCAGCATAAGGATTGTAAAGATCCCGACACGCTTTGTGACTCACCACGAGCCCGTTCCACTACCATTGAGTCTACTACCTATCAAAGTCAATACACTAGAATATCTAACTCTATATTGACACCCAAACCAGGCTTAAGTTAAGGCAGAGTGGATTAGAAAACTTACAACATCAGAAAAGGCGACAGAGAGGGAACCGAGAAGTATGCAAGAAGCAGCACTATATTTACTGTCAACAAAACCAGCCATCAAACTCCAGGAAAATGCACCAAGAAGACCCGAGAGAACTAGATATGATCTCCTTCGGTACCCAAATAGAGGCACTGAATCACTGTGAAAACAGACCAGGGGTGATGAAAGAGTAACACAACAGTTCTTCAACATAAAATCAAAACTATAACAAAAAGTACAGAGGTGATGAAAGAGTCATACCTGATAAAGCCATAGAGAGGCTTAACAAGCCATGGCAAAGAAGAAAGACCCGTTATCACAGCTGTCTAGTCAAAAAGTACATTTTGTCAGCCTACAAAGAGAGTTTCATGGAAGTCCAAATAAGGAAACTACAAAAGCATTTCAATTTTTGGCAACACATAATAACAAGGACATACCTCTGCAGGATCAAGATGCAAGTCATCTTTTAAATAGAAACTAACAGCGAGCCTCGCGAGTCCTAAAACACCTTGAACAAAATACACCATTGCTACGGCAACATTGTCTGGTGATAACTCAACACCGAAAATTTTCGTTCTGCTATTAACATTTCTTCCTTTACGAGTCTGTGTTCTACTAATTGAAGTATCTACGTCTCCTTCCACATCCGTTTTCAATGTATCTCCTTCAGCTACACCTATTTACATTTCACATCAGAAATGAGAAATACTTCAACATAAACACAGAAGCTAATCAATATTGGCGCGATTCAGTTACTTGTTGATCAGAGCTTCGATTCTCGCCAAAAATTTCACAATGGTCCAAAATTGGGAAGCATCTGAAATTGATGAAAGATGAGAAACTTACTAATTCTAGAATCTATAAGCAGGCTTTCCTCAGAATCCCGCCGGCGAGGAAGCTCCGGGATTGAAACGATGGAGGACATATCTCTTTCCGGAGGTCTCCTGCGAATCTTCCGGCGTGATACTCGGTGAGATCGGGCGGTGATTGCAAGGCGTAGTGTTCCGTTGTTGGTGAATGGCGAAAGTGTAAATTGAGAAGGAGAGATTGGGATAGAGAAAAGATTGAGAGACGCCATTTAATTATAATAAATGAAATTAAATCCGTGTCTTGCGCTATGGAGTCTGGATTATTTCTCTCCACCTACGTTTATCTTTTTTTCTTTTTCCTTTTTTGAATGTAGATAAATGCATTTTCTATTTTCTGACTTTTCATTTACACAATATGTTAATAATATGTAAAAAATAACTTCTTAATATTTGTTTATAATATGTTAAGAAATATTCACAATATTCATTTTTGAAAATTTAGCAGTTGCAATTGAAAATATCATTCTAAAATTAATTTTGTTACAATGTTATTTCACAAATTATGTTTCTTTTTCATCGAGACACCACATACATTAATTACTTATGTATAGTTGTAATTTACTTTCTACATCTAATCCAAGAGAAAACCTAGTTTAAATTATGCAAAGTTTTTTTTTTTTAATTATGCCAGTTGTAGTTGAGTTTTATATGTTGTGGTTTAATTTATACATAACATGATATAAGTTCAGAGTTTAGTTTTATGTTATAACAAAATTTTACACATGGTGTAGAAGGATTACTATTGTAACTAAAAAATAAAATAAAAATTCTTTCTAAAAGCTTTATTAATAATCGATGTTTACAAGATTAAAAAATAGGACATATGTATGATACAAATACCATTGGTGTGTACAATCAATTTCTCTCTTTGCCAAGAGATCAGTGAATGTTATTATCCCAAGTTTTGAAATAAAATCTTGTTGATTCAAACATTAATCATCTCAAATCTGGTTGGTTCAAACATTCACCTTTCATTGGTGTATGGTCTGCATATAATGGCTTAGGCGTAGGTTTGTGATAATCCGGTTGATTATTATGTTGTAATTCAATTTATAAATATTTTGATTGGTAACACTTGCATAATTGCTTAATCGCATAAACAAAATAAAAAATTGCAGAATGAAAAAGTGCATTATGAAAAATGGTAGAATGAAATTTCTGTACGATTAGATAAAATTTGCATAATAGCGGAATGTAATATTAAATTAAAAATATACACATTTACTTATTAAATTAATATATTTCTTACATAAATTTTTAATATATTTTTAACATATATATGTGTTCGTTCCAAAAATTTGGTTACTGATATTTAAAATTACTAAAGATAGATTATTTAAGAATAGATATGAACCTATGCACTACTGAAGAGAAATGCTCGAAGTTATCAAAACACTAGTGTGGTTCTTTTAATAACATTAGCATCTCTACTTGTATAGTGCTTATAAAGAATACTTACCATTTAATTTAATGTAAAATAATTAAAATTAATATTAAAAACCTTTTTAAGCATTTATATTAAAAACCTATATGAGTTGTTTAAAAATTTTCAAATTTATAAACTTTGGTAAGTAAATAATTATGAGAATTTGTTACTAATACCACTATGGTCATACCACTTTTTACAAATACCACTCATTTTTTTGTTATTTTCAAAAATACCACTATGGAGTATGTCAAAAGTAATAATTTTTTTTTGGGTTAACTATTTTAGGATTTAAGATATAATTTTTAGGGTTAAGGGGTATAAGTTAATATTTAAGCCTTAGGATTTAAAGTTTTTAAGCCCTAAATTCTAAATTCTAAACCCTACAATTATGAGGATATAAGATTTTGGGCTATATAAAAGAATTACTTTTTAATAAAAATGCTATATAAAAGGATTATATTTTAATAAAATTTTAATTTTATGTTATTTTTGAAAATTTCCCAACAATTAGTTATGATTTTTACTAAAATCAGTTCATCAAATACATATCTATAGTGTTATAAATGAAAATTGACTACTTCCAATGATATTTTTGAAAATATACACTTTTATAGTGGTATTTATAAAATTTTAAACATATATAACATAAAATTATAAAATATATAAATTTAAAAATCAGAAACAGAAAAACATGCCCACTTAAAACATAATACATCAAGCATCTCCATCGCAGGGTTCTTAAGGGATTCTTAAGGGATTTTTAGTGAAAAAGTAAACCAAAAATAAATGTAAAATAGCCAATTTACTAAGTACGGATCTTTAACTAAGGGTTTTAAGCAGCGCTTCTTAATAGATTTTTAAGATGATGTGGAGTGTTGCTATTGGATGTTACTTTGAAAAAAATTGGGGTTATTTTTTTTGCCGTCTTTCTCTCTTTCTCTCTTTCTCTCTTTCTCTCTCTCGGCGACCGTCTCTTCTCCACTCGCTGACTCTCCTACTTCCTTCTATTTTTCATCTCCACAGCCATATATCATTAAAAATTTATTTTCTGAATTTGGAGTAACTCGTCCTCTCCGGACCGCTCGATGTAGATCCGTGAAGCTCGCATTGAAGAAAGCCCATGCGTTAAGAAATCGAAATCGGAGCTAAAAGAACAAGAGAAAAATGCCGGTGACGAGGAATTGCCACTCTCTGCAAAAACTGCTATGCAAAAAGCCAATGAATATAAGAAGCAAAAAGGGATTGGAACTATTACCGTCGAAGAGGCTAAACCCATTTCAGTAAACCATATTTTGCTTCAAGGTCTTTGTTTGAGTAGATCATCAATGCAGTTTTCCAATAGGATTTAGTATCATTCATTTGTGTGTGTTATAGTTGCCACTTCGTTCCTTGAAAAGTTTGGTTTTTTTAATCGGATTTAGGAGTTAAGTCTTTGAATTTTAGCTGGTATTAATGGAGCATTGTTCTTTATGTTGGCTTCTTGAGGTTGTCAATGTATTCAAAGTTTATGTATATATGATTTAACATGTTAATATGTACAAGTTCAATCAAAACTTGAGTTTTGGATTTTGATTTCTGATGAGTTTCAGGTAGTACAGAGCAAAGTTTTGTTAGATCATCGAATAAGGTTAATGAAGATACTGATGATAAGAAGCAAGAATTGAAAGTCTCCTGCATTGATTTCATTTGGCTTGGCTTTGCTGATAAGAGGAACACAAGAGGGCTTCCACCGGGATTGGTTCCTGTTGTCGACTATCTTCCTGATGGAGACTTACCTGAGGTGGAGTTATTGTTGGTGATAAAACAAGATTTGTGCAGACAGAAAAGAAGCTAGAGCAATTCTGATGTATATAAAGCCAAAGTTTCTACATGGAGAGTATTCCCAAGACCAAGCAACATCTCTAAGACGGTATGTGATTGGCCCATCTCATGATCATAAGATGCCAATCGTGGTTGTATGGATTTGCATCTTCTGATGAGATGTTTGGAACTAGCTGGAGGAGTTATGGAAGAACTGGCGAGTCCTTCTGGGCTTAAGAAAGAGTTCGTCAACAGTCATTGCCGAGAGTTTATGCAATCAATGAAGGTTGCTTACTCAGTCTCTTATTTGGCCTTTCACCTTCATTATTTAGCTTATGGTTTATGAATGGTGAATTTCCGATCTAGTTAGTGTGTTCTTGCTGAATCAATCTCTCTTTCACTACATTTGTCTTCCTTTTCTGGGGATTTGGCATTTTTTTTTTACAAGTCTATATTAAGAGTTTCATTACATTTCCTGATCAAAGTTTAGACTTTTGATTCCGGGTTTAGTCTAGTAAATTGTCAAATTTCAAGATGGTCATTGTGCGATTAATGAATTTGTTCGTCTTTAACTGGAGTTTTGGTTTCATGTCTCACATTCTCAGATTCTCTACATTTGTCGTCCTTATCTGTTTCTTAGAATCTGAGGTTTGTTGATCGTCTCTTTGTCCATAACTGAGGTTTATGGCTCAGTTAAGTAGAATCAGTAGGAGATTATGAATTCGTAGGAGATTAGATGATTTGGTTTCGTAGGAGATTACTTGGTGCTTGGGTTTTTGTTCATAACTGACATGTATGAATTGGTGCTTGGTTAAGAAGTAAGAGAATTTGCAAAACCACTTGTTCTGTTTTCTTGTTCAAGAAGTTGTATAACACAATTTTGAGCAAAATTATATAACTTTTAAAAAAGGTTCTTAGTATTAATTTTAATTATTTTATGTTAAATTAAATGGTAAATATTCCTCTTAAACACCATAACAATGAAGATGCTCTTACCTATTTAATTTATTATTATTTAATTTTAAAGGTTTAATGGGATAAGTATCCCTTAAAATCTAGTAAGGACCCATCGATGGAGATGATTTTACTAGGTTTAAATTAGAATTTATAACTGCTTCTACAAAAGATGATTTTTTCTTTTTTTTATGTGCTACTGTTAAAATAAACCATACAAACAAAGTTCTTTTATTTACCTATAAAAAAATTAAAATTATAAGAAAATAAAAATGGAAATAGAAAGAGAATAAATCTTTTTGGGGAAAAATGTCCATGATTTGCCATGTGGCATCATCAATAAACATGAATGGCCAAAGAACTTGTCAATATAAAGTATAAACACTTAAATTATTTGAAATCTTATTGTTGCGTATTTGACCATTCGAAGCAAGAAGGAAAGTTCCCTTTTTTATATTTGTTAAGACTTAAAAGTTTTTGATTATTTAAATCCCGACCGAATATTTATTGAGAATTGAGAAACAGAGAGAATAGTTTTAAAAAGAAGAATGTCCCAAAACGAAATAAACCAAGAAAACTCTATGGCGATCGATTCACGAAGTATGATAAAATCGGAAACCGAATCCGTAGTGAGTTCCTCACCGCAAGATAAAATACACCTCCGGCCAATGACTCTCTCTGACGTCGATGACTTCATGGTCTGGGCCACTGACTCAAAGGTCACACGCTTTTGCACGTGGGAGCCTTACACGAGCCGAGAAGAAGGGATCACGTTCTTAAACGACATCATTTTGCCACACCCTTGGCTCCGAGCTATCTGCTTAGATAACGACCGTCCGATCGGGACGGTCTCGGTCACCCCCGTGGATAATATGAGAGGAGAGATTGGTTATGTTATCGGAAGCAAGTATTGGGGGAAAGGAATCGCGACGGAGGCGGTGAGGCTTGTGGCGGCTGAGATATTCAAGGAGAAGCCGGAGATGGAGAGGCTTGAGGCACTTGTTGACGTGGACAACGTCGGATCTCAAAAGGTTCTCGAAAAGGTTGGGTTTGTGAGAGAAGGTGTGATGAGGAACTTTATGTATCTTAAAGGAAATATTAGAGATATGGTCATGTTTAGTTTATTGCCTTCTGATTCTTTACATTGATTTGATTTGAATCAACAAAATATCAACCGTGTTAGATTTGCATTGACAATTTGTTTGATATATTCGAAATTTTTGTTTTGCTTAATTAAATTTGTGAATCACATGCATAATTGATTTGAATTATGTCATGATCTATTTTTCATGTTCTCACCTTATTGTAACCTTAGAGGCTTATTTAATATTTTAATTTGTTTTAATGATTTAAAGAGTACATTACTTTGTTTTTTTTACCTTGTTCAGTTCACCAAATAAAACAAAGATACAATATCTCATAAAAATGTAAGTTTAAATTGAATTTTTAAAAGTATTGATTTTCTTAAAAGAAAACTAGATAGTTTGAAGAAAAGTTATAAGAGAAAGATGAATTCTAACAACTAATAGATTACGAAAAAACCTGTTAAAAGATCATGTGAAGAAAAGTTCCAAGAGAAATTGATGTGGTTTCTACAACGAGTAGATGAATTAAAAAAAACTGTTAAAAAGATCATATTATGTGAAACAATGACACAAGAGAAAAGTAATTTTTAAACGATGATTTAGATGAATAAAAATATGCAAAACATTATATAGATTTCCAACTATTTTAATAAATAAATCATACGAAAATTTAAGTCTAAATTAAGTAGTATTCAAATTTTATATATAAAAAAAGTTGAGTCTTGCGTTAACTTCTTCATTATTAATGGTCAATTACCAAAGAATTTGAGATAACCAGTTGAGAAATAGTTAGATCCTACTTGAAAAAGCCACCACACACGCTTTATCACACCCAACTGGAAGCACCAACGTAAGTTCCGAAGTCCAAAAAACTTTGTTTGGCAGCCAAGTAAGTGTCCAAAGTCAAAAACGTCAAAATAGACAACTGTCCACTCGCAGGATGACACGTCATCTTATGTCGGAGCTTCAGTCGATATTTTATCGAATGCATTATAAAATAACACCTCTTAGCAAGACCAAATGGTAGTAGTAGAAGTACTAGTTTATTAGTCAAAAGTCAAAAGTCAAAAGCAATAGGGAAATTACGCAATTTTTCAAAATCGTATTGTGTATATAAAGACATCCATTGACGTAATGATCTGATATCTCAAACAATCATTATCCTAAATGGAGATGGACTCACAAGAAACGCAACCAATCACGAGCTCTTCGCCTCCAGGAAGAGTTTCTCTCCGGCCGATGACTCTTTCAGACATCGACGACTACATGGTTTGGGCGACAGACCCTGAAGTCTCACGCTTTTGCTCTTGGGAGCCTTGTAAGAGCCGAGACGAAGGCATCAAATACATAACCGATTCTGTCTTGACACACCCATGGCTCCGAGCTATCTGCTTAGAAGACGACCGTCCAATCGGCTACATCTTGATCATGCCGGTTGATAAGATCAGAAAAGAGATTGGTTATGTCCTAGCGAGAAAGTACTGGGGAAAAGGGTTGGGCACGGAGGCGGTGAGGCTAGTGACGGCGGAGATATTCAAGGAGTTTCCGGAGGTTAAGAGGCTTGAGGCACTTGTAGACGTGGAAAATGTTGGATCTCATAGGGTTCTTGAAAAAGTTGGGTTTACTAGAGAAGGTGTGATGAGGAAGTTTTATTTTATGAAAGGAAGTGTAAGAGACATGGTTATGTTTAGTTTCTTGCCTTCTGATCCTTTGAAGTAATAATTGATCAACAAAAAAAGATTAATTCACACTATGTGTTCTATGCGAATGTAATATCTATTGAATAAATTGCTCTAAGTGTTTGACCAATTCTGTAAGACAACTTGTAACCACAAAAGATTCACACCATAACATAATGCATCCAATAAGCTAAAAAAGAAATGATAACTACACAAAACCAGAGGAAATATAAGATATCTAGTAAAGCTTCCATGATCCTTATAAAGAGAGCTTTAAGAGCCAAATTAGCTATGTTACAAACTCTAAGATCATAAAGTTTTTAAATGATTGGACAAGCTTCAAGTTCTCTACATGGTCTAAGAAGGTGTGAACCCTAATAATACCCCGTAACTTGTCCATTCCTTGGATTTTAACTCTCCTCATGGTTTGTCTCTCGATGTTGTAGTAGAAAACATAGATGAAAGGCGTGTCTAACCTATCCTCGTTGTTCCGAGTCACTCCAACAAAGTGTAAATAGAAGTCTCCAACCATATGTTTCCACAAAGGAAGAAATATGTATGTATGCTTTGACCATTCATGTTTTTCAGCGTCTTCTAGAACCAACAACTCAAAACTTCTAGTTTCTCTAGAAACATAGTTAGTATCCGACAAAAGTGAAGCTAATTTCCCATTGTAGTTGATCAGAGTTGCTACACTATCCAATGCTCTACTGAAATTTTCAATAAATTCAATAAAGAAGAACTTCTCAGAGCTAAAATCAAAGCAAACTAACATAGTAGTCGCTGAGGACATCCAATCAACCCCAGCTCGGTAATACAAAACACCATTGATGCAAATCATATTGCCATATAAAATAAAATGAGGTCTGCAAGGTTCGATCATCCTCCATGACACTTCTTCACTTCCTAATGTCAGAATTTGATATTGACAGTTCCCATTATCTCTTCCTTTTGGAGAAGTTATGGTGGACAATACCTTGTATTGTTGCCCAATTGGATCATACCCTAAAAAGCTCTCCAGCCCACCCCTTTTCATCGTCTTCATTTTGGGTAAATTTAAAGATTCTCCAGTGCTAGGGTTAAGTATAACCGAAACCATCACTGGATGTTTCCTTCCCTTTAAAATCCACTCCCCATTAAGACAGACCAAGCCTCTAATAAGAGTAATATCTCCATGTAGAAAACAGGGGACTTTAATATGATAAGTAGCTACTAAAGGAGACGAGCTCTCCTCCGGATTCAGAGGCTGAGGCCTCGAGAAAAATAACAACTTACTCGGTGTTCGGAAGGTGAACAATAGCTGCGGACGAGCCAAAGATCTGGTCAGGAACAGCTCTGTGAAATCCGGACGGCGGAGTATGGAGGCCCAGAGCTTCGATAAGCAACGGCATTTGGCTATACACTTGCTAGCAACTTTAGTAGAATTTCAATGATAAGATCAATTGGGACCGGATCTGAGTTTTCTCCGCCATTCGTATTGCGTTGGTTAATGATTAGACGATCCTCCAAGACCTTCTGCCGCCGTGTTTTCATGGCACTTACCCTAAACCCTAAATTTCCCTGCGTTTGTATCGTTCTGGGAAACGTTTAAAAAAAAAAACCCACATATATCTTATTGTTACATTCACTATAAATCCGACACATATCAAAATTATAATTTACGAGATATTGACATATGTGTCTAATCATTCAGATCTTGACACATGTCAAATTATAATATATAAAAAACAATTTTAACCAAAAAAAAATTCAGTAATTGTTAATATATCAAATCATCAATTAAAATTCATAAATCCTAACAAAAAAAAAAAAATTTTAAAAAGAAAAAGAGAATCACAATCATGTTAAATTATCTAATCAATAACTAAATTTAAAAAATACATTTAAAATAAATACAAAAAAATGTAGTTTAAAAAAAAAGAAAACAAGGAAATCACAAAATTATTAATTTAACTAATCAATAATTAAAATTAAGAAATATATTTAAAGCAAATACCAAAACGGAAATTTGTTAATTTATCTAATTAATAACAAAAATTAACAATAGATTAAAAACAAATACAACAACAAAATAGAAGAAATACAGATCTTGCCAAATATCAAATTCATATCTTGACACATGTCAAATTATAATATATAAAAAACAATTTTAACCAAAAAAAAATTCAGTAATTGTTAATATATCAAATCATCAATTAAAATTCATAAATCCTAACAAAAAAAAAAATTTTTTAAAAAGAAAAAGAGAATCACAATCATGTTAAATTATCTAATCAATAACTAAATTTAAAAAATACATTTAAAATAAATACAAAAAAATGTAGTTTAAAAAAAAAGAAAACAAGGAAATCACAAAATTATTAATTTAACTAATCAATAATTAAAATTAAGAAATATATTTAAAGCAAATACCAAAACGGAAATTTGTTAATTTATCTAATTAATAACAAAAATTAACAATAGATTAAAAACAAATACAACAACAAAATAGAAGAAATACAGATCTTGCCAAATATCAAATTCATATCTTGACACATGTCAAATTATAATATATAAAAAACAATTTTAACCAAAAAAAAATTCAGTAATTGTTAATATATCAAATCATCAATTAAAATTCATAAATCCTAACAAAAAAAAATTTTTTTTAAAAAGAAAAAGAGAATCACAATCATGTTAAATTATCTAATCAATAACTAAATTTAAAAAATACATTTAAAATAAATACAAAAAAATGTAGTTTAAAAAAAAAGAAAACAAGGAAATCACAAAATTATTAATTTAACTAATCAATAATTAAAATTAAGAAATATATTTAAAGCAAATACCAAAACGGAAATTTGTTAATTTATCTAATTAATAACAAAAATTAACAATAGATTAAAAACAAATACAACAACAAAATAGAAGAAATACAGATCTTGCCAAATATCAAATTCATATCTTGACACATGTCAAATTATAATATATAAAAAACAATTTTAACCAAAAAAAAATTCAGTAATTGTTAATATATCAAATCATCAATTAAAATTCATAAATCCTAACAAAAAAAAAATTTTTTTAAAAAGAAAAAGAGAATCACAATCATGTTAAATTATCTAATCAATAACTAAATTTAAAAAATACATTTAAAATAAATACAAAAAAATGTAGTTTAAAAAAAAAGAAAACAAGGAAATCACAAAATTATTAATTTAACTAATCAATAATTAAAATTAAGAAATATATTTAAAGCAAATACCAAAACGGAAATTTGTTAATTTATCTAATTAATAACAAAAATTAACAATAGATTAAAAACAAATACAACAACAAAATAGAAGAAATACAGATCTTGCCAAATATCAAATTCATATCTTGACACATGTCAAATTATAATATATAAAAAACAATTTTAACCAAAAAAAAATTCAGTAATTGTTAATATATCAAATCATCAATTAAAATTCATAAATCCTAACAAAAAAAAAAAAATTTTAAAAAGAAAAAGAGAATCACAATCATGTTAAATTATCTAATCAATAACTAAATTTAAAAAATACATTTAAAATAAATACAAAAAAATGTAGTTTAAAAAAAAAGAAAACAAGGAAATCACAAAATTATTAATTTAACTAATCAATAATTAAAATTAAGAAATATATTTAAAGCAAATACCAAAACGGAAATTTGTTAATTTATCTAATTAATAACAAAAATTAACAATAGATTAAAAACAAATACAACAACAAAATAGAAGAAATACAGATCTTGCCAAATATCAAATTCATAAATTCATTTATTAAAAATATACATGCATAAAGATATAATTTTAAAAGGAAAAAGAAAACCAAGAATTTGTTACTTTATCTAATCAATAACTAAAATTAAGAAATAGTTTTAAAACAAATCCAAAAATAACTAAAATTAACAATAGATTAAAAAAAAATACAAAAACAAAATAGAAAAAATACAGATTTTGCCAAATATCAAATTCATAAATACATATATTAAAAATATACATACAGAAAGATATAATTTAAAAGGAAAAAAGAATCCAAGAAATTGTTAATTTCTCTAATCAATAACTAAAATTAAGAAATAATTTTAAAACAAATCCAAAAACGAAAATAGAACAAATAATGTTAAAAACAAAAAAGGAAACCAAGAATTTATTAATTTATCTAATTAATTATTAAATTGAGTAATAATTTCAAACAAATCTAAAGCCACAAATAAAACTAACTAAAATATAGAAATAATTTTAAACTGAAAAAAGGAAACCAGTATTTTTTTAATTTATATAATCTATAACTAAAATCAAGATATATTTTTACAACAAATACAAAAAAAGAAAATACAAGAATATGTTAATTTATCTAATCAATACTGAAAATTAAGAACTAATTTTTTTTAAAAAATGTTAATTTATCAAGTGTTAAATAAATTTTATGAGATGACCTAATATGCTGTATATTTGGAGTAATAAATGATATTTAAGAGCGAATGTTAAACAGTTTTATCGGTTTTATCAATAATATTTAAATATAATTGACATAAGATAAAAATTTCATTAGAAAAAACATGGTATTCTCGGTTTATGAAAAGAAGAACAACAACTTTCTTGGACATAAAAATAGAAGGAAATATTTTCTCCATAGAGGAGAAAAAGTGTGTAAATGATTTCTCCCAATAGAAAAAATGCAAAAGCTTTAAATGATTTAAAGAATATATTTAAAACAAATACCAAAACAAAATTTTTTAATCTAAATTTAGTTTATTGGCAATGTTATTTTTCTAAGTTTCATAATTTTGTACTAAATTACTAATACTGCTGTTATTTATTTTTTAATAATTTTATAATATTAGTTATATATGGATATTTGTATGATATAATGCATATTTTTTTAATATAAAAGTTTTTACTTCTTTTAATTTATATAGAGTATACATGAGGTTAGAGTAAAATTTTAATATGATTGAAAATTGAGTTAAATTGTATAAAAAAATCAAATGTGTTTGAAGAAAAACTGATTTAAGAAAGAGTTAATAACTTAAACATTTCATAAATTTGGGTTTATTTTCGGTATTTTAGTTATTTGATATAAAAATAATTGATATTTTTGGGTTTATAATTGTTGGGTGTGTTATATCAAGTCTAAATATCATTAATAGTTTTAGATATATAATTTTATTTCAAGTATTTTAGGCATCCATTTGGTTCTCGGTTCGGTTCAATTCATGTTTGGTCTTTCAGATATAGGAGTTTATGATCCATTTCATTTTTTTTGGATTAGTACTTCATTGGATTTGGTTTAGTTTTTCGAGTTTCTAATATTGTGTTCATGTTATCTAACATAGTAGTCAAAAATAAAGAAACAACAAGTGGGAACAAAAAGCTAATAGACATTATATAGATTTTAAATATTTTTCTAAGAAAATTTTGATATAGAAAGTTGACTAATTTATTCACGTAAAATACTAAAATTTTGTAAATAACTATTTTTCCTAACAAAACATGATTTCTATTTATTTTCCTAAAATAATTTAAGTTTATTATTAATAACAAATATTTAGTTGAATAAAATAATTTATTTAAATTTAAAACTCGTCCATCGGGCGGGTACTAATCTAATATTACATAATAACCAAAGTTAAGAGAAAATCAGACGTTCGTTAAGAGAAAGACCCATTATAGTCCAAATATTTAATCGACTAAGTATGTAAATTAATAGAAATAGCCTTTAAACTTTAATTTATAAGAAATGTTACTATTTTAGTCGAAATCAATAAGAAGAATTGTTTTAGGAAAGTACCCTAATTCAGTTTTTTTTTTTAATTTGAAAATTACTTTTTTATTTCTTCTGTTTGTTTATAAATACTGATATTGTTTTACTAAAATACCCTTTTAAAACTGAATAATTATTTCTAAAAAAGTCAGTTAAAAATCAAGTTTATTTTCTGAAGATGAAAACATATATTTTACAGAAATATTTTATTTGGAAAAAACATTAAGAAAATCTCTTTAAAAGAATGAGATCAACTTTTTATATTGTATGCAAAGTTAAGATAAACTTTATAATATATAGATTTATCTTTTATTTTATTTTAGTTCTTCTATTTAACTTATAGAGACTTATCTATACATATTTTAGTATATAAAATCAATAAAACATATTCATCTCAAAACTTTTAAAAAATAATAATAATAATTTTAATTATGTAGAAAATTTGTTTTTATTTATTAAAGTATAAATGATTTGAAAATTAAATAAGGACAAAATTATCATATCATATATAAATGTTTTTAAATAAATAAAATGAAGGGGATATTTTCAAATAATGAAAAATAAATAATGTATTTTTCAAATTTTTTTTTTTTTTTTTTGCCCTGAGCCATCTGCTTGGAAGACGACCATCCCATCGGCTATATATTAATATTGCTGGTCGATAAGATATGAAAAAAATGGTTATGTACTTGAGAAAAAGTTTTGCGACGAAGGCACTAAGGCAGTGAAGTTAGTGACAGTAGAGATATTCAAGGAAATGCTGGATATTGTGAGGCTTGTCGACATGAACAATGTTTGATCTCAAAGGGTTCTTGAAGAAGTTGAATTTATTAGAGAAGTTGTGATGAGGAAGATTTTATCTATGAATGAAGTGTAAGAGATATGGTCATATATGTTTAGTTTATTGCCTTCTGATTCTTTAGAGTAATTAATTGATCACCAACGAAACAAATAATTCACATTATATATATGATAGACTTTGTGTATTAATTGATCAACAAAATGCTTAGTTCACATTATATAGCCATAGGCTAGTATGTTGCGTACGTTAAAATGGGGTGTAAGTAGTCTTTTTTTTCTTTTTCTTTTTTTTTTCCTCTGTATTTGTGAGCTTATTCAAACTCATGTATCATGTATGAGTGTCTTGCCAAAAAAAATCTTCTAAATAAGATACTTTGGCCTTCTCAATATTTTGTTATTTGTATATGCACATAGAGCTTACACTACCAATAATTAAAACTATTTAATTTTCAATATATACTCAGAAATCCAATTAGGCGATCCTCCAATTAATATTTAAACAGCTAAAATATTTTACTTGACAAATCATTTCATCCCTCCCGAGTGTACGGAACCAAGTTCTGTAACTTTAAAGTGTAAACATAAAAGAATAACAGAGAAGATGGAAAATAATCATCCAATAAGCCAAAAATATTGAGAAACTACAAAACAGTAGTGGGAAGATAGGGACTAAGTTAAGATCCCATGATCCTCATTGATAACAACATAAAGAGCCAAACCAGCTAATGTTACAAAATCTCTAAGTTGCAAAATCCCTTGGTTACTATTAGAAAAATGGGGTATGTAATACTTGATCATTCTCCATGAAAGTTTTCGAGTTCCCAATGTCAGAACTTGATGGGTCACATAAAAGCGTCTTCTACGAAATGACCATACCATTGACAACACCTTGAATTTTTTACAATCGGAGCATACCCAAGAAAGCTGTGCACCCTATATATGATTACCCCCACCTTCGTTGGCTTTACTTGGGTAAAGATAAGACTTATCCCGTGCTAGGGTTACATATTATCCGTATTCCCGCTGAATCATTCCGCTTATTTCTAAAAGTAAAACTAAGACCAACCAAGCCATGCACAGCATCACTAGTATCAAAGGAACCATCAACACGGAAATGAGCTAAACCATTGACTGCTACAGGAGACGAATTCTCATCAGGAAAACCTTGGAGTCGTAGTTTTGCTGCCTCAAAATGGAAAACCATTTCAATTGCATGTAGACGCAAAACCTTGGAGTCGTAGTTTTGCTGCCGTTTTCTCATGACGGACACACTTGCATAAACTCTAGATTTTGCTGCCGTAGTTTTTAGCCTTTAGGATAGATTATAGATTTATAAAGATAACGAAGAAAGCGGTATAAACTTGATCTGCACTTTACAACAAAAACTTATCCCCACCCTATTAAGAAAACAGATTGTGCATGCTTAGACCTTAGTTAATAGAAAGCCCATGCATGTAGCCCAATTTGTAGTTCGTTAAAGAATAATATTTTCAGCTGTGATTGTCATATTATCCACTTAAGATAATGCTAAGATTTTTTAGTTTATCAAATAGAACATTGACTTCAAACATCATTATTTTCACTTTTTGTTTGTTTTTATCCATTCAAATAAGAAGGAGAATTCAAAAAAAAAAAATTCCCATAAACTAGCCAGGTTTTAAAAAAATCAAGCTATAAAAGTCCTATAGCACGTTCATAAACTTCACGTCCTCTCTACGTATAGTTTAGAAAGGTATAAACTATCGCCCATAAACGTTTCCATTCAGTGGATTCCAAATTTTCTAATCGTGTGTTTCTCTTGTTATTGTAGTAGAAAACGTAAAAATTTCACATTTTGATTGTCTGGAGATTTGTGTAAGTCATGTTTAGCTTTTTGCCTTCTTTGCATTGATCTGATTTGAATCAACAAATAGCAGTCACGTTATAGATTTGCAGAGAAAATTTGTTTGATATAATATATCGAAATATATATTTAGCATAGTTTGTGAATCATGTGTAGTCGTCTGATGTGATGCTCTTTTTTCTTATTCGTATGTTGTTGAGTTGGTAACCTGTACTACGTACATGCCTCTGTATTTGTTCATATGGAAAAGTCATGGACAAAACCTTGAAATGTTTCCCAACAGGATCATACCCGAAAAAGGTCTTTACTCCAAACCTCATCATTCTCGGTAAATCTAAGGATTGTCCGGTGCTAGGGTTACATATCACCGATACCAACAATGGATTATTGTTTTTCCCATCTAAGATCCGTTGTTCACTGAGACAGAGCAAGCCGTTGACAAGACTAAATCTTTCAAATGAAAAGTGGAAAGGATCTATTTTCATATGGTAACTAGCTGCTAAAGGAGGCGAGCTCTCGTCAGGATTTTGAGCCTGAGGTGTAGAGAAGAAAAATAACTCACTGATTTTTTGGCAGGCGAACAGTAGCTACGGCCGAGCTGAAGATTTCGTTAGCTGAAATTCGGTGAAATCTGGACAGCGGAGTATGGAAGCCCTAAGCAAAACAAAAATTAAGGTCCCAAAATATAAAATATATTTTTTATTTATAAAAATTAAAGTCCCAAATTATTAAATATATTGTTGAAATATATAAAAATATGTGTATAAAATTTTTTTTATTTAATAATACATATATTAAATTTTATTCTAATAATAATTTTTTTAAAAAAAAAAAACTAAAATGGGGCTCTTAGGCAAATGTTTAACTCTCCTATGTTTAGTGCCGGCCTTGCTCACTATAGATTTCGCCGGTAGCCTCGAGAATATATCGATTTTGAGATCGATTGGGATCGGTGATGAGTTTTCTATTCCGTTTATTGAAGTTGAAGATTGTGAATTGCGTCAAGAAATGGTTTCGCCATCCTCCGATACGGTCCGCCATAGAATAATGGCGGACACTCCCCTAAGTTGCTTCAGAAAGTCATGTTTTATTTGTAAGATAGATTGTGCGTAAATGGTCAAGAGAAAAGCCCATGTAACCAAAATTTAGGGTCCATGTGACTATATGATTGAACTGAAGAAATGAATAAAAGGAATGACAAGTGAAATGAGCAATTTCTTACATTTTTTTTATGAAGAAAAATAATCTGGAAAAGGGAAAATACAAGAAAAAGGAATTTTGGTTAAACAGAAGAAGAAACAAAATTGATTGTGTGAGGCTGCTTTCGTTTCCCACTCACAAAAAGCCTATCGATCATTTTTGTTTTGTTTTCTCAATGCAGTCTTGTTCTGACTACGTTTAAATATTCGTTTTGAGTTCTGGTAAAAAGAAAAAAAAACGAAAACTAAATAGTATAAACCTGCTGCCAACGCATCTCTCTACATCACTTGCTCATTACTCTGTTGTTGTAATCGATATTGAAGAACAGACCATAGCTTTTGCTCTCAAATCGGAAACAACAGCAAACGATGACGAACAATGAGTCAAAGAAGGATGCAACGAGGAAGAATGTCTCTCGACACAATCCCTCTTCGGAGGAGGATGAACCAGTGCAGCTCCCAGCTCTTAATGATGCTGCACTGAGAGCTCGATTCAAGCTTACCTTAATTGGAAGAGTATTTCATACAGGTGGAAGGAGTATTGAAGCTTGCCTAAACTTCATGCCAAGCGCTGGAATCTGGGACCTGGAAGGAAGAGTGAAGGGATATGACCTTGGTAATGGGAGGTTCCATTTCAAATTTGATAGTGAAGAAGACTTGAAGAAAGTGCTGAAAAGGAGACCTTGCCACTTCAACAAATGGACGTTTTCCGTGGAACGGTGGGAATTAAATTTCCAGGAATCTCTCCTGTGCAACATCACTTTCTGGATAAGGATTCGCGACCTACCCTTGAACTGTTGGGATGTGGAAGCATTCAGGGGTATTGGAGCTGCTCTTGGCAATGTGGAAGACGTTGATACTGTGGAAGCAAGAGTCCTAGTCTCTGTTGACGTAACAAAGCCTTTGAGATTCAAGAAAAAAGTGATTACAAACAAAGAAGAGGTTGTTACAGTTCAACTTACTTATGAGAAGCTGTATCGGTACTGTTTTACTTGCTCCATGATATCGCATGAGGAAAGAGATTGCCCACTACTCACTGAAATCCAGAGAAACTCAAACTCAAGAGAAAGACATGAAGAAAGAGCAGTTGTAAGAAACGTTAGAGGACATGATGAGGATAACCGAAGACGGGAAAGCAATATGACTACAAGGAAATCAGAGGACCAGAGGAGGATAAGCCGGGAGCGATACGAAGCCCGAGTTGCGGCAAGAAACAGAAACCAAGGGTCTGCTCATGAAGGGATTAATGGTGGGGGAGGTAGCGCTGTAAGTGCTGCAAGGCGTGAAATTCTTTCCACTAGAAGAGATGTGAGACGTAGTCTGTACCCCTTGAATGAAAGAGAGGAGACTGAGACAAGATACCTGGTTTGGAAGAGACTGGGAGAGGCAAGCCATTCCCATCAGCAACGTTCTCGTGAGATGTCTACACAATCTTCTTCTATACCACATGGTCGTGTAAGCGAGGTGGCTAATGGGCTTGTCAATCACAGAAGAGAGCCAAGAAATGGCAGACTTGGAAATAGAGGAAGAGAGGAACCGTTACGTTTTAGAGAGCCACAAGAATAGGATCTCAATGAAGGGAATGGGAGACGTTCACAGAGACCACCCAGTTTCAATGCGGTCGTTTTTCCGGAGAACCCAAGCCAGAGCAAGAACGGAGAAAAAAAAGGAAAGGGTAAGCTTGTGGAAGAAACGGAGGACCAGTCGGATGGAGAAGCTGTTGATGAAGGGTACACACAAGTGGTTCCAACAAATTTTGAATTTGGATCGGGATCTGGTGCAGCTATAGAGAATAAAAAAACTCATCAGGTGGCCACAGTTACTCAAGCAATTCCGAACATAAATCCCGGCGATGCCGAGACGTTGGATGAAAATCCCGCAAAAGCGGTTGTAATTGTACCGGAAACGGAGGAAGCAGTCCTCGATGGTGTGGATGATGATGATGCTAATTGGGATGCGGAGATGGAGGATTGGGGTGAGGATGTGGATGGAGAATATGGGGAGGACTATGGTGAGGAACATGGAGATGGGAACGGCACCGTGGTGACGGACTGGGAACAACTGGCGGAGGACGGGGAAGCTCCGGAGAAGGTGATTACAGAAGAAGATCTGCAGATGATGGCGGATCTAGAAGAAGCTATGATCCTCGATGGCTTGTTGAATGATGATGATCTTCTGGGAGAGGAGCTTAGGGAGGCGGAATTGAACCAAGAGATCGACACGCAACAAGAGGAGAGCCAGGAGAGGACTGTCACGGAATAAGCAATCCCGATTAACCATTCCCGGACTGTGAGTCCGGCGACGTCTCAGTCACCCACTAGCAAATGCGTAAGGTCCCCGACAAAGGAATCCACGAGAAAGACAAGATGCCAAGCTAAGTTATCTGGGCCTGCGAAGAGCCCAAACAAAGCTAGTGGATTGGGGGCCCAAGATGGTGAAGGAAAGAAGAAGGCCTTTAGCAGTGGGCTTGTTGCATCAAAGAAGCTGAAAATTTTCGAGGGCAAGTCTTCACCAAAGAAGAAAATGACACCAAGATGGGCCTGGAAGAGGAATCCAAGAATGACACAAGGAAGGAAAAAAAAGGGCACCAACCCCAACGAATGGCCACGATGAGGCCCACATATCCCCAGATCCGCCTAAATGAGGGTCCTGTCGTGGAATTGTCAAGGGGTGAGAGCCAAGAGGACCTCTCGTCGACTGATTGAGATGTGCCGGATGTACTCACCAGGTTTTTTTTTTTATCGGAAACAAAAAATGATAATTTTTATCTGCAATGTTTGCAAGTTGAATTAGGATATGATAATCTCTAAACCATTGCACCGGTTGGATTGAGTGGAGATTTAGCCTTATTTTATTCGAAGGATTTTCCGGTTAAGGTTCTGTTATTAGATGATCGTCTTGTAGACATCAAAACTATTATTGAGAGAAATCGAGTCTATATGACATTTATTTACGGAGAACCAATTGTTCAAAACCGAGATTATGTTTGGGAACGACTCACCCGTATTGGGATACTAAGAACAGATCCATGGTTTATCATTGGTGATTTTAATGAAATTACTGGTAACCATGAAAAAAAGGAGGAAAAAAAAGATCTGAAAATACCTTTCTACCCTTTCGCGGTATGATTCGAGCATGTGGCTTTGTGGATTTCCCATTTGATGACAGCCAATTTTCTTGGATTGGGGAACGTCGAAATGGGAGAGTGAGATGTCGATTAGATAGGGCTATGGGGAACAAAGAGTGGCACCATTTATTTTCCCACACTAAGGTGGAGTACTTGAAAATGTGGGGTCTGATCATAGACTCTTAAAAGCATCAATCTTGTCAAAACCACAGAAGGCAAGAAGACATTTTATGTTCGACAAACGATGGATCGGGAAACCAGGATTTAAGGAAGCAGTGGAAACGGGTTGGATAGGCACGGAGCCATGAGAGAACCACCCTTTAAACAAGAAGATCCAAAATTGTCGACGAGAAATCTCGCTATGGAAAAAAACGACAAAGACAAACTCCGAGAAGTTAATTGTGGAACTTCACGAGAAAATTGAAGCTGCCCTTGAAGATGATAACATATCCTCAGAGACTATTCAGGCTATGAGACAAGCGTTATGTGAAGCATATCGAGAAGAAGAAGCCTATTGGAGTACGAAGAGCCGAGAACAATGGCTGAAGGAAGGAGACCTAAACACAAAGTTTTTTCATGCCTCGACAAAACAAAGGAGGCCAAGGAATATAATTCTGGGGTTGGTCGATGATTCTGGAGTATGGGTAGATAATGAAGAAGGAGTGGAAAAGGTGGCAGTGGATTATTTCAAAAGATTATTTCATTCCTCGACTGCGAGAGATCCATTCGAAGCTATCAAGGATATTCCTTGTTTAGTGACTCTGGGTATGAATACAGCATTAACCCGAGAAATTTCAGAGGAAGAGGTTAAGAAAGCATTATTCTCACTACACCCAGGGAAAGCCCCAGGACCGGATGGGATGACTGCACTATTTTTTCAAAAGTTCTAGGGAACAACCAAGGATGACCTCATACTAATGATCAATGAGTTCTTCTAGTCTGGGTCCTTCGATGATAAGTTAAACGAGACAAATATATGTCTAATCCCCAAAGGAGATAAGCCAAGGATGATGGCAGGATTCAGACCTATTAGTCTTTGCAATGTGAGTTACAAGGTAATCTCCAAAATTCTAAGCCTTAGGCTTAAGAAATTTCTTCTGGAATTAATATCCGAGACACAATCAGCTTTTGTAGCAGGACGTTTGATCACAGATAATATTCTGATAGCCCAGGAGAACTTCCATGCTCTTAGGACAAACCCGATGAACAGGAAGAAGTTCATGGCTATCAAGACAGATATGAGTAAAGCTTATGACCGGGTCGAATGGGCTTTCTTGAGAGCAGTGATGGGGAAAATGGGGTTCCAAGGGAGATGGATCGATTGGATTATGCAGTGTATCACCTCTGTTTCATACCAAGTTTTGGTTAATGGATCCTCTAAAGGAAGAATTATACCATCACGAGGCATCCGCCAAGGGAATCCGATATCTCCGTACTTATTTATTATATGTACGGAAGCACTTATAGCCCAGCTCAAAAGAGCGGAAAAGGAGGAAACAATTCATGGGAGGCATATTTTGCATACAAGCCCTAGAGTGTCCCACCTGTTATTTGCAGACGATAGTCTATTTTTTTGTAATGCTGATGCGATGCAGAGTAAGAAATTCATTGATACTATCTGCCTGTATGGCGAAGCGTCAGGCCAAGAAATTAATTTGGCCAAATCTTCGATTATGTTTGGAACAGATATCCCGCCAGAACTACGACAAGAGATTAAGGGAATTGTTGGCATAAACCAAGAGGGGGGGGGAATGGGAATATACTTGAGTCTCCCTGAGAAGATCCATGGGTCCGAAGCCCAGGTTGTCGCCTTTGTTCGTGACGGTCTCCAGACGAGGGTGAATACATGGACTGCAAAGTTTCTTTCTAAGGGTGGAAAGGAAGTCCTGATTAAGTTACAAGCACATGCACTTCCGACATATGTTATGTCGTGCTATCTCCTTCCAAAAGCTATATGTTCTAAGTTAAGTAGTGCGATCGCCGCTAACTTTTGGTGAAGCCAGAAAGTAGATAGTCGAGGTATTCACTGGGTAGTATGGGACCAACTATGTACTACGCTAGAAGACGGGGACCTAGGGTTCCAAACTATGGAGGAGTTCAATATAGCCCTGTTATCCAAGCAATTATGCAGGTTACTCAGATTCCCCAAATCTCTACTAGCGCGGATATTGAAAGGGAGATACTTCAGATACTATAACCCATTAGAGATAAGTGTCTCTAACCGCCCCTCCTATGGATGGAGGAGTATTATAGCGGCTAAGCCTCTCCTTAAGTCCGGGATTAGGAAGACGATAGGCTCAGGATTTGGCACGAGTATTTGGACTGAGCCTTGGATCCCAGATATGCCTGCCCGACCACCAAAGAGGCTAGGCGAAGATAGGGACCCTCTGATTTTTGTCAACACCTTGATCGATTTTGAGACCAAGAGATGGAAGGTAGATAATCTCCGAGAATTATTTCCTCCGGAAGAAATTATTCTGATATTAGGTATTAAACCTAGTCAGAAGGCATCTAGCGATGGATATAGCTGGCCTCTTACGAAGTCAGGCAATTATACCGTCAAATTTGGATACTGGGCCGCGAGAGAGCTCTCTCGCCCCATTTGTGATCTCCCTCTTCAGGGTCCATGTGTTACGACACTAAAGGCACAAGAGTGGAAACTAAAAACTACACAAAAATTAAAACATTTTGTGTGGCAATGTCTATCGGGTTACCTAGCTACTAATCAATGCCTCTTTTATCGACACATAGGTCGAGACAAGGGATGTCCACTGTGTGGTGCAGATGAAGAGACGATCAATCACATGCTTTTTGAATGCCCTCCGGCAAGACAAGTTTGGGCACTATCACATATTCCCTCTTCCCCGGAAATCTTTCCCACACAATCGCTGCTCTGTAATCTTGATTATCTTTTCTGGCGAGGGTTAGACTATGGGGCAAATGAGGAGACAATGAGTATTTTTCCATGAATTATGTGGTACATTTGGAAGGCAAGAAACAAAAAGATTTATGAGGATCTTAGAGATCACCCACGAGACATTCTAGGGTTAGCCATTGTAGAAGAAGAAGCATGGAAACAAGCAAATACCAAGGAAGATAGACCCGAGGAGATGGCGGAGAATGACCAGAGAGAGATTGTACCGGATGACACCCTGCTTTGCTATACGGATGGGTCCTGGCTGAGCACGGACTATAGGACCGGCCTAGGGTGGGTAGTCATTAGGGGAGCAGTAGAGCTGCTTCTAGGCTTGCGAGGGTCACGACGTTGCCTTTCCCCACTCCACTCGGAGTTGGAGGCTCTTTCATGGGCTATGCAGTGTTTAGCCGCCAATCATTGTAAGGAGGTTACCTTCCTCACCGACTGCACAGACCTTATTAGGATGACGGCAAGCCCCGAGGATTGGCCATTATTCGCATCAGAGTTACGAGACTTCTTACTATACATGGATCTGTTTATTTCTTTCAGAGTTAGATACATTCCGCGTAGCGAGAATGTCCGTGCAGATCATTTTGTAAAATGTGCAAGAGCACGTGGTTTATGTTTTTCTCATGTAAGTACATTGGTTCAAGACTGGCTTTCTGCCAAGGAGAGCCACTAAGCCGATAACTTAATAAATGAGATCCGTTGACAAAAAAATAAAATAGTAATCTTTACATATATTGACATATATACAAGGATCATTTAGTCAAAAATACACAAATAACTTAATAATTGGTTTTCTCATCTACATAATTCTGAAACTAAATCTCTCACATGATTTTGGATATGTGAGGAAGTTTTTACCCTACAGCACACTAACTCGGGAAGGGATAAAGTCGCGCGTAGCGGGCATTGTGGTGAGTCGCTAACAATATATTTAGCATTTGATGAATCAGTATTTAGATCATTAGCGCTATGTTGATATTAATATCCTTAACTATTATAACTGTTAATAACTGAAAACGATAACATTCAGTTACAGTGTCACATCATATAAATGTTGTTGGTATTCTGATATGTGTTTGTCTTTAATGACTTATAACCTAAAGATATATGTTTAGTGAGTAAATGAAAATATATATTTTTTGTTGGTCAACAGAAACATATCTTCTTCTATTTTTTCTTTCTTTGGCAGCTAAAATATCTCCTAATTTATATAGTGATTTCACGTACTAAAGTTCACAACAATATATTTTGATTGTTTTCGTTTAAGGAATTTAACTGTTTTATATTATTAATTAAACAAATCTTAATTGTATAGCTACATGCATGTAGCCTAGGTATAGAACAGGATATCGATTAGCAACTGAAACCGCTCAAGCTCATCAATCCATCTTAACACCATATGGAAATCCAATACTAAAAAATCAAGTGTGAAAATTACCAATTATACCTAAAATCAAACATTTTTTTAATGGTGGATTTAATCACAAGCAATAGGAACATCAACAAGATTAAACACAAGAGATGTAAAAATAGATAAGAAATGTCAAAGATGCTATAGAAAAGATGAAACTATTAATCATCTCATATTTATTTGCCCCATTTCTCTCCAATTCTGAAGACTTACACATCTACCATATATGTTCCAGTTCAGATCAACCAATAATTTAGAGGAAAATTTTAAATTCTTCCAAAAATTCCAAAATAATAATAATTTAACAAAAACACAAAAAGTATTACCGTTTTAGGTTATGTGGAGAATATGTAAATCTCCGAATGATTTAATTTTCTAAAAAGAAACAAATCATTCCAAAAAAAGAAATGGACCTTGATAATTCTGATGTCTACGAATGGCTTCAAAATAACATACTTGAGGTGATCAAATCCAAACAAACCTCTCTTCAACAATAGGCAAGGTCTCCTAATGATTGGTTAAAATGCAGTTACGATGCTTCATTTAATTAAAGAACTAATCATGCAATTGGAGGATGGATAATACAAAATGGTTATGGTATTCCACAACTTTGGGGATCATCTAATCTAAACTATACCTTAACTCCTTTGGAAGCTGAATCTAAAGCATTTTTAACTGCAACACAAACAGCTTGGTTTCGAGGTTATAGGAAACTTATTTTCGAAGGAGATTGTTAACAACTTACATACTATGGTGTCCTTGACGAAGTTTCGATCCACAACATATGCAGTGATATCAGAACATGGAGCAAAAAAATTGAAGATATACGATTCAATCATATTTTTAGAAGTAATAATGAAGCAACACATCTTTTAGCTAAATTTGGACTTTCAAATAACATTTTTTTTTCTAATTGTTTTCATCCACCTTTTTGAATAACAAACTATTTGTGTCGTGATATTATTCTTTCAAATTAATATAAGTTTATTTGCTGTAATAAAAAGCTACATGCCTATAGCCTATATGTACTACTTACTGGTAAGACATATTTAAAGGAGTATTTTATTTAAAAAACCTAAATAGGGACTACAATAATTTTGATATATTTGTATATTGAAACAATTGCAAAGAATGACAATAAGTTTCTCTTTAATTAACTGACACAAAAGTGAAAAGCTGTTCACTTTTTTTGGACAATTTTACCCCTACAACGAGTGCGTTATCGAATCGATGACTTTCCAAAATCGTGTTGTGCTAACATAATTCTTATCGTGTTATTGGATTTGTTATCCGAGTCGGCCTTAACAAGATCTTTACCGATAGTAATTGGTGCATATATCGATGTTAACGCCGACTCGGATAACACAGCCAATAACACGATAAGAATCACATTAACAAACAATGTTAAAGTCTTCACATTATAGTATCAATAATTAACATGTGTGTTGGACATGTTTTCGAAGCTCATGATGAAATCAGGTCGGATAACGACAATGCTAATAACAAAGTATCGATATCACCAAGTTAAATTTAAATTTGACAGCCAAAATGCTAATAATCATACTAACGAAGTATCACTAATAACTCAACAAGTAGAGCTATATGGATAACAATCAGATACAGTAAAACCTCTATAAATTAATAATATTGGGACCAATGTATTTTTGTGATATTTTATTAATTTAGAGAGGTTGTTAATTTATAGAGGTGATATTTAGTTCAAAATAGTAGTTTAGGACTGAAAATTTTATTAATTTAACGAGGTTATTAATGAATCGAGTATTAATTTATTGAGGTTTAACTGTGTTTAAAATCTTATAATATGTATAAGAACCAATAATTTTATCATATTAAATCAATGTACGAATTTACACTTCCTTTCTTCATAAATAACTTTCTCCACATAAACAATTATTTCTCATCAAGAAACATCATAGGGATTTCGAGAATGCTCAATTTTTAAACACAATTGATTCCTCAAAATGATTAAAAAGTAACTACTGTATCTTATATAATAGTTACTCCTATCACTATTTTATCTTATATAAATATTTAAAATTTAAGAAAAATGTGATAGAAGTAACTATTAAAGCCTAGAGCCTCGGGGGCCTTGAAGAAGATAACGCCACACATTGGCATCATGAAGAGCTTGCAGACCGTTTACCAAGTGGAATGAACCGGTATTGTTTATGGAGAGATCATCAACATTGGTAACGGGAAACCATATAGGGTGAGCTTTCACGCAATGGAATATATGGTTGATTTCGGCATGGTGGAGGAACCTAACCGTAGAGGTCTGAACAACGTCATCCAGAAACATCATCTTGAAAGACCAAAGTTTGAAGGTTCACCATATCTGAGAAAACAGCAGATACAAATGTGAGGAAACATAGCTCGATTCATAATTAATTTTATTCATCAAATTAATTATATAAATATTAAAATTCAATATTAAAGAAGAAAATATGTAGTTTTAAATAAATTATTACTATTTATGATAAATTTTGAATTTTTCTTTATTTTATTTTTATAATTATTTTAAAATTATTACGAAACAAATCGAATATCCACGAATACTTAAGAATTTAGCGAATATTTGTATGTCCGAATATTTGGTTAGGTCCAAAATGAATACAAATCGTAAAATCAGTTATTCAGAGGAAGTGAAACGAATAACAAATATCTTCAAAAATCTGAGTATTTGCTTCTTATCCAGATTTAATCTTTTAATCCATCTTTATTTAAAAAAATTGCTAATGTTTTGTAAAATAAGGATTTCCATGAAAAAAATAGAACTGATCATCGTCTGACTTCACATTTTACAAGAACTTTTCTTTATTTGATTATATATATTTAGTGTAAATAAATAATAAAGGGAATTTACATGTATTGTTGTAATCACGAAATCTGAAACAAGAGAAAAGCATGAGCAAATAGGAAAAAGAGAAAGCATGAGATTACACAATACATTCTCTGCACTTTCATACTCTTTTCAATCATTTCATTCTACTCATACTATTCTCTCTCTTACTTTAAATTTTAAATAACTTTTAAAAAATTGTGCTATATATGATGTTAGAGGTTATTTTACACACATTAAAAAAACACATTAATTACTTCTTTTAATAAAATTATTTTCTCTCACTATAAAATATTATAATAAATATAAACCAATAGTAGTATATTAAATATAATCATTTCAATCATTACTTTTAAAATTTTACAATTAATCAATAAAAATAAAAGTAAAAAACTAGAAAATTAAGCTTTGTAAAATAAAATAAAATAAGTAAAACATTATTTATTTTGAAACCGAGAGAGTACAAATTTCCTCTAGTTTGTATAGTGCAAATATATATATAATTGCAAATTTGCAATATATGTTGATTTTTGGCGGGTTTTAGTTATCAGAGAAACTCTTAACTTTTTCTGCCCAACGATCATTACAAGTTTACAACTTACAAGAAGTTATCTTTTGATTGTTTTCACTTTTCTTTCCAAGGAAACAATCATAATGAATAAATAAAATAATTGTTTTTTGATAAAATTTGGTATTGCTTTTGTTTTTGTATAATCTTTTTGTTACACTTTAACGACCAAACCTTCTATAGCAAGCATTACACCATCATTGTCTCGGGAACACACTTCAATTTATAAAACTAATAATATTAAAAACTATCCCTAAATACTTAAGTAGAAAGAATGATGAATTAAAATAACTTCCATCAATCAGTTTTACAATCCTGCACAAAACACAAGTTTTAAAAATAATAAGTTATGAACTCATCAACAAAAGTGAAATAAAATTAAAACTAAGAAAATCAAACGAATTATTACCTAATAAACACGCTGTAAAAATTACTTTAAGATCCTCCCAAAGTCAGCAACAAAAAAAAGAAGAAGAACCAGTTTGATATACGAAATCGGTTTACAAAATTTACACCTGTAAACCGAAATTCACCCGTTAAAACTTAAAAAACAGTTAAAAGTTGAAACCAAAACCGGAAACAGACATACGAAAAAGAAGTTGGACCAACCTGTTTGTTAAAAGGAGCAATGGAATGTCTCCATCATCAACTCTTCAAGGCCTTCAACAATCGAAAATAAAATAAACACTTTAATTCACCTGACAAAAGCCGAATCAAATTATATACCATAAGTGACCATAATATGATGAAGAATCATATCCAATAATAACTCTTTATGAGATATGAGATTTCAAGAATCACACAACAAAATCAAGAAATTTTCCATAATTTATTACTGATGATGCAGAGGCCAATATATATCTTATCACAAATTCGAATCGAAAAGACAGAAAACAGATGGCTAAACCGGGTCCAGTATTATCCAAATCAATTTGGTGTGTGCCTTAAATGATATGAGAGTAACGTGTGGGTTATATATATACTTCCTTGGCTGATACATAATAAATGCAGACCAGTGTTATTGGACTTACTTAAGTCTCTAAGGACCACAAATAATGGGACTACCTTTGGCTTTGATAGCTTCATGTCACTGACACTACATTCTATTCTCCTAATTTTCTTGGTTAGATTTATAAATTTTTATGAATATAAATGTTACCTAAACAACTCCTTTTTAGAAAAAAGTTAGCTCGGTGTATCCGCGTGAGTAAGGTAAGAGCTCTTCAGCTTCGACCCGTGCATTGGAGTGACTCGATGTTCGCTTTAATCTCTTGTGATTCGACTCAACCTCTGCGCTGAATATTCCATAAACCGGTCTATGATCTGAAAACCGTGACTCTCCTCTTACGTAAGATAGCTGATGCAATCCTTCTCCATGCCATAGTATCCTATCACACCTTTTTAGTAACAAAAACAAAGAACCATTTGTTAGATCATTACATGGTTCTTTTTTTTTTACTGAATGCAAGAAAACTTACCAAGCAGGAGTACGACGTTTCTCCTTTGGATGCAAATCTCCTCCTGCATATCTATCTGAGTTATTTGAGTATTTGTATGTTGGTGGGAAGTAAATCTTTCCTTCGTTCCATCCTTTAAATACATGGCCTCGTTTTTGCTCTATCCGTAACTGCAGTGAAAATGTTACGTTATATGAATGGGAGAAATGTGAAACAACTCTGTTGCGTTATATATATGTATTTGTAATTACCTGATCATTCTCTAGTAATGCTCTCCAGTTTTGCATCTCTATAAGTGCTTTTGCGGATCGATAAGAGAGTGCTATCCGGTAATTCAGATCCCCGAGCCATATTACTCGACTGAACAAAGCAATAATAACTCAATACAAGAGACTGTAAAGACAAAAGTATTTGATTCTTGATGTTTAGTTTCGTTCTTACTCGTGCTGAAGGATATTCTCAGGGGACTTCTCGTCTGCAGAACTCTGAACACGAGGAAACCTTGTTTTCTTGAGTATCTCCATGACATCAGAGTTTCTCCTTAGCTCATCGCCTTCTTTTTGTCCTGATGTCAAATGAGTGCAGACGAAGCAGAAGCTTGTTTGATGAAGCAACATACTTACTGATATTGATCCCTACAAGAACCACCACATTTTAGCAACACACTTATAACTAAACTAACCCAAGAGCAGTAACTAAGTATGAGATTTTGTTTACCTTGTTTCCTAGATAACCCATTAATCCTCTACCAACACAAGATACTTTCATGTTCTTGACGTGTTCACGTAACTCACTTTTCACCCAAATTGTTAAAAAGATACCAACCATTTGTTTACTTGCAACCAAACAGTACTGCGACGAGTTCCAAGGGATTCTAGAACCGTTGTTTTCGTTTGATGGTGAATACAACACTGTGCTTGGGGAATCCCCTGGGCCGGCGTTATCATCATCCGAGGATCCCCCCCACCGAGAAACATCACTAGGCCGAGAATAATCACTCGGCCTAGAGTAATAATCACTTGGTCTAGAGTAATCACTAGGCCTTCTTGAATAGTCACTAGGCCTATGACCAGACCTGAAGCTCGGGTCGAAATCACTTGGTCTATGAGTGAAGAAAACGCGATCACAGACGCTGAAACGACGGTCAAGACGTGGCTGTGAGATTGAAGGATCATTCTCTTCCATTCTCCATAGGCTTGGTGTTTGGAAAGACCTTCTGTTGAAGAAAGTATCGTTCTTTTGCCTCGATGATCCGGAGAAGTCAGCGTCGATCTCCGCGATGGGGACGGGGATAGGCGACGGCGTGTGACAAACGCTGCCGCCGCTTGTCCCAGGGAGGTTGTTGAGTGTTTTCCTGATGAGGGAATGCCATTTCTTAGCAGGACCGTTGTCTTCAGCTCCAAGAACGTTACCAGCATTAAGAGGAACAATCTCTTGGAATCTAAAAGAACACACAAAATATTTAGTAACGTTTCTTGAATAAAGATTAGATATTTCTTGGAACGAACATGTAATGGAAAACAGACCCGAGAACGTATATATCTGCAGGAGCTGAGGAATGAAGCCATTCTTCAAGGTTTAGATCTGAGGGAGGAGAGCGTCCAGCAACGTTCCATGTAGCTACGAAGATGCTGTTAACAAGAATCATCAACATGAGATGCAACTTCAATGGATCATAATATATAAGAGACATATTTGTGTGAGTATATATATAAACCTGTAATTGTGGACATCAATGATTCTTGGATTTTCATAGTTCATTCTCCTTTGTCTAGCTTGCTGCTCCCAGTTCTTATTGAGTTTCTCTGTAAAGAAATAATGAGAATAGTTTCTTAAAAAGTTATTCTTGATCATATAAGTGTAATTGATGAATGAATTTTTTACCAGTTTTGGTCTTCTTGACTGTGCAGGGCTCTGAGAAGCTGGTTCTGTGCTGCTCAACTTCAACTGAATTTTGACAAAAAAAGAATCAGAAAATGGAATTTAGACACAACAATCCAATTAGCTAAATTCTTTAAATTGACCACAGAGAAAAGGGGTTAAAAGCAGAAGAAACAGAAACTGGCAATGGACCAAAAAAAAAAAAAAGTGAATTGAGATGTTTTTTGTTTTCTCAGAAAAGACAAAAGATTACAACTAACGCTTGCTTATTGCAGAACAGAACAAGAACAAATTTTGACAAAACAAAGGACCAAGTCTTCTTTTTTTGTACCTTGAGGAACAGAAGAAGAATCATCAGCTTGAAACTTTTCAGTTTTGCTTTTGATGTTGAACCATTTCCTCACCATCTTCTTGGACCATGACAACTTCATTCAATAAACAAATAAATAAATAAATGAAATTGTTTATCTGAAAAATTCATGAACATGGTAAAAAAAAAGGGAGAATTAAAAGAAATAATATAAGTAAACCTTGCTTTTCTTGGATTTGTCGTCTCTCATTGCTTCTCTTTATTTGATTTTCACTGTTTGTTCTTCAGTTGTAGAGACTTAATCCATTGCCAAAAAAAAAGACAACAGAGATCAAATCGAACAGTCGAGCGAATTTGGGGTTTTTAGTTGAATTACTGTTTTAAAAAAAGTAAGAAAATTTTCGAAATTGACAAGAAATTGGCTTATGTCCCCCTCCTTTGATTCGGACAGAAGCTAAGCAAAAAACAAGGGTCCTTGGATCTCAGAGACAAAGATTAAGAAATGGGTTTAGTTTCTAAGACTCTCTTTAAGACTTTAACGCACAAGAGAGACAAAATGAGAGATTTCTGAAAGAGAGAATAAGAGAGGAAGAGAAGATTGGTTTTAGAATAAAGAAGTTAAAAAAAAAAAAAAAAAGTGTTGAAGAGACAACAATTCTTGAAGACAATGAGAGAAAGATTTTTGAAGAGAGAAAGCAAAAAAGTGATTGTGAAGAGATAGATAGTGGTGGTTTAAGCTTTTCTGCTTGGTCCTGCTTCTTCTTCTTCTTCTTCTTTTCTAGGGGAGAGAGAGAGAGAGTGAGCCTCGTTCTCAGTGAAACGGCAAAGTAAAAGCAGCGGATTTGAACAGAATAAAGCGCAGAGAGAGAAGAGCTTTAAGAATGAACCTTAACCTTACGACTAATCAGCCCTTACGGACTTTTTTAAAAATTATTTGCTGAGTTTACTAACAAATTATTTACTTACTCGTTTAATTACACTGTTATATTATAAAACCATCATAAATTACGGGAGACTTTTTTTTTTTTTTTTTTGAGTTTTATCCGTTACATTTACATGTTATGCTGTTATCTTTTTATTATTATTTAAAAAATCTGAGTTATACATATCCTCGCATGTTTTTAGTAAATTTTTATTTGACAATGCTTTAAATTCATCTCTCATCATATAAATGTAAAATTTAGAACTCATAGGAATACCACATAAAATTTTCACACACTTATATTTTCTGACATATTCTGCTACATATAATGCATGTGTTAAAAATATAACTACAGGTTTTCTATTCATCTAAAAACTAATTTATATATATATATATATATGTTCATCATTAGATCAAAAATTCATTCATGTCAAGTCTTTCTACTATTATTTTACTATCCTATTACTTATATACATATATATGTACATATATATACACACACTATAAGTTATCAACTAGAGATATTTTATGCAATATCATTTTCCGGGATCTTTTTCAAAAATACCATTTTATATAACATTTCTTATAAAGGTTTATAAAATCTGATAACACTTTATAAAACCTTATAACATGTTTATAAATACAATTTTTACAACTAGTAAAACTACTTTTAATAAATTGTATAAAAAGTGGTGTTTTAAAAAATCACATATTAATCGAATTTTGTTTATTGGGCCCTCTCAACTATGTCAATTATAAAAATATATTGAATGCTATATGTATTAAATGGTCGTGGAAAAATGTAGATTAGTTTTTTAGCTAAACGTACACGGTTCTGTGATATTCTAAATGATTCTGAACAAAATATAAAAGCAGTTGTAATCTCTGATGTGACTGTAAATTTATTAATTACTCCTTATTATTAAGAATATCACAATTGATAATTTACATAAATAAAATGAGTGACGTTGGGGATTCCAGAGGTCTATCTTTGTGTCTTTGTATCATAAATAGGTCTAAGAAAACATGTATTAAGGTTAGCAACTAACACGATCATGACGGATAAAATTTAAATCACCAAAAATATACTACTATTTAACGTTGGCGAACTACCAAAAATTAAATACTAGCTCATCTTCTTCCGTTTCGTACCTGTCATCAATATTTTATTCAACTAAAACGCCTTAAGTCGCATGCGATGCATGGGGTGCTTATGATATGTTTAATGTTAGAATAGTTAAAAACGATTTCAAAGTAATTCAAGTTATAATCAATAAATTTTTGAGTGATTAAACTAAATTGGTCTGCTAGAGCAATATATCACTAAATCATAAAATTCATACTACAAACAAAATACGATTTATTGTTTATAAAAAAAATGACATTTAGTCAACTTTGCAATACATGAGAATCAACCAATGAGACCTTCAAATTTTTTTGAATTTATAAACTGCATCAACATAAATTTGTGTGATTCTTAAGGCTTGAACTATATACCAAAATCTAATGTAACTTCTTATAAATATTCTTAGCTAAACCATTCGACCAATGATACAAATTAACAATCATTTCGAAAATGTTAGGTTTCGCAAATGCTAAAATGACATGACCCGCGCCTATAACCAAATTTGCATGTACATAGCTAGCTACCTTTCACAGGAACAAGAAAAAGAGATTCCACACGAGAATAAAGCAAATAGTTAATTACTCCGTGTGTATGTGATAAAGATCTGTAAAATAAGATGAATCTTGGTTGCTTTTGACCGCCTCGTAAATGTTGAATTTTAAGGATATTAAAGGGGGTCTCCAAATCATTTTGGATTAAGGAAGGAGCAAAAGCTAATCATTATACTATAAACTAATGATAGTATGCTATTATAATAATTTTTGTATAACATAGCGAAGTTCTTCTATTAAACATGCTTTTACCGTTTCTGCCACTTGAGTATTTACCATTTTAACTGCTATTTATGACAAACGTCAAATTTTATCTGAATAAGACGCTCACGTTTAATCTTGTTGGATGACAATGACTATATACATGTAATCATATACATAATATTTATACATGATTGGTTTATCCGTTTATATACGTATACAAAATGTATGATATATGCATGGATAGTCATTGTAGTTATAATATCGAAACGGATTCTTTTGCTTTAAAAAGACAAAATAATTAAATATTTGGATAGGATGGTTTTGGCTTTTAGATGGCCAGATGCCAAACATGCCTTCATCATTTCGTCTTTCCCATTCCAAGTCTCTGCCTCACAATGTTGGTCTTTTTCCGCTTTTAATTTTCTTCCACCTTAAATTATTTTATCGGTAAACCATATTATATCACTTTTATTTTGTTTGTCAACTACATCAATTTAAATCATAGTATGCATAGGTTATGGTCTAGGCCTAGTGTTCAATTTGGTACGAATCTATGGAAATATGATGATCATCAAGTAGTTTTTTTGTTTGTTGATAAAAGACTTTCAAAACCAGTACCAAATAGTATATATATATATATATATATATATTATAAGATTTTAATATGAGTTAATGCATGGTTGTCAACAAAAAACTTATAACACGTCTTAATGCATTCAAACGATTTAGTTTACAGTGGATAAAAGTTCTACAAAAACTTATATTTAATCTTTTATATACATATATATACACACGTAGGTAAAAGAAAAATGAGAAGATATTTTTTGGCATGGGAAAGAAGAAATGATATCTCGTATGTAAAAAGGAATCATATACATAATATTTATATATATCCGTTTACATACGTAAACAAAATGTATGATGGATAGTCATTGTAGTATAATATCGAAACGGATTCTTTTGCTTTAAAAATATATATCTCACGTAGGTAAAAGAAAAATGAGAAGCTACTTTTTATCTCGTATGTAAAAAGGAAAACCCATATCTCACGTAGGTAAAAGAAAAATGAGAAGCTATTTTTGTGTGGTTGATCCGATACTAGAGTTTGATTTTTTTGTACCGTCATTGTAATCATGTTGGTAACTATAAATCTTTTATATAAGATTATATTTGAATTTTCTTATATAGTCTAGAAATAATTATGAATTATATGCCACCGTTATTATAAAAAACTAATGATTGGCCACCACATAAATAAAACTCTCTTCCACGAGTCGTTTCTCTGTCAGTCCACTATCACACACACGTTGTCATTTATTCTGAGTTGTGTATAATAATATATTATACGTACACTTCGAAATTGTTATCAAAAACGAAAATTATTAGAGAAAAAAAGAGAAAAAAATTCATAGCATTGGCAATACAGTTTCTCAAAATAATATGATTGTATCTGCAGTTGTATTTGTATTAATGCATATATGATAGATTCACCACTTCTTTTATTTTTAAATAGAAAGAAAACAACATCAAAAGGATTAAATGGTTTGTTTCAAAGGACACACTTTCTGTCAACAAAGTCATCGAAGCTCGCTCACATCTGGACACATACATTATATGATATAGTATTATACGGGAGCATGCTTGTATGCACAAAACATAGACAACATGATGCAAATGTTTTTACTTCGAATTGCATTTTGTGTTTGTAACACATTTTTTCACACATGTGTTAATAACTTATCTGCTAAAGTCAGGACGTGTTTCTTATTTTACGTGATTATAAAGTTTGTTACCTATGTTTTATCATTCCAATGGTTTACCTGTTAAACCTGCTATTTGTAAATTTTAAATAAGCTGCTTATAACTCTTTAATTAGTATATAAGTATCTCCCATGGAGAATAAATCATCATATAATATAGTTCAATTAACATCAATAGACTTTAATAGAGTATCTTCTGCCCAAACAATTGTTCTTCAAGAAAAGAATAATATACATTAAAAATTTGAAAATTTAACGAAATCTATAAGTTAATAATTATAACAAAATAAAAATAAAGAAGCTAAAAAAATGAAAAGCCGAAAAGGAAAACATATTGAAAGGGAAAGATGATATGTCACTACAACAAGACACATTACCCTTTATTGTTTGCTTTTCCCTTTGTCTGCTAGACCAAAATCTAGGACTAGGAGGGATGGGAAATGTAAATTTTAGTTAGTATTCAATGTTTGGATTGGTATATCGTCATTTACCAGTAACATGCATGCAATATTCTGAATTTAGAACACATCAACGATATTATCTACATTTTATGGGAAAACAAATAGCAAAAGAAAGATGCAATCAAAGCTACAGAAATAAGTTCAACCAACTGACTGTAAGTTGTAATATTTCTTACATTAAATTGATATTACAGAGATGTATATATACAAAACATAAATTTTAAAAATATATATACAACGTATCACATAGAATATATGCACGAGATATGAATAGTAAATGTAGGTTCTAGAGACTTCCTTAACACGCCCCCTCAAGATGGAGGGATATTGACGACTCCAATCTTGTCTCGTAGCTCTATAAACCGTTGTTGTGGTAAAGGTTTGGTGAATGCATCGGCTAGTTGATCTTTGGTGTTGACATATAATACACGTAGGATTCCGGATTGTACATGTCCTCGGATAAAGTGATAATCAATGGCAACATGCTTCATGCGAGAGTGAAAAACTGGGTTAGCACAGAGGAATGTAGCGCCAACGTTGTCACAATACACGACCGGTGGTGACTTCATGTTGATTCCAAGTTCTGTTAACAGGTTGCACACCCATCGTAACTCAGCTGCTGTATTTGCCACGGCTTGATACTCAGCTTCTGTCGAAGAACGTAAGACACTTTTCTACTTCTTTGATGTCCAAGAGATAGGATGTGAACCCATGTATAAGATGTAAGCATTTGTTGACAGACAATTATCAGAATCTCCAGCCCAGTCCGCATCAGAAAAGGCGTGTAGCGTGAGATTGTTGTTCGCGGTGAAGTAGATGCCATGTGTTGTTGTTCCTGCGAGGTAACGAAAGATTCTCTTTGCGGCTTGTCAGTGATCCTTCGTTGGTTGATGCATGAATTGAGAGAGGCGATTGACAGCAAAAAAGATGTCATGCCTGGTGAAAGCAAGATATTGTAAGCTACCGACCAACTTGCGATACTCAGTAGGATCAGAAAAATTAGAACCATAGTGTAGTGTTAGCTTTGGATAAGAGGCCATTGGTGTGGTGATAGGTTTAGCGTTGAGCATGTTGTATCGATGAAGGATGTCTAGGATATATTTCCTTTGGGAGAGGTGAAGACCTTTGGACGTGCGATGTGCTTCTATTCCTAAGAAAAAATTGAGGTCCTCATGATCTTTGACAGAGAACCATTCAGCAAGTAACACTAGTATCTTTTGAACGCCAATGACGCTGCTTCCTGTGACCAATATATCATCAACATAGACCAATAGATAAACGTATTCCATACCATGCTTGAGGACAAAAAGAGAGGTGTCAGCAAGAGAATTGACGAAACCAAGTTGGAGTAGATAGGTCTTAAGCTCAGTGTACCAAGCACGTGGGGCCTGTTTAACCCATAGAGTGCTTTCTTGAGGCGGCAGACATGCGTTGGGTGATCTGTATCAACAAACCCTGGAGGTTGTTTCATGTAGACTTCCTCAATTAGAGTGCCTTGGAGAAATGCATTGTTCACGTCAAGCTGACGTATTGGCCACATACGACTCACACCCACATCAAGAACTAGGCGCAATGTTGTGGACTTGATTATTGGACTGAACGTGTCAGTATAGTCACGGCCGAGTTGTTGATTATATCCCTTTGCGACTAGCCTTGCTTTGCCCCTGCCAAGAGACCCATTAGGCAGAAATTTATTTTTAAATATCCATTTGCATCCAACAACGTTTTTATGAGGTGGTCGCGGAACCAAGTCAAAGGTTTGGTTTTGATTCACAGCATCATATTCATCGGACATGGCTCCTCTCCATTTCTTATCTTTCATTGCTTGTTTCACGATTAATGGTTCAGGTGGGATATCAGTTGAAAGGGCGACAGAAAGATTGAGTTTGTTTTGTGGTTTTGTTATATTGTTTTTGAGACGAGTTCGTATAGGATGAAGATTTTATAGAGGTGGATTGTTTTATTCTGGGTTAGCGACAGGTTGTGGTTCTGGTGGACGTAAGGGTTGTGGTTGTGGTTGTGGTTCTGGATTGTGAGAGGAAGAGGACGATGATGTCGGATTATTGGACGATGGTGTATGTGAATGTGACGGAGAGGGTGTTTGATGTGGGATTGTGTTTGGGCCAGAATTATTGTGGACTGAAGTGGGACTCACGTTTGGTGAAGAAGGTGTATTGAGAGAGGGGTTCGTATTTTCTGACCTGATCGATGATACATGTGACGTGTTGTCACGAGTTTCATGGTTGAGAATTTCTGGCGGTACTAACGGGTGAGGATTAGACGCCGGAGGTGACATTGAGCCAAGCAAAGGAGGAGACATATGTACGAGTGGTGGTGTCGTTTGTAGAACTTCAACTGGTAACGTATTCGGTGTTGAGTTCTGGACATCGTTTGGTGGTGAAAGTGATGTGGAGGTTATTTTTGATGATGGTTGAAAAAGGAAGCTTTGTTTATCGAACTTCACATGACGAGATATATAAATACGGCCCGAGCTTGGTTGAAGGCACATATACGCACTTTGAGTGAGTGAATAGCCCAAGAAGACGCATGGTGTTGATCGATTATCAAGCTTGTTTTGTGTATACGGTCGGAGCCACGGGAAGCATAAGCAGTCAAAAACTCTAAGTTTTGAATAGTTTGGTTTGTCACCAAAGAGCTGCTGATATGGTGTGTTCATATTGATGACAGGTGTAGGAAGTTGATTAAATAGATAGACGGCGGTGGTGAATGCGTAGGTCCAATAGGTGCGTGGTACGCCAGCATGAGTTAGGAGAGATAGTCCTGTTTCGATGATGTGTCTGTGTTTTCGCTCGGAGATGCCGTTGTGTTCAGGCATGTGTGGAGGTGAGGTGAGGTGTCATATGCCGGTGTGAGAGAGAAATGACCGTAAGACAACAAACTCGCCTCCGTTATCTGTGTACAACGTGCCTATTTTCGTGTTGAATTTGTTTTCGACTAAGACTTTGAATTGAATGAATACTTCTTTTACTTGTGATTTTTTCTTTAGTGGATATAGCCATGTGTATCTTGTATGGTGATCAACAAAAATGAGGTAGTATTTGAAATTATCTACGGAGATGATGGGAGAGGTCCATACATCTGAAAAATTATACTCGAGAGGTTTTGTGGATTTAAGAGATGTTTGTGAAAAAGGAAGTTTATGGCTTTTATTAATGGAGCAATCATTGCAAAGCAAAGTTTTTGAAGTAGAGTGCAAACAAGGAAGTGAACAAGAGGAAATAACAGTGTTTAGAATAGTAGATGAGGGGTGGCCGAGGCGATGATGCCATTCTTTTGAGGTGGGTTTTGGTGTTGATGAAGCGAAAAATGAGGAAAAGGTAGATGAGGAAGCCGAGCTGTCCATGAGCCAAGCTGCATCGGGATGAGGGTTTGCGAGAGCCATGTTAGCACGCGGTTGCCATTGTGTTGACGTCGCTGCTGAGGATCTGCCTTGTTGATACAGTTGGGAGCACCTCTTGGCGCTATGACCTTGAACACCACACAATTGACACTTGCCTTGGTAGCCTTTGGAGTTGCGAGTGTCATTGCGTGAGTTGGTGTTGTAAGACTGATGATTATTCTGCCACGTTGAAGGGACAGCTTGGTTGTAGCGGTTTTGATTGTAACGAGGTCGTGTAGCAGCGGTGTTGGCGGAGACCGGACCGACAGTGAGTGTGGTGGCTTTGGTGAGAAGTTTTGCTTCGTGGTTCAGCAGTTTCTCGTGGATTTCAACAATGGTTGGAGGTAGATCACGACCTTCTAGTTGATCAACAATTGTTTTGTAGTTGTCCGACAAGCCATCAAGAATGAACTCAACTTGATCTTCGTGATCAATAGGTTTGCCAAGTAATGCCAGCTGATCAAACCTAGTGGTGAAGCCGTTGAAATAGTCATCGACCATTTTTGTACCTTTTGTCCATTGCTTTAACTGAAATTTGAGTTGCTTGATGTGGCCCCGACTAGGTTTCGCATAAGCCAGATATCAGCAACGGTGACAGATCTGGAAAGTGTTGGTTGAATGGAGAGGGATATCGCACCCATGAGACCACTATAGATGAGGCGATCTTGGCGTTTCCACTTGGAGTATGCTAGATTCGCCAAGACAACATTGTTGACGGTGACGGTGATCGTTGGTGGTGGTGTGGATCCGTCAAGGTGTCTGGTAAGCTCATATCCGTCGAGGAGAGCATGGACTTGCAAGCTCCACATCAAATAGTTATTGGCCGTGAGTTTCGTGATGTTTGTCATGTTGACATTAAAAACGGCTTGCTGATTTGGATCAACGACATCAGCATGATTGGCATCCATCGGAGAGTGCAGGTGAGAAGAAGATCAAAGATGTGGAGAAGAGAGAAAAAGAAAAAGAAAAAGAAGAGGCGGCTGCACTTGTTTTTAGGGTATCGGATCTGAGCTCTGATACCATGTAAGTTGTAATATTTCTTATATTGAATTAATATTACAGAGATGTATATATACAAAGCGTAAACCCTAAAGAAATATACACAGCGTATCACATAAAATATATGTACGAGATATGAGTAGTAAATATAGGTTTTAAAGATTTCCTTAACACTGACCCACTTAAAATAGTGAGGTGATTGAAGAGCCAAATCTCAAACGTAAACTTGCATAAACTTTGTGTGTTCTATTCCACATTGGACAAAATCGATGCTTGTGTTACTCAACATTTTAGGCTTCAACTTAAATGTTTTATGCGAGAGGATTTACATGAATTTCTTGCCAAAATTTTTTTAACATTGAATTAGTTGGGTTAACTTGACTTAGAAACCAGTGGTAATTAAAACAATAAAAATCAGTCGACCAAAATAAAAAGAAAAATGATTTAACAGATTCAATTTTTTTTTATGGAATAGTGTTCACGCTTAAAAAAACGTTTGGGACTTTAATAGTTTAAAATGAAGACTTCACAAAAAATGTTCATAGAAAATCTTGCTAAACAAGTATAATCAAAAGATATTCAGAACCAGGAACCTGGTTCAATTTGGAAAACATTCATAGAACCAAATCGAAACCGAAACTGAAATGCGCCAAAACGGTCACGTTTAGTGTGTTGCAAAACGCGGTGTGTGTAGTCGTCGTATCTCGTTTGTTTCCGCTGACTGATTTCTTCGTGTCCGGGAAAAGCTCTTCGATGCCTGAGCTTGAGTTTTGACCTGATTCCGTCATCGTCTTCAATGGCTCACTTCCCCAGAGTTCTTATGGTGAGGAAATTATCTTTCTTTGATTTCAATTCCACTTCCCCCATCTTCATTTCTTCATCTCTTTACAAATCGCTTCCCCTTGCTTTCATCAGGTGGCGGAGAAGCCTAGCATTGCCCTCTCCATAGCTTCAGTCATCTCTCACGGCCAGGTTTATCTCTCTCTCTCTCTCTCTCGATTCGCTAGTATCTTAAACCCGAGCTCGAAGCTTTTTTTGGTAACAGAACTGTTCTGAGTTAATACGATTCATATCTCGTTTGAATTGAACTGTGTTGAATCTAGGAATAGATCATTGGAAGTATTTTAATATTTTCAGCTGTGATGGGTTGTGAATTTAGTGTTTGTGACGGAATCAGTATTCTTTGAGAGTTGAAAAACCGAATCAGTTCTCTGTTCCTTAATGTTTCTTGGATATAACTTCTCCTTTTGCTTCAGATGTCTACAAGGAGAGGAAGTACAGAGGTGCATGAATTTGATGGGATGTTTCGAGGATTCAAAGCACATTATAGAGTAACATCTGTTATCGGACATGTTTTCAGGTTCTCTCTTGCCTATCAATATTATTCAAATCAAGAGAACAATAGGAAAGTGATTGCTGCTGCATAGATTACCTTTCAACAAATGACAGTTTACTTATTTCTTTACCAATTGCATATTTTCTCAGATGCTTTGAAATCGCTCTTTGCATCGTCTCTATTGGCTACTCTAGTTTCTATTTTTCTTGCTGAAATCCGAGAGTTTGGAAAATGGTTTTCATTTAATGTTTCATCCAGTTATTTTAATTTATTTCTTGGACTCTATCTCAGGCACAAAGCTGCTGTGAAATATTTTGCTTGTAGACATTCTTAATATTTCAAAGCTGATTTCTCAGTCTTTCTAAATTTCTCTCTCATATTCTAGTGTAGATTTCCCAGAAAAATATCAAAATTGGGCAACAGTTGATCCACAGGATCTTTTTGACGCTCCAGTTCAAAAAAAAGAGTCAAACCCAAAGGTAAATAATTCTCACGATATTCTCTCTTTTCTTTGTGTATGGGGAGTGCTTGAGCTGTTTATTTTGGCTTTTACCTTGGACATTGGCATCAGCAGTACTTTCTTTTACAGCAATTGTATTATACGTTAAAGGATGAGCTGTATTGCTTTATGAAAAAACGATATGCATGACTTTGGATAATAATTATGCGGATGTTTAGTAGTTAGTACTTAGTACTTAGTACTAGAGGTGTATCATTCTAGTGGCTATATGCTACTAGCGTTTTTTTCTACCTACGCTAATTTACAGAGGTCTTCAAATCTCAGGCTCATATTTGTAGGCACTTAAGTAACGAAGCTCGTGGTTGCAGTTATATGGTGTTGTGGTTGGATTGCGATCGCGAGGGGGAGAATATATGTTTTGAAGGTTAGTCTAAATTACCGTTTGTCACTTTCCTTCTCATCAGCATTTGGTTGAATTTTGAAATAGTCAGAATTGATTGTTCCTAATCATTGCAACTATACTTTCTTCTCTTTTTTTGCGAAATGAAACCTATCATACTGTTGAATCTGTTGTATATCATGCCAGTAGCCAATGGTTGACCCCTTTAAGCTGTAGTAGTAGATTGGGGGTTCAGTTATACAGTTAGCTCCTGCTATGTGGTGCAACCACCAACATCTTAATCATTTTTCTCCTGAAATTTTACTTTTACGATGCCACTCATATTTGAGAATGAACATGGTTTTGATGGTCGTTGCTATAACTTGTTGACCATTATAATTTTTGTAGTTATCGAGAGCACTGGCTTTGACATGAAAGATAGTAAGAGAAAGGTTTATCGGGCGAGATTTTCTTCTGTTACTGAGAAAGATATATCAAAGGCCATGGACAACCTTGTTGAACCGAACAGGGATGAGGCACTGGCTGTTGATGCTCGTCAAGAGATAGATCTAAAAGTGGGTGTAGCATTCTCGCGATTCCAAACAAGTTATTTCCAAGGAAAATATCAGAATCTGGACTGCAGAGTTATCTCGTCAGTTTCCTCTTGTCCTCTTCCTTCTCTCTTTTTTTGGTTTCATATGTAAAGATTCTCCAAAAAATAGGGTTGATATGTGTTCTCCTATTTGAGAATGCTGGAAAGAGTGCGTCTTATTTCTGTCACTCTTCATCTTCACTAGTAGTTTTCCTGTAAACTATATTACCAACTGGATTTTTCCATCTTCTTTATAATACAAGTCACTGCATCCATCTGGTTTAATCCTTTCTAACTACTTAAGATCTTTTGATTTTTTTTTTCAGTTATGGGCCATGCCAGACTCCTACTCTTGGGTTTTGTGTGCAACGGTACATGCAGATTAATACTTTCAAGCCAGAAAAGTTTTGGGCTCTTCGACCTTATATAAGAAAGGATGGTTATGAACTTCAACTAGAGTGGGAGAGGCGTAGATTGTTTGACCTGGAAGTTAGTGTTTCGTTCTTGTGTTAGAAGTTTTTTGACATTCTTGACTGTTCTTTTCTATCTCACGTTCCAGATATATTCATACTTTTACAAATTGTAGGCTGCTACTGTGTTTCAAAAGTTGGTACTGGAAGGCAGAACTGCAAAAGTAATTGACGTATCAGAAAAGCAGGAAGTTAAAGGTCGTCCAGCTGGTCTTAACACAGTGAATCTACTAAAGGTCAGAGAAGTCACGAGTTACGATTACTATTCCTCCAAAATGGACGTATCTGGTTGTACATTATACTCTATGTAAACACCATATCCTGTACTAATGAGTGCAAAACACTGACTGAAACTCATAATATCCTGTGCATTCATCCGAAGCAGCTTTATGGTTGTTTTTGTTGATGAGTTGGCAACAAAATTGATATCTTTGTTCTCTTCTTGTTTTGTTTATCCTATTTTTGGTTTTCAATGTTGCGGTTAGATTTTTGGCATTGCTTAATCTTGTTCACGAGTTCAAAAGTTTGATAAAATAAAGTTTTATTCAAATTACTCTCCCTGATCTAGCATAACATTAGCGGTTACACAGGTTGCTTCAAGTGCTCTAGGGTTTGGGCCTCAGACAGCTATGCATCTTGCCGAGCGATTGTATACTCAAGGCTTCATCAGGTTCGCTTTGCTCTATTCTCCAGATTATTATTTTTGTCATTTTACTCCTCTTTATCAGCATATAATTGGCTAAGTTTGGTGAAAATTCCAAATCATTATTGAATGGTAGTTCTGTTTGGGGGAAAACCTTGACTGACAAGGATATACATACATCACATTTTCCCCTGAATTATTCATTTAAACCTTTTCCGTCATGATGATGATATTTACTCAAAACTCTTATGTTTTGTGCTAGCTATCCGCGCACGGAAAGCACAGCCTATCCTTCTTCATTTGACTTCACAGACACACTCAGAGCACAAGTTAGTAATCCAGTATGGGGTGGTTACGTGCAGAGACTGCTCTCAGATGGCTTTCATAAGCCAAAGTCAGGAACTGATGCGGGAGACCATCCTCCTATCACCCCAATGCGAGCAGCAACCGAGGTCATGGTCGGAGGAGATGCTTGGCGACTCTACCAGTATGTCTGTCAACATTTTATTGGCACAGTCTCACCTAACTGCAAATACTTAAGGTAAATAAAGCCTTGTTTGTAGCTTGATCGATGCCAGTTAGAGCTTACCCTTTGCACATCTTATATGTGGTATTCTCTTGGATGTATACCTCAGGACTAAAGTGGAATTTTCAATTGGTGGAGAAACTTTCCATTGTACTGGGCAGCGTGCGACAGAAAAGGGGTTTACAGCTATAATGCCATGGTCTGCAGTTGATGAGAAAAAACTCCCTTCTTTTCTCAAAGGAGAGAAGATTGAAGTTTTAAGAGTGGAGCTGTACGAGGTTACATTCCTCTCCAGTTTCTGGAGCTGTACAAATTGCTTTCAATGTTTCCAGTTTTAGTTTATCCTTTCTATTTGTCTTTACATTTTGTAAAATCTACAGGGGAATACTGCACCTCCGGACTTCCTTACTGAGAGTGAGCTGATATCTCTGATGGAGAAGCATGGTATCGGCACAGATGCATCAATACCTGTGCATATAAACAACATTGGTGAACGTAATTATGTTCAGGTGGGTTAACCCAAAGGCGGTATGCTTTTCTTCATGATTACGATGTTACTCAATTCAAGAGGATTCATTATATCTTTTCATACTTAGTGTTTATGCTTTCTTGCAGGTCCAGTCTGGGAGGAAATTGGTTCCCACGGCATTAGGAATCACTCTAATAAGAGGCTATCAGTGTATTGATCCAGATCTTTGCTTACCAGACATCCGGAGCTTTATCGAGCAACAAATCACTCTTGTTGCCAAGGGCCAAGCTGATCATTCACACGTTGTGCAACATGTGATTCAGCAATTCCGGCGTAAATTCAGTTATTTTGTTCAACAGGTTGGGAAAACTTGGCTTATGTTATGTATTCTTTGAAAGCATTAGTTTGATAAACTCTTCGATTTAATTCTCTCTTACATTGTCCTTTCAGATCGAACACATGGATGCCCTCTTTGAAGCACAGTTTTCTCCTCTGGCTGATTCTGGTCGCGCTTTAAGCAAATGTGGAAAATGCTTGCGTTACATGAAACACATCACAGCAGTCCCACCACGTCTCTTCTGTGGCACATGCGAAGAAGTTTATTATCTTCCTCAAAAGGGCACAATCAAGGTAAAAAAACCCTTTCATCACCTCTCTTAAGCTGAAACCTCAGTGAATCTCTAGTTTTTAAATTTGTCATTATTAAACATGAATCTGAATCCTTTATCTACTGATTTTCTTACAGCTATACAAGGAACTCACATGTCCTTTAGACAACTTTGAGCTCTTGATCTATTCAGTTCCAGGAGCCGAGGGGAAGTCATTTCCACTATGCCCTTACTGCTACAACTCTCCTCCATTCGAAGGCATAGACACACTCTTTGGAGCCTCTAAGACGCCCAATGCTCCTGCCAAAACCAAAACCGGTTCAGGCATGCCATGTTCTCTCTGTCCTCATCCCACATGCCAACACTCTCTCAGGAACCAAGGAGTCTGCGCTTGTCCAGAGTGTGAAGGCACACTCGTCTTAGACCCAGTGAGCTTCCCCAAGTGGAAACTCAACTGCAACTTGTGTAGTTGCATCGTTTTTCTTCCAGAAGGTGCTCATCGCATCGCCACCACTAGTAACCGCTGTCCCGACTGCGATTCAACCATCATAGAAATCGATTTCAACAAGAAAACTACTCCTCTCGAGAACGGAGCCACTCTGCATCAGGGATGTGTTCTATGTGATGAGTTGCTTCTCTCGCTCGTTGAAGTGAAACATGGGAGGTCCTTTGTGAGGCGTGGAGGAAGGGGAAGGGGACGAGGAAGAGGGCGAGGCAGAGGGAGAAGAGGCTCAAAAGCTGTCGATCCAAAAATGAGTTTCAGAGACTTCTGAAACTTAGAAAACCCTAAACTTCCCATGTTTTTTTGTCTGTGTTACTTGCGTCACAAGTTAATAGATGGAAAATCCAAAGATCTTACATTCTGTTTGCGTTACAAGGAACTCTTGTCTCTAAGACAATTAGAGTATCACATTTCACATATGGGATATTTGGCTATTGATTAGTTCTTGGTACACAAATATTTTGACTAGTTCTTGGTATTTTTATGGCGCCCTAAAGAGAAGCTGAAAAACACAAGTGTAACCTCATCTGATTGCCACGTGTCAGACCTCATGCATACAGCGTACATCCCTTCCATTTTTAGATCACACCCACAAGTATGAATGCATGATATATTCCCTTTGCAATTACTCTGCTTGTTTGGTTGCTTGGAGAGGAAGAGCAAATAAACTAAGAGAAAAATGGAGAAGGCAGTTCACTCATCGACGACGTCTGGACCAGCGGTTCCAGGAGAGGTAACAAAGTCCGGAACCGCCATCATTGACACTGCCGCCTCCGCCGTCCAAAGTTTTGCTCCGGTTAACCAAATCCACCAACATCTCTGCGCGTACGTTACCCGATCTTTATCAATTCCATTTTTATAATCTCTCTTGGATTTGTGATATATTCTCAATGTGAAAGTAAAGAAATATATGATTGTTTTGAATCTATTAAACCATTTTTTTTATATCTCAACAACAAAACATGTGTTACTTAAATTCTGAATAAGCCGATCAATATGTTGAATGCAGGAGTGAGTATTCGTTTGTTCGGTTCGGTTTTCATACAAACCTAAGGCTTTTTATTTGCTTGGGAAATATATTTGATTTTTTTTTTTTTTTATTTATTTTAAACATAGCAAATTAAATTTCTTGTGATGGCAGGTTCCATTTCTATGCAGACGACATGACACGACAAGTAGAGGCTCACCATTTCTGCAGTCACGTGAACGAAGAGATACGTCAGTGTCTGATCTACGACGGTCCGGATGCAAGCGCTCGTCTGATCGGATTGGAGTACATAGTAACAGAGAAGCTGTTCATGACTTTGCCAGACGAAGAGAAGAAGCTTTGGCACTCGCACGAGTGGGAAGTGAAAGGAGGGTTCTTGTTCATGCCTGGTGTTCCTGGACCCATTCAGCGTCAAGATCTTGATAAAGTCGCTAAGACTTATGGCAAAGTTTTCCATTTCTGGCAAGTTGATTTGGGCCATGAGCTTCCCATTGGTTTACCTAATGTCATGATGGCTGTTACTCGTGATGGTCAGCTTTTCCACGAGATGATTCAGGGTAAGACAATTTCGTAGATGACATTTCTTACTTTAATATGTGATTTCTTGCGGTTTACGGTTTAATTTTCTAAGAAAAAAATGTAGAAAGTGTTTAGTTTTGTGTTTTAAAAAACGGTATAGGTGATTGTTTATCTAGGGACTATTATGTTTTAGGCGTTGAAATTATAAATTTCTGTTATTAAGCGATCTCGTAGGTTTAGCCATTGACCAATCATAATTTAATTGTCAATTTTTTTTGTTCGTTTACATCTATAATTTCCAATTACTATCTATGTAGATGGCGTCTAAACCCGTTTAGGCTAATAATGTTCTTAATATATATGGCATAATGTAGTAAAGATCATTGGTAAGTTATGGTTGGATTTGGAGACAAAGAAGTGGTTTGTGGTTTTCAATAGCGAATCAGCCTAGACTGGTATTGCTAGTAATTTTCTTGATGTAGCGTAATGTAGTAAGAATTATTAGTAATTCATTATTGGAGTTGGGCTTAGAGTATTATGCTTAGTTAGTAATGGTTTTGTAAATGGATTTGGATTTAATAATGGATACAGAGGCAGAGAAGCGGTTTGGGGTATCAATAGAGGGGGATAGGGACTCAAGGGCGCATATAACCGGGCCTGAGCTCGGTATCCATCCATTGGCGAATGGAGCAGGCAAGGGGCTCAAGCTAGAGCTGCGAGAGGTCGATATCAAGCCTGTTGAGTCTACCGCCAAAGTCTTTGTCTAAGTCTACTTAGACCTTTATTTGATAAAAAGAGTTTACTTAGACCTTTTATTTAAGTTGAATAAATGCCACAAAGCAAACAATGTATGTTTTGGACCTTTTGGTAATACAGAAACTTGAAAACAAGATACTTTGAAATAGTTTGGTTTCGTTCTATGTCTTTGTTAATTTTCATTCAGTTGAATCAAAATTATAGCTAACTAGGAGGATGCAGAAGTAATCATGCAAATCACTTTAGGAAACATTTATATACCATACAATTTGGGTCAATCAATAGGAGGATGCAGCCATACTAATTTGACCAAATATTGATACTTTTTATGGAAGTACAATCAGAAGAAGTTTCTTCTACTCACCAACCTACGTATGCATATACGGTTATAAAAATCAATAAATTATGGAAACTAAAACTAAAATAATTCGAAATCCAACCTTTATTCCTTATATAGGCCCCTAAGAAAAATATTAATCTAATAAATATAATATCAATTTACGTGTACTTTCTGACAAAAATCTCTCTCTCAATTCGACATGAATCATCAAATCAAGAACACGATACAACATTCACAATAACGATGATGAATAACAATTCATCATCATCTTCTAACGAGAACCAACTATGGAAGAAGAAACCAACCACTCTTTTACTTTTCCTTTCTCTCTTCACCATCTCTTTTCTTCTCTTCCATCTCTCCCAAAACAAAATCATCCTCATCACCACCACCACAACCACCTCCGGATCCGATCACCAACAACGTCATAAATCCTCCGGAGAAGACACGTGTCTTGGCCGCTATGTATACATCCATAACCTACCCTCACGATTCAATCTTGACATAGTTCAAGATTGCGAGTCAATTACAAGACCAAAAGACAAGATCAGTATGTGTAAGTACCTTGAGAACTACGGCTTCGGACCTTTGATCGGTTCTTATTATTCTCCGAGCTGGTACGCGACTAATCAGTTCATGCTCGAAGTTATTTTTCACGAGAAAATGAAGAGATACGAGTGCTTGACGAGAAATTCATCGCTTGCTTCGGCTGTTTACGTACCTTATTATGCTGGTCTTGATTTCCGGCGAAAGATACGGCGGCGTAACGTCGCTGCGAGAGATGCCGCCGGGAAGGAACTGGTTGATTGGCTAAAGAAGCAACCACAGTGGAAAGGTACGCGTGCTTTTTTATTTATTTATTATTATTTCGATTTGACCCCTGATGTTTTTTATTGTTTGCAATTATTGCTTGTTATTCTTGATTTCGCCATTAATTATTTCAAAGAGAGATAAAACTCTGACCAGACAACTTTTCTTCTCTCTTTTTCCACCGACGACTTTTGTTTTGAAGAAAAATTGAAAAACGTTTTAAATACTATTCTTTAGCTATCAATCATTATCAAAAAGCTATATAATCACAAATGAGAGGAAACTAAACAAAAAAAATAAAAACTAGAAAGTTGACAATGTCACAAAACATACATTGCTTGAAGAAGTGATTTTGGTGGATAGATCCACTGCTAAAGCATAGTGAATTGATGTAAGTTTACTTTCTAAATAAGATTATAATCACACAACAACCGTCATTATTTTATCTCATTTTGTTATTTTCCTACATTATTATTCATCACGATTCACAATTATAAATATTTAACCAAAAAAAAACAATTATAAATATATAACTATTGCTATTGGAACGTGGTTTAGCCCCGTCAGTTTACTATTTTATAATGATTATAAGAATTATTGTTTTTATAATGTATGATTTTTTCACCAATTGCTTTAAATATAGAGGTAAAAAAAAATTTGGAGAAAAGGAAAAAATATTCTAGAGGATCTCGTAGACTGCTCTGCTACCATGTTAATGATTTGAATTGTGTATTCTCATTAATGTGTGTTTCAATATATATACAAGTCCAGAGCACAATCGTAGGGATTGTGGTGTTAATGTAAATTGCTTAATTACAGAGATTTGATTGAGAGAAATACGTGATTGAGAATATTCCTTAACACTTATAAACAAGCAAACTTTAAAACATCGAGATTGTATTTTTAATTATTTATCTTAATGTTCTTTTTAGGGTCCCTCCGCCAATTTCCTTTTTTTTTCTGACAAAACTACAAAAATAAAGTTTTGAATGATCTCTCCAATTGAATTGTAGGTATGTCAGGTAGAGACCATTTCCTCGTAACCGGTCGGATTTCACGAGACTTCAGCCGAAACTCCGACAATAACTCCGGCTGGGGAACCAATCTAATGCTCTTACCAGAGTCACAAAACCTCTCTTTCCTCACCATTGAACGAAATCCAACGAGCCACAACGAGTTCGCAATTCCTTATCCAACCTACTTCCACCCGACTTCAGCAATCGAGATCAGCCAATGGCAAGACAAGATCAAGCTCACTAACCGGACGGTCCTGTTCTCATTCGCTGGAGCTCAAAGACCGAGCAGAAATCAGAATGGCTTGGTTCGCACGGAAGTTATAAAACAATGCAAGAGTTCATCAAAGACGTGTAGGTTTCTTGACTGTGGCGTTAAAGCCAACGGCTGTGATGATCCAATCAGTTTGATGAAACTTTTCGAGGATTCGGTTTTCTGTTTACAACCACCGGGTGATTCGTTAACCAGAAGATCGGTATTCGATTCAATCTTGGCTGGTTGTATTCCGGTTTTCTTCAACCAAGGTAGTGCATACAAGCAATATGTATGGCACGTACCCGAGAAGAATAGCGAATATTCGGTTTATATACCGGTTAAGGAGCTAAGAACCGGGGGAGATAACAAAATCGAAGAGATTTTAAGTGGAATATCAAATGAAAGAGTGGTTGGTATGAGAGAAAACGTAATTAAAGTGGTTCCAAAGATTGTGTACACTAAACCAACCCAGAACGAACCGGGTGGAGAGGTTCTTGAAGATGCTTTTGAGATTGCCGTGAAGAGAGTTATCGAGAGAATAAAAGGGATAAAGAGACGGAAGTTGAATGAGGAACAAATTAATGATTAGTTAGACAAAAATGAAAGAAAATGGTATATCTTACATTTGTTTTTTTGTATATAAAATTCATTTTTCATGTAGTAATGTTTTTCTATATTTTCACTTAAAGTTAAATTATTGTCATTTAAAATAAATACGAAAATTTAACCAATTTAATACGATTTCGCTTAGGGAGAGTCAGCTAGACTTTAGGCCTCGAATCTCGATAATCGTCCGTACTGAAAATCTAGTTTCGATTCATGTTATCAAATTAGCCGAAATATTTGTTTTGTTGGGTCAATGAGACCAAAGTAGCCATAATTTTGAGCCCAAATAGCATAGAGAGCCTTCAAAGAGGAAATTACAAATTCAAGTTTATCATGTTTTTGTTTATGGTTTTCACGAATTCAAAACATAAAATTATGCATGAGTTTTAAAATATATGAAAATGAAAATGAAATTATTCATGTCATATATATATTACATTTTTTTTGGTTAAAAAACTGTTACATTTATTCTTGTCCGTAACAGATTGAATTATTTTATAATGATGTATGAATAGATTGGCATACGTACAAAAGGAAGTGCTACGTGAGCAGCATGCGAAGAGAAGAGAGGGCAGCTGTCAAATTGAGTTGATACGTGTTGCTCTCCTAAACCATTGCCTTGTAACAAAACGAAGAAGAAGACAACAATCATTCAGAAATCCAATCGAGGCGATAAGAAAAGGCTATAGAGACCCATGATCCCCTTTTTTTGTTTTTCTTGGTCAACTTACAATTTTAAATTTTTTTAATTGGTTAAAATTTAAAATAACGTATCATATAGATAAAGAACATTATTACGTATAGAACAGAAAGGAAAATCAAACAAGTTCGATTTAACTACTAGTGGTGAAAAATGACGACAAAAAAAAAAAACTTACTAATGGTAAAATAACATAATTTTCTTACAATGTAGTACACTCGTAATTTCCTGAAATTTATAAGATGAACGCCTACAAAATTTATGTCTTTTAACATCACCCATCAACCAATTTATGAATTATGATAGTTAAATCTTAAGAGTTAAAAACAAAAACCAGCTTTCGAATCCATTTTGATCTTAACTATGGATTGATTGACTATATAAGTCTATATCCATGTTGAATTATAACTATGGCATGGAACTCGATTTTAGTCCGGCTTTGTAATAAAATAAAATTACCGATCGAAGCATGTCACACACGTTAAAATGGTGGGGGCTCACTTCACGTGGAGACTTTGATCAGAAAGTTAACTTAAAAGATGCGGAACCCCGAAGGTGCCGATGGCATGGGACCCATTCACGTACACCCAAACACAAAAACACCAACAAAGCCTTAACTCTTTCTTTCTCTATATAAACACTTATCGATCTCTCTGTCTCTCTCTCACACAAAACTACAACAACACACATAGAATCAGTCTCAAAAGGAGAAGAAAAAAAGCAACAAATCAAACAAAAGCCGAAGAATTAGAAGAAAAAAAGTGACAAGCAATGACTGCAATGTTAAATGTCTCTCTTGGATTGTCATTATTAGGGTTTCTGGTGATCGCCGTCATGACTCCATCGGCCAACGCTCTTCTCGGAGGGAAGTCAGATGTTTCGAACGTTCGTACCAACATGGAGATTCAACAACTTGGAAGGTAAATGCATACATAACATGATGCATCCATATATTAAAAATGTGGTATATACGAAATTATAAATGTTATGTGATTGTGTGGTCACAGGTACTGCGTGGACCAATTCAATCTACGGGAACAAAGCGAGGAACGAAACGTAGCTGCAGACACAGCCGGGTTGAGCCCATTGACGTTTAGCCGAGTTGTGTCGGCTAAGAAACAGGTCGTGGCGGGTATGAAATACTATCTAAGGATTGAAGTGACTCAAGCTGATGGCTCGAGGAGGATGTTTGACTCTGTTGTGGTTATTCAACCATGGCTCCATTCTAAGCGTTTGATCGGTTTCACTCCTGTTGATAGTACTATGTAATAATTTCGTTTCTTATTCGACAAAGCAATATTCCAATAATATGATCAGAACAGACAAAATGGTTTATGATATGAAGCTATTAACAATGAGTTAATAGTTAGTTACTTGGTTGTAATGATGTTTATGTTCATAAATAAAGACAAAATGATGTTGTGAATTTGGAATGTTGCATTCTCTTTACAAAAACAAAACTTAAAAACTTAAAAACGGTTCAAAGTGGTGCCTCTACATTCCGATTTTTCAATTTAATTGAAAATTTTGCACACATCTAATCAAACCATATGTAGAGTTGTAATTAACAGAGACAAGAAAGCTACACATAGCTTCAAAAAAAGATAAGCTTACCGTTAAACATTGGCTAAGGATGTTATGTTGGTTTTCTAGAACAAGCAACAAGTTCATCAATCAAAGATCTCTTGGGCCTCGATAATGCTGTGTTGCCTGAGAAGATCACAAGATGTCGAAGTTTCAGATCTTGGAGTCAGTAAATGGAAAAAAAAGCAGAGTATAGAAGAAGAGATGAGAATTGTAAGCAAGAACGTTTTGCTTACATATCATCTTTCGCGACGCGATAATATTTTTCAGCATGTTGCCTTTGGCCAATCATTTGAGCAAAGCGTTCGTCGTGGGTAATGACTATGAGTTGGAAATTTTCTTGGCCCTTTCTGTCTTCCATGATCCTGGAGAATGCAATGACAAAGAGCCATGGTCTTAAAATGTGTAACAACATTATGAGAATAGACATGGTAAATATCACAATAATGATTCCAGCGTTTAGATGGTTAAATTTTGATGTAAGAGGAATTACATATGCCCAAGGGTATAGATCTTAGTTCTTACCTAAGAAGAGCTCCTGCAAGAGATTCTGAATTGGGACCATCCAGGTTTGTAGTTGGCTCATCAAGGGCTAATATTCCACAGTTTAAGCAAAATGTCTCGGCTAAAGCCAATCTTATTATCAATGAAGCAAGAACCTGCAGGAGAAGATGAAGAAGAAAGTGATCACCAGAGTTAAAGAATGACGCTTAAAAAGAATATTGAACAGATAACGATATTTCTACAAGAGCGATTTTAGAACAACTCACCTTTTGACCTGCACTGCATCTTCCTCTCATTTCAAGTTCTGTATCACCAGTCTGCATAAGAACCTAAGAAAAAAAAAGGTTTAACAGAGTGGTAATGGTGAATCCTATGGTCAAGCATGTTGTCTATTCTGTAGCATACCTTGTAGCTGTAAGAGCGGGTGCCTGCACCCTCGGAATCTGAATGTATTCTTATGTAATCAATATCTTGACCTCTGTATGTCTGCTGCCACAGTTCCCTTATAATCTTATTTATTTCCTCCATTTTCATTGTGTGGAAGCGCATTAGTGCTCTGTATGTATTAAGTAAGATGTAAATATATGTTAAAAAACTGCAGAATAAATGATTTTGTGAATTGAGTAGTGTAGAACGAAAAAACAACTAGCCAGAAGCTTATATTAGGACTCAAGAACAGCTTACTTGTCAAGGGCATTGTAGTATCTATCCAAGTCTTTATTCGCCATTTCAGTTGTCTGGCAAAAATGAAATGTTCCATTTATGAACATAGAGTGGAATTTGTTGAACATTTACACACTGCCACAAGATAATATTATGTCTTGCCTTTAGCTGGATCAGTTGGTCAAAGTGCCGCTTATCAATGTCCTTGTATTGTGCCTGTTTTAGCTCCACCCTGTTCTTTGAAATACTGCTCTCGTAAACAGACGCTGTTCCACGATACCGATTCAGCTACAGAAGAAAGATAATTATTCATCAAGCACAATAAAATGTAGGTTTTGAAAGCTTTAAATGGATCAATTATCTTTAGATAAGCCATAGACACCAAAACCATATAAGACTTGACTGCTATAAATACATAAGAATCTGCTTACCTCTGAAAGAAGTCTTTCCCTTTCCCGTGATATCTTTACAAGTTCAGCTTCAACTGCGGGAATCCCACCAATATTTAATATTTGCTGTTCCAATGATTCAATCTCACGTGTAAGCTTCTCAACTTCTGCTTTTGTTGTCCGGTAGTTCAAGTTATCCTCTATATTTCTTCTCAGTTGATCTTGATTCCGCATCAGGTCTTTACTTTTGTTCAGTTCAACTGCAATTTCATTCTTTCTAGCTTCACAGCTCTGAAGCTGAGATTCAGATAACCGCTGCTTTTCTTGAATATCAATTAAGCGTTCCCCTTTCTTTTGATCATGATACCTGGTGAAGCAGCTGTAAGCATATCTTGTACACATGATAGTGATGAATTACTCTTTGGTTAGCAGAACATACTCATTTATCTTAGAACTGGCCTTGAGTAATGCCTCAACTTCATGTTGGTAGTTTCTCTTTTTCTCAGCCTGTTCTTCATACTCTTGATTACGTTTAACCTTCATATCATTGTAGTTTTTCAGTAACTGCTCCTTTTCCTTGGATAAAGGTCCCAGTGACTCGCTCAAGTACTGAAAATAATGAAATAAAAGAGTGTATTAGTGTATTTAAATTCTATGTAACAGAATTTTTTTGAAGCAGGAATAGGAACAGAAGAATGAAGTTTACTTTTTGCATGTTTCGAAGACCCTACTTGATCACATTTTAACGAATGCACAGAAAAAAATACACTTGAAGCTTTTGACATAGAAAAAGCTTGAACAGTTGCAAGCATAATACCACCCTACTTCGAGAGGATGTTACTGCTACTCATTACTAGTAAGTAAATTTAATCAGCAAGACAATGATTCAATAATCAGTTTTAGCATATTCCTCACAATGTAAACTCTCAGGATCTCATTCATGATCATGAATGTAATAAATTAGAACCTCCATAGTCGCCAATGAACAATGGACTCTGATAAAGCGACACACAAAAAAAAGTGGAAAACAATCTAAAGAAAGCTCTAATAAAACATACCTTCACGTCGAGGTCAAGTTGCCTTTTCTCCTCGGCTAAACGCTCTAGGTCTTCTTCTGCCTTTGTAACGTCGCGTAACAAATTGGCTGCCTTAGCCTTCTCCTCCCTTACTGCATGCCATCTGGCCTGGACGCATGATATATCACGTTCCATGTAAATCTGTTCCTCCCTTAATTTCTCCAGCTCACCGTGCAATTGATCCCTGTGCATAGGTACACAAGGAAGATAAATATTGAAAAGATTGTGTATACTAGAGTAAGAAATGGTCCAAGGAAGAGAAACATGTTTTACCCTGCACAAATTCAGAGTACTTACTTTGTGCTTTGGAGAGTACTTAATTCTGATTGGATTCCTTCCATAGTTTTAACTCCATGACCCCTAAAATCGAGCTTATATTCGAGATCTTCAATTTGCTTTTGGAAGGATACTATTTCCTGAAAGAGCCTATCAGCATTTTCCATGGGCTGCACCAGTGCTTCAACTGAGTCTTTGTCAACTTTTATTTGGGCCGAGATTCCTAATACCTGAAGACATACACGATATATGATTTGAGCTGAAAACCAGTTATATCCAAGAAATTTTCTTTAGATCCCAAACTCACATCATCAAGAGCTTGAGACTTCTGATCCAGCTCTTCTGTATGCTCTTGCAAAGTTTTCCCAGCGAGAGGAATAATTTCACTAGTTAGTTTCAAGTACTCTTCAAAAACTGCCCGAAGTTTGTCCAGCTGCTGAAATATAGAGTCAGCATAAGAAGACTCTGCTGATAATACTTTGAGATGCTCCGCCGTGGTTGAAGCCTTTACCCTTTGCTGTACTTGAAAAGAAGTTTACATACCCAAATAAAGAGGCAGACAGTTTGAGAAGCATAAAATAATTAGAGTTAAAAGGAAAAATCTAGAGGAGAAAATTGTGTAACCTTCTCAACAAAGGTGTTCTCTTCTTCATTTGAAAAAGGGCGCTCACAGCAAGGACAAAAATGATGTTCACGTGCTACGTTCTCAAAAGGTTCAAACATCTGGCGCATACCCCCTGCCATGTTATATTTGCTGCAAAAAAAGACCAGAAACAGAGCTACACTTTGAGTGCAAGACAAGAATATCTTGGAATTCACGCAAGCAGTGACTGAGGGGGGAGGGTTAATGGAAATTGTCTAACCTTTTCAGACTATCTCTTTTGTCCTTAGCCAACTCCAACAATCTGGGATAAGCATCAACGGTAAATGATTCCTGTTTTAAGGCTTGAAGCTTGGACTCAATGTATCTCTTTCTTGCTGCATAAAGAATACACAAGTCAGATTGAGTGGATAGATATTTTTCTAATCATCAACTGTACGCCGAAAATGGACTCCTTGTCTGTGTTATAAATGTCAGTTCAAGTACACTCTAAAAACGAAAATCAAATAACAGGGATGATAGATGACACTTTATAACATGATCCTAATAACTGGTACCACTGACAAAGTTGTCAGGAGCATTTTGTTCACAATTTAAGGCACTAGTCAGAGAGAACTGACCAATAGATATCTAACTTTAAATTATACATCAGTGCTTACATTCTGTATCCTTGTGATGCTTAGATAGACTATTGTTTAGTTCTTGTATCTTCATCTGCAACAAGTTTACCTCCTTTTCTGCTTCTCGGGAATTCAAGCTCAGGTCATCATATTCCCTTTGAATTGATCTAAACCAAAGAAAAAACGAATACAAACAAAAAAATTTGAGATGTGAAAAGTTCTGAACAAACATTCTCTTTTTTTGATATCTTCATCAAGAGATCTTATTTCATAAAGGATTCATTCAGAATCAGCATAAGAATAAGTTAAGTGAAAGCACAACCTCAGAGCTTGAACTATTTCCTTCTTCATATCCTTCTCAGGTGGCATTCTCCCCTTCAGCACCCCTCTAATTTTATCTTTGCACTCATCTATTCTGGTAAAGAACATTAGAGAGTGAAAATAATGGATTGATAAAAGAATGAAAGAAAGCTGAAAAAAGCATTAGTAAGTGAGAGCACATCTTTTTGTGTTTCTTCCTAAGATTCTCCAGTTCCGTCTTCTTCAAAGACAATTTCACTCTATCCTCAGCATCACCAGCCATCACGTCTCTTTCTCGATTCAGAGTCTTGATTTTATGCTCAATGCTATATATTTCATGCTGTTTCTTTTCTATGTTGGACTCAAATTCCCTTTCAGAATTTTGTTTTGTCTTTCTCTCAAGCTCAACTTGCTGTGAAAATGCAGATGATGGCAAAATAAGGCACAAATAGCAATGGGCAAACTCATCAAGAGCAAAATCATGTAAGTAGATCAAGGGGAGGAAAGCAATACCACTTGTTTTTCTCTTTCATCAATTTGTTTAACATCAACATTGGAAATTTCGAATTCAAATGAATCACGCTCAATTTCTTTCTCTTCTATGCGTTTTGATACCCCCATCTGCATAAGTCAACATCAAAACTTTAGGCTCGTTATTGCAGGATTTAGGTAGAGTTCCAAATGGTGAACCCCACCTTGATTTCATCTTTAGCTCGTTTCTGAGCTTCGATGCTTTTCCAACGGTCATTAGCATCCATATAGCAATCCCAAGCCGTACTTAGAGCAGTTTCATCTGATTTCTGAGATGACATTATAAATCTCTAAGGATGTCAAATTGTCAACATATGCAATATAATTGACTTTCGGGAGAAAACAAAGAATGGTACCTTCTTATCAAGCAAGTCCATCTCAAGTTCACCCAGTCTTGAATTTATTCGATTTGTGAGATTCAGAACTACCTCAACACTGAAGGGGGTACTAGGAACATTTCCTAAATTATGATGGGAAAATATTTTCTGGATGGTAGAATCTCTTTCATTCTTCAGCAGCATATGAGCCTATGAATATGAAAGAAAAATGTTAAACCAAATGGTGCAGATAGCTCATAATATTTTACTATGTGGTAGCTTTTCTAGATTTACTTCAGCTTCTGTTTGTAGCTTGCTGCTCTCCAGCATATAGTTAGTTTTTGCATTGTGAAGAGAAGAAATTGTAGTTTCTGTGTCAGTCATCTCTCTCTCCATTTTTCGAATTTTGGTCTCCAAAAGAGCAATTCTTTCTTCAAACTTGCTTTTCCATTCTTTCAATTCTTCCATAGTATCTGAATAACAAATATGACAAGCATCAACAGATATAATCTACGTGAAGAAATAACAAAATGTGAAATACCTCTACCGAAAGGTAAAACTAAATTTAAAACACTGTAACAATGAGCACCCAAAAGAACATCCTCAGAATCTAAAAGACAGCAATGGCATTAACATCGTTATAGTAAAGAGAAAACCTTCATTTTCCTCGGGTAACGCTGCATACTGTCTCTGCTGCTCCTTAAATAAAGTGCTCCTTTCGGCAGTTTTTCTTGATACTTGGTCCTGTAGCTTTCTGAGATCTTTTAACATCATTTCCTTATCATGAACTTCAGCATCAACTTTCCGAATGCTGGTTTCCAGTTCCAACATCAGAACTTTTGACGACTCTGTCCTTTCTTGATCTTGAGCAATGCTCTCACGAAGCTGTATAGGAAGTATCATGGCATAAGAATAGCCCACAAAACCTAAGAACATGCATATCATATTTAACAATACTTCTATAATAACTTTTAGAATTAAAACAATATGCTTCAGTGTTACTTTGTTCCTTTGACTTAACAAGAGAAAAAGAAAAACATTATACGTCAGTGACAAGCGATACTGAAAATTAAAAGAAAAATCAATGTCAAACAAGTTAATATCTAGCATACCTTATAAGCTGCGTCTTTCAAGGTCTGCAGATTTTCCAACTTTAACTTAAAAGTTTTTATCTCCTGAGCTTGATCCTTGTGAAGTTTCTTAATAACTTCCAAAGCCTTTGTATATCTGTTTCATGTTAAACACACATGTTACAGTTTCTGGGAATCGGTTTCTTCTACAACAAATACAGCAAGGAAGCGAGAACAGATGACAAAAAGTAAATTTGCAAATCCTTCTCCATTGCCAAACTCTATAGGTTTTTCGCTTCTAAAGTCTTACTTACATATCTGGGTATTTTACAGCCAAAATCAGTTCAAGAAGAAAAAGAAAATAAAAAAGGAATAAAATAACACTGGGGAGGATAAAGAGCAGTCACCCTCTCTTGATCACTACACTAATTTACAAACTCAATCAGAAAAAGTAATTTTGGACCCTTGAGACTCTTAGTCATGAAAAATAAACAATTTTGTTGTGTGTTAGTTACATATAGTTGTCATGTGTGTTAGTTAACAGTAAATCCTAAACACACCCAGCAGAATTTGTTGCGTGTGGCTAGTTACATATATAGCCCCACGAAGCCAGCCAGGAAGATGCCTTAGCGACTTGGGGGAAGAATAACAGAAACACACATAAGGAGATGCTTTTGCGTCAAACAAACATGCAAAGCATTGAGCTATTGACACAGAAATTAACAGAAATGTAGGTTAGGTAAGCCAGAAAATACCTGGTGGCTGAGAAAATATCATCAAACTTCTTTTTCAGAGTAGAAGGATCTTGCAATGGCCAGTTAGACTCGTCTTGATGCACAAATATGACGTTTTCTAAAATAGCTTTTGACACACCCATCAAAGCTGGTATCTCCCTATCCATGTCAGCGCATCTGTAGCTAAGACATACTTTCTGCAATTTGATAATGTATATTGATAAAATCAGTAAGATAAAAGTACTTGATGGTACAAAAACATGCAAAAGATGGAGTAATATAAAACAAAGCAATAGTAGGAACTCCAATTAGGCAGTGCGTTAGATTTCGTTCACGAAAACAGTTACCAAATCATTTAGACAATCTAACACTAGAACAGAAACTTCAAAACAACCAAAATCAAGATATGAATACATAGCTAAAGAAGTTAAAAAAATCTTGTAATTGGAGTTATGTGCAACCTCTCCAGTGTGAGGATTGATGGTTTGAAGCACACTCTCAATAGCCTTGTATTCCAGCTTTGAAGCCTTTTGTGTCAATTGAAATGACCTTATGCATACCACATCCTTCCCTGCAGCTGTTTTAAATCTCAGCTTAATTTGTGCTTTTGTCTCCGTTTCTCCAGCAACCTATAACAAAACAACAATCATCATCTCCTTTGAATGAAACCTCCCAAAATTCCTACTAGAAACCAATGAAAACTCAATCTCAATAGCACCACAACAAGGGTATATCAAAATACTGAATTAATAAAAACAAACCTTAGGGTCATGAATGAAGCTGTGACCAGACCTAGCGTTTGGTGGCAACTCTCCAGTACAAGATACCTTTAAGCACTCTATAATCGTCTGCAAAAATCACGAGATACGCAAAAAAAAAAAAAAAAAATCAATACGGAGGCGAAATTGGGAGTGAAGGGAAGAGAACAAGGGTTATAAACGATTTACAGTTTTTCCGGCTCCGTTGGCACCGACGATTAGGGTTAAAGGTCTGAAGAAAGTAACAACGTTTTTATTTTCTGGGTCGAAGCTTCTGATACCCTTTATCAGCATTTTATCGACCGTACTCATTTTTTCTTCCTTCAGAGACTAATTCCACTGATTACAGAAACGAGGAAATGGAGAAGAAAAGCTACGGAGAAAATTCTGGTGAGGTTCGGAGGTTTAAACGCAGAAACGCCGAGGGTTTTGCGGGAAACTCATGAAATTTCGACAATGGAGGAAGAAAATTGGAAATGATGAAGAGTTTGAAGCGCGAGAGACCGGTTTCTCTCCCAAATTGTAATTATAATTGTGAGACGATTAAGTAACCGAACCGAATTGAACCGGTTTTCTCCTTTTGGGTCTATTTAGGAGACTAAATACTAAAATATTTGGATTATTTTGAAAGTACAACCGCCAATAAATACTTTTAGAGGGTTTTGAATCAAACTAGAACTAAAAGTGTCAACTGCAAATCCTAAATTGATACAAACTAAATCAAATAGTCCTAATAAATTCATTTCTTAAAAATCTACAAATTATTACAAAAATAAATCAGATAATCAATTATAAATTCATAAATTTCAGTTCTTAGAATAAACAATAAGACTCCCATCCAAACTTGATTCATCGCGACTCCACCGTAAAGCCACTGTGGATCTATCGAAAACAGACTTGCAAGTCAATAATTTCTTCTCTTTGCAATGTCTGCTGGCCGATCCGCATATCCGCTAAAATTTACAGAATATATATGAACATGTGATTTGTTGTCCGTAGTCCTTGGCGGGCTGACATACGGCAGTCGGAGGAGATAGTGAGCGATGGTGGGCATGTCCAAGCGGTTGCGGGTTTGGCCTTCTGGCAGCTCTAGCAATTTCCAATAGTTATTGTGTTTGCAATGACCATCAACAAAATTAAAGTCCACGCCTTAACAAACGTAAGATTCTATATTTCTAGACCGGTTTTCTTCCTATCAAGAGTGAAATCAAGAAAATGTCTTAAAATCTTAATAATTGATAAAAAAAAGGGAAGCCTGAGACAATAATATGTAATGTTGTATACAAGGAGGATCTTCTAAAACATCAAAACTCGCTAGATTTTAACGTGAAGTTACATTACTAAACATTTATCAGCTTAGCTTGAATTTTAACGAGATTTGATGTTAAAATTATGTAGTAATTACCTCTAAAAAGTATGTAGTAGTTACCTCTGATCACTTATGTCAGCTCTGTTGACATCTATTATTTTTGTGCTCCTATAAAACTCTGAACACTTCAAGATCTGAAGCATGAAACTTGTAAATACATAATCTACTTCTTTCCCGCAGGTGAATACCGAATTTATCAATCTCTATTTTCTCCTATATCTCTGTTTGATTTATATTGTTCCAGGGAATAAATGTAAGAGAGTTCATAGGATGATGCATGACATGGTGTTTTGGGCGTATGACACTGGGATACGACCAGCAAATTTGATTGTAATCGCAAATACCAACATCAAAGAAGACATTAACTTGGTCTCTGCTCTTGATTTTTTGGACCCGTTTGGTTACAACGCTTTCTTAGTCCTTCCTACCACTCATAACAGAGACTCTCGGCCCTGCCGAACCTCTCGTGATGTCGGAAGAAACCGTGGTCCGAGATCCGTCCGCTAGTAAGATCTCTCTTCATCTGTCTTGTCAATTGTCATATATTATGGTTGGTTAATTGATCTAATTTGATTTGTATATTTATATTTCTCCTTTGGTAATTGTGAAGGAGCTTCTGCAGCGGTTTACTGCAATCTCAATCTCAAGGTCGACCTCGCTCTCCAAAATTGCCCATGCAGTAGTGAGTTATGTCCTGGTTTCGCGAAATGTAATATCGACTTAGCCCTTGACCACTATGGTGATTCATATTCCGATGTTGTGTTGCTTTTGACTTACGGGGGAAAAGAGGTGAAAGTTCATCAACTGTTATGGAACATTGTTACCCGCTTACTGGATTCTCGCCCATTTAATTTTGTGATCATCTCAAAGAAAGTCTCTGAACCAGAAGCCAACGAGTTTCATAGGGTTCTTAAGGCTTTGTGTCTGAGGGGTGGCAGTTTTCGCTTAGTACAGCTTGATTGTGATGATGATGCCGCATCAAAAATACTCGTCTAAAGACTTAATTATACAGAATACACTAGAAATAAATGCAGATAAGCCTAGCTTCGCAGAAGATGTTGTTGACACACAAGAAGATAGTGACCATTCTACTTCTAGCTATGAAACTGATACTGATTATGATGACACTACTGACACCAAGCCAATGGAGTATATAAACTTGGTCGAGGATGCAACTAAGCATTTGTGATCGGATCTTGTCCAATCTTTTTTTTTTCAGTGTTTGTTTTTTGGACGAAATACTCTATATACATGTAATAAATGTGTCTGGTGGTAAACTATTCAAAACGTTTGGTCTACCATTTTTTAACGATTGGCTTAGGCTTCTATTTCATTTTCAGCCAACTTAGATAGAATCATATGGCTAGACAAATATCCAAATGGGCAAATGGGCTTCTATATCAAAAAAGCCAAACTCAAATAGAATCAAAAATTTATTTTTCTTGGAATAGAGATGTAGTTTGATAACCATATCTCTAAACCCGAAAAATCGAAAAACCAAATAAGCTTATAAACGAAAACGAATCGAAACCGGGAATGACCACTCGTAGGAAGAAACATAGATTACTTTGTAACATAGACATAACTTGTCTCACATATGGCTAAAATCTATATACAAGTGTATTTTTGGGCTTATATGATTTTGTTTCACTCCTTGTCCTTGGAAGATCGGTCTTTTCTCTGACCACCAAGAATACGTGAAATCTGCAAACCTCTACTGAATGCTTGGTTAAATAGCATTCTTGTTTGAAACTCAGACACGAACGGGAACCAAGCCAAGAACGCTACCGGAGTGAACAAAAGCAACCCCATCAGAATCTCATAGCCTCGAGCCAGCGTCCTAACCGACGACCATATTCCTAGCCGCTGAATCAGAGGCTTACAAGCTTGTGCAATCTGAAAAGAATTAAAAATGTTTAGCATCAATTGCAGAAAAACACAAAGATATATCTTAAAACCTTTTTGGAGAACTTACAAGTAACATTCCCCAACCGGTTGGCATGAAAGCGAGCATGCAAAGGAAGATGTCCTTGGGTGTTAAAAGACGAAGAGCTAAGAAAGTAATGAGAATTCCAAGAAATGTGAGGAACACAAAACCCTTGATGATCCTGAAGAGAAGCTGGAAGTTTGTGCTGAACCGTTGCCTTCCCACACCCAAACCCTATGATTAGTTACATTCAGTTTAGTTACCGCTAGATCTAGCTTAAAATGTGAATGAATGTTCATGGAGTTAGTTACCATACCTTCACAATGAGTAAAATGAATAAGATCACGAACCATGAAGCTCCATAAATCTGTAACAAGGATCACTTTTATCAATAATCAAGAGATTCAATAAATAAGAAGAGTAGCATGAGATGAGTAAGCTCTGACTCTCACCCACAAACTTTGATTTTCCTGTTTAAAAGTGCTGAGCTGATACACAAGTCCATACTGAAAGATGAAGAAGCGTAAAGCCAAAACAATCTCGAGGATGATACCGCGTTTCCCCGAGTGTCGAAGATGTCCTATTTCCTTCTCCCACCATGACTCCCAACTCTTCTCTGGAGGAACACCAATTCCTCCTCGGTTATATATCCATTTATTCCAATCTGTCCAATCATCTACAATCTTTTGCCACTCAAAACCAGATGGATTGAACAAGAAAGGAGCGAACAGCCAAGTCACCACCATAAACCATATTGAAACAGTAATCAGAATATATGTAATCACGCCTCTATAGGCGTGACCAAATATTTGATACACGAGCAGGAGAATCATCAACTCAATACCCTTCACGAAATGGCTGCGTGAGTAAAACCTGTAGTTCTCAGCAAACTTGGCGTGGAACACCACAAAACCACGTCCAGTGCCTCTGTATTCCGCTCCTCCATGAAACAATGTTCTACCGTAGTAATGAGTTTTTGTCCCGAGTTGGAAAGTGAAAAACACGGAGGCGAGTTGTAACTGCATCAGTACGAAATCAATCAAGGCGTTATGGAATCCTCTCTCGAGGCCTATCTCCATCATCATAGGTAAGGCCATTAAGAAACCAATCTGCACGAATGATTGAGAAGCAAGTGCTGCTTGAAGAGGCATGTTGGAACGAAAAGCTTTCTGGTTGCTCAATCCTTCTTCAAGACCACTAAGAACAAGATACAGCCGGCCATATAGAAATACATAGACCGTAAGCACGGTTAACTGTAAGAAAAAACATAGATAATGTTTCAGACTGAGATAAACTTCCCATGTATCATACTGGCTGTGAGATAAGATGAAACTTACCATGGTACTAAAATAGAACCCAATGGTAGTGAAATAACAAGAAAGCATTCGGAAGAAATCAAATCGGTGCCCCAGCCTATAAAGATCACGGCTTAGAGTTTGCTCCCCGTTTCCGTTAGCTATCTTTGCCTCAAACATTGAAATCTGGTTGAGTCCCACATCTCTGCCTTTACCAACTTGTATGTATTCATGATGAGTCACATTTCCTTCACGAAGAGTAGAGTTGAAACCTGATAACAGCAAAGGTATAAGAAAAACATATGGAGCCAGATCATTATATGTCAGCAGAGAAAAAGTTTTGAAGAAAGTGCCTGCAAATATGTCTTCACTTAGATTGATAACTTTAGAAGCTTTGCAGACACCACCTCTGGTAAGGTGAAACAGTCGATCAAAAACATCTGGATGACCGTAATGGAATCGTACCCTGGAGGAGTAGAAAAAAAAGTTACAAATCAAGGGTCTCTCTTCATAAAAATCCAGAACGGGATCAAAAATACAAAACTTACTTCAAGGGGCTAGCTAGCACCCTCTGCCCAATAGTAACAAAGCTGTTTTCTTGATTGGACATAAACCATGCAAGAGAAGAAACACTGCCACAAGAAACGAGACAAGTAGGAAATCATTTTGTGCACGAAGATCAAATTGATTGTCTAAATGGCAATACAAGATCCTACTGTGATACCTTCCAGTGAAAATATGCTCTCGAAGTCCAAGTATCGTAGGGGTTCTAACACCTCCATGCTTTTCAAGAAATTCTTGCAGCAAGTTCCTCATTTTGAAAGCTTCCTCCATGTAATTATCCTGTTTATCGAATTTGTAACTACGAGCGTATTGAGACTAACTTGGATACTCAGTCCAGACAAAATGAAAATTGCTAGGCGCACCTGGTTCATGTCTATTGTCTGTAACCCTTCTCCACGAGTAAAAATGATAGAATGGTTCTGATTCTCCGGCTTTCCTTCTCCTAATATTGCAGGGCCTGGTAGCTTAATCCGATAAATGACCTGCAGAAAGAAATATAAACTCAGTCTCCACACCGCCTATGGTTTTCAGGAAAATGCATGCAAATGATAAAGAGGGAACACACACACAAAATGGCCATAAGAAAACAGAATGAAAAAAAACTCATATGCTTATTATACTCTAGAGCCTCACAATAATTGAGCACCAAAGGTTAAAGCGTTCTAGTCAGTATTCATAGAATTATCTTGAATTTTATACCTGGTCTAGTGTTTGCACAGATTCAGAAGAATCCATAGATTTGGTCTGCGGAGCAGCTTTAACAAGGGCTGAGTAATAAATTTTCTCATCTGCCCCTTTATAGCTGTCTTTATGTGTTTGTTCAACCTCATCGATATAAGCAACACGTAGAGATGGGTACCTGCCACAGAGAAATATTAAGCTTAACTTATGTATCTGAGAAAGACATAACAGCTTAGTCAATGAATTATGAAGCATGAAGTCGTACGTAGTCATAAGCCTCAATATGTCTTTAGCACGTTGGTCACCAGATCTTTTCTGAATACTGTATTGTTGACATGAAACCACAAAGGTGAATTTCATGTCAGCAAGTGCTTGACACTGAGCCCAAAGTGACTTTCCACTCTTTGATGCATCTTCACTAGTTAACTCCAGAGCCTTGTACCCTTTCATTAATTCTTAAACAAAACAAAAAGCAGTTTTAGTAACGTTTTCACAGTTTCTATGAATTAAAGATAATCATAACAATGAATTGCAAGGCACCTTCATCCTTTGCCATATCAAGAAAGGCCTGAAGTTCCAAAGCCTTTCGGTAATACATCATGCCTCGCACTGGTTGATCAAAAACAGAAAAATCAGGCACAACATGTATAGCAAAACAAAAAATCCGACCGCTAAAATGTGAAGTAAAAAGCCACATACCAGTTTTGGTCAGTGTTTGGCCTCTGTAAGATGCCCACAGACGAAGCTCTTCTTCTAACTCTTCTCTTGCTCTCAGTTCTTCTTCGCTGCCACATTTAACTCGTTCCAAAAAGTTTGTCCATTCATCTAAGATAAGCCACCGACTCAGTTGACAGAACTAAAATACAGAGCAAAATTATAGTGACCATTTGGAAACAAGAAGATGTGATACCTGGAAAGATCTTCTGCAAGTAAAAGAGAATAGAGACACCATCTTCATTTTGCTTCTCCAAACCAAAAATGGAGAAAAGAACATCCTCTGAATAGTATGGTGTTAAGACCCTACGGAAAAGAAAAAAAGCAAAGGCAATAAGATGCTGTATGGCTATTGGTATCTGTACTTCTTCACTAAGATGGAAATAGAAAGATTTATCATAAAACTGAAATGGAGGTTCTTTCTCAATCAAGAACATACATTCATACATGGACATGCAAAATATGACCCAAAATTAAGTTGAAAGTGAATGGAACCTACGTAAAAGAAAGCATGTTGCGGATTTTGGGTGCATCAGGCATTTCCATGAATAATGAATTTGAAAAGAAAGTAAGACGCCTTCGAGCTTCCAAGTTCGATGGCACATCCATAGCCGACTCTTTGACGGTAAGTAAAAGATGAAGCCTCTTGATCTGCACAATAAAAAAAAGGAAGGAGATAGATAACTTAGAAGGTCCTCAGGCAAAAGAGTTCAAATGCACCACTATTGTCGAAACAGGAATGACGTAAATAGGTGAATTTTAAGGAGGAAACTTACTTTTTCTTTCCAGGCTTCTGTTTGAGAATACACTGGGAATCGAAGTTTGCTGAAATATTTGCGCTGTTGATGAAGAGGAGTCATTACATCGTACTTGACGTAAGTTCCATTTTGGGCTGTCTCTAGCAAGCTATGAAAAGAAAAATCTAAATGAGTGTGCTTCAAACAACATTGATCATTCAGTAGAAAACCTAACGCAGATGATCTTACCTTGGGACCTCTTCCTCCATTATGTCTCTTGTCACCACTTCTAACATGTTCAGCAAGACAATAACAATCTGGTCCTTGTCCTCCTCCTTGTTTTCCATCTGTTGCAAGTAAACTCAGTTCAGTTATTTTCTTGAATCCATGATAAAGTTGCAGAGGTGTTCAACATGATGAGACTACAAGACTTACCAAATATTCAATTAGTCGAACAAACTGACCATACAGATCGGGAAGAGCACTCAAGTTCAATTCCATTATCAATGTTTCTTTCTCTATTAGGTCATCAATCTTGGAGAAAATTTCGTTTATGACCCTGCACAAGACAATTAAGTTAGGGAAGTGAAATGTATTTTCCAAAGTAAATTTGCAAGGAATCCCCTAATACTTACTGTCCTTCTCGTTCTCCAACAACCAAATAGTTTATGAGATTTTTAAAAGAGGCGTAGCACTCTCTAACTGCACAAGTCATGTAACTGTCGACACCCAGTCTCTTTTTCAGTTCGCGATCTTTTCCATTGCTATCTTTTGCCATATCCAAAGCTATTGGGATCTGCCACATTCAACCATGAATAATCAAACTAACAACACAAAGGTAACATGACACCATATTTAAGACAAAGATAAATACTTACCTTACTGGCCAGAAGAAAAGGTGGCCAACGGATAAGATCAAGATCAGGGTCAGCCCAATATGGCACAAGCAGAAGTTCCATTTCCCTGCATACTAATGAATGTTATCACTAAACTCTTCTCCAGATAAAAAGATTTAGCAATCATTTAGATTGAAATAAGGAGGAAAATTCAAAGGCACACTCAACCTATTGCTAATCAAATCTTCCTCTCGGAAACTACTGATTATTTTGTTCCACATCTGAGCAAATCGTGCAGCCTCCTTGTCTTTACTAGATGGAATCTGTAATTACCAAAATATAACACACCTTCAAATGGAGCTCTATCTAAAAGAAATGATTGAGAGAACAAAACATCTATTTACTAAAATATTGGTTAAGGTCATATGTTTCATTTCCTGGTATATGAGAAGTAATCAGACCTGATCGAACTTGCGAGAGAAGGTCGCCTTAATCCCCCTTTTCTTTGTTGTTTCGCTATTCTCATTTGGAACAAGGCAAGCATTAAAGGCTCCTGGTAAGGACTGAAATCTAGACCTCAACATTCCTAGTGTTCGGATCTGAAAATGAAATAAACTTCTTTTCAGACATTATCTTGCTGGGAAACTCAAGAAGTGAGAGCATGCCACTTCATCATGGAATTACTAAGTTTTATAGGAAAGCAAGTATGAACCTCTCCGAGACGTCTAAAAGCTCCATTTAAACCTCCAACAAGAGTTGATACTATAGCATACCAAATTTGAGTGTCCATGAAATAAACCTGCATATGAAAGTTAGTATAGCTAAGGGAGAGCATAAAAAGGAAGCATATGGCAATGAAAGATGTGCCAACTCACAAGAATAACAGGTGACCAAAGAGCGATCACCACACCCATATTATTTTTAGCTGAAAAAAAAACAACTAGATTAGTCAGTAAAAAATTCATGATGCAATGATCTAATAATACCTACAAGCTGTCAAACATTACCGTGAGGAAAAAACTCGTGCCAGCGGTAGACTGATATATGAACTCGCATAATATCTTTGGTTGGTTTAACAAGAGGCTTAATCTGATTTGAAGATGGGAAGTATGAGAAACATGTATATATTTATGGACATAAAACAATGTCACTAGAAAATTCTCAATGGCTCTTAGTGAAGAATATCTTAAGCTTTTAAATGCTCTTTAGATATTGCTCTTGTTTATTATGTTACCTCTGCATAAAAACTGAATGCAAGCTTTGATATTAGAAGGACAACCCAGAACATCGTGTACCTATACATCATTCACGAAAAACTGTTTAAGTTGTGTGGTAAGACCAACCAAATTTTCAAACCTAGTATGCAAGTTTTACACTCTTACTTGAAAAGTGACCACGCACTCTCATGCATACCCCTCCCTATGTACAATCTCGGCTGTATCACCAAGAATAAAGATTAGTCACCGTCTCAATTAGCATTCGTTCGCGGACTGGCGAAATTAAGTTAAGATATATGGATAAATACCTGAGACCACCACATCATCAGCATCACTATTTTAAAGTCAGACCTTTCAAGATAACGTCGGATGAATGGGAACACGAAGAGCAACGTAGAGAGCATATTTGGGGATAAGTAAATTAGAATGACCATAATGAAAAAGGAAGGTGAGGAGTTTTGGTGTCCCCCAAACCAGTTCTTTATGGTCTGCGAGAAACCAGAAGGGGTCCTCCAGCTGTATGCGTAAGTTAGTGGCATTAGTACAACCCATGCTGCAGCTACAATTGCCTTGAAGATGAATCTCAGCTTCACATGGAATGACATACTATGTCTTGATTTCCAACTTAGAGCTATATCGAGGACAGCTGAAAGTTGTAAACATTCAGAGAATGGAAAAAAATAATCAATTTCTATTCACTTACAACATGGAAACATAACTGGAAGAAACCACAGAACAATAAATTTTCCCTGACAAATAAGACTGCAGGAAAACATCATAACTGTGAAATTATAGATTAGAATTCTTATGATAGGACACAAAATTTTCTTACAGTGATATTAAGGGCCGTCGGGGTGTAGCCACATTGAAACTTTCAATTAAGTCTCTATCCACACAGGTTTTTTGAAAAACAATGTCAAACCACATCCAAAGTTTTTTTCCGAGCTGTATTCACATTTTCGTTAATTTTAACGGAAAGTTAAACAGTTTGCCTTAACCTCTAACAGAGTTGAAAGTTTTCATGTGGCTACACCCCGACGGCCCAAAAGAAAATTACAAATAATATTTAAAAAATTATAAGGGAATTGATTAACTATAGAAAATTATTATGATTATTAGTAAGATCTGAAAAAAATAATAGTTTTAATATTTTTAATTAACACAACACAAGCCATATATAATAATAATAAATAAGATCTCTACCAATTTTAACGAATTAACACGACATAAACCATATATAATTATTTGAACAATGTTAAATACAAAATAACCTTACATTTACGTGGGATATTACAACAAATGTCATTGGACAATCTTTTTAATTTTTTCAAATCTTACTAATAATCATAATAATTTTCTATTTAGTTAATCAATTCCCTAATAAATATCACAAAATAAGTATAGAGATATTTCAAATTTTAGTTATTGATATTTTAAAATCTTTTAATTTTTATTTAATATCTTCTAAATAAATATGAAATTGCTTAATTAGAGTATTTAAACAATATAGTATTTAAGATTTTTAAATAAAGTCATTAAGGATACAATAATAACCACAAAATTTATATAATTAAAAAACTGTAAATAATATTTAAACAATTTTTACTTTCTACAAAAAACTAAACTCAATTTCTTTTTCTTATTAATTATGGACGAAAATTAAAATTATTTTTTACCATCCAACTTTAAATAATCCAGATCTTCATTTATTCTATCTTTTACAATAGATCAGAATGGATCAATTGAAATAATTTTAACTGATCGGTATTGATCCATCCTGATCTATTGTAAAACTTAGAATATCTGAAGATCTGGATTGTAAAATATAATTTTAATTTTCGTCCATAATTAATAAGAGAAAGAAATTGAGTTTAATTATTTTTTGTAGAAAGTAAAAAATGTTTAAATACTATTTACATTTTTTTTTTGGGCCGTCAGGGTGTAGCCACATGAAAACTTTTAACTCTGTTAGTGGTTAAGGCCAACTGTTTAACTTTCCGTCAAAATTAACGGAAATGTGGATACAGCTCGAAAAAAAACTTTGGATGTGGCTTGACATTGTTTTTCAAAACCCGTGTGAATACACATTTAATTGAAAGTTTCAATGTGGCTACACCCCGACGGCCCGTGATATTAAAGTGGTTTTAAAATAGTTAATGCAAAGAACAAAGCATGAAAGTGGTATAAGTTGACAAATCATCACCTTGGCAAAGCTTTAATATGGCTGCTGTAATGAAGATGCTCAGAACCTTTTGGAAGACATCACCTTGAAAGATGCCCGTTAAATCCCCAGATCCATTCCAAGCAATTATGATCATTGCCTAAAAAGATATAAATACATCAACTTTAAATGAAAGGTCAAGAAAAAAAAGTTCAAATTTTAAATTTATTATATAGTCATACATACCTGCAAACACAGGATATAGAAACTCCACATTCTATCGAAACTTCTAAATATATGCCAGAAGGAGCGTATCTCGACAAAATTTACTTTTCCCATCCATTGATCTCCAGTTTTTGGTTTATTCTGCAGTATTGTGAACAGCAACCATGAAATTCAATCTAACGTTTCTCATGACTTGTTGAACAACTATCTAAAGTTTTTCAAATATTGTATGTGACTCTACCAGAACTTATGAACGGTAGATAGTTTGGTATTAAACACTTAAATTTAAGTTCCATAAGACAAGAAGTTCCAAATTGTTTTGTTAACAAACATTAAAAGACGAGACTCATCAATTAGTTGATTCACACATACCTCAAGTCGAAGTTCTTCAGCTGTCTGACAAAAGAAATCAGCATCAGCTCGCATAGGCCACCCTAACCGAAAGCACCGGATTGACCTACAAATTAAAAGACATGGTGATCCAATCATGAAGATCTGTAAAAGACTTTTCATTCTAGTAGGCTATAAGATGATCATCAGCATTGTACCAAAAATATTCATTCAAGTCATCATAGTTTCTCCACTCAGAATGCTTTGACTTTCCTCCTCTACTTCTCTTTGCTTCCTATAGTACACAAATATGAAGATGAACAGGATCGGAAGAAATCTAAAGAAGACAAAATGGTCAAGACTAAAAAACCAAAAACAGCCAACCTTTGCTATTGTCTTGTATATAGGAGTCACTACTTTCTGCAGGAAAGCTTCATCTTCACCACCATAAACCGGCTTTACATGCTCCCCTGTCGTTGGACTAACACTTCCAGCCAACATACCATACAACTCGAAAGCCATCTGAACAAATTCACAGAGTTACATTACACTCGGATTTGGACATAAGTAGGAAACAAAACTCAATGTTAATAGAAGTATGCATTACTAAGTTCTAAATGTCACCAAAAAGAAAAGAGCTGACACACGTAGTTACTTAAGACATAAAGGGGAGACTATTTTTAGATACATGGTGATAGATATAGCAAAGGCATTCTGGCATGAATCTTAGATTTGCAGCTTCTCCCCATATTAAAAGATAGAGTCCCATGTATAGCAGTTTCCGCTGCTGAACCTCTTGTTGAATCGTCGGCAACCTACAAGTGTGAAAAAGAGAGATTCAACGAAGCACAAAGGCGTATAGTATCCAACGTATGGTACTACATCTGTTTCTATATTCTCAAGGAAGGTAAAAAAAAGTTAAGTCTCAAAATGAGGTGTTACAAGGAGAAGACTCACCAAAGGCTGCTTTTCCGGCCCAGATACTTGCACCATTTTTTGTAGTTTTTGAAAAGTTTCTTCATCACTATAGTCAATGCGCGATCATCCAACTAAAGGCAGAAATTGTAAAACTGGCCATTAGTGCAGATACAGAGGACTAGATGAGCAAGAAAACATAATATCCAAGTTCAAAAGAATATATACCCTTGGTTGTTGGTCAGGTCTCGGGAACTGTCGAATGTGGACATTAGCAAGTAACAAAATCAAGTGCTCTCTCTGATTCGAAACATTATCTTTCTGCCAATTTTAAAGGTTTGGATTACAATCAGCACAGGGAGAAATTCTCAATCAGCTAAAACCAACGCAGGATATTCACTAGCATCACCTGAAAACCAAACATAGTTTGAAGCCAGTCTAACATGTCTTCATCTAGTTTCTTCTTGTGACCTGCTGGCCATGGTAAGCCCCTAGTGTTACGAAGTGCGACTACTGTAGCTTGTATCTGCAGCACAGTGAGCAAATATTTATTTTCTGTCTCAAAAACATAAAACTGAAACAGTTAATGGAACATTTAGTTAACCTCAGGAAATCTCATTATAGCCTGATTTTGACTATCAGGATCAAGGGGAAGAATGTTGTAAGGCACGTAGATTTGGCTTTTTTCTTCCACCTTTGTGTGAGTTTCCAAAATCTACCATCAAGAAAAATGATGAACAGAAACAAGTGAGCCAATAAAATAAAATATAACAGTCCATGAGAATATCAAGAAAGTAATAATCTTTACCTCATCAGCAACTTCCACATCTTCTGTCTGATTAACAGCTTTCAAGACTTCAAAGAGAACAGCAGCAGTTTGATATGCCTTTGTAAGTTGAGCACTACAAGTAAAACAAATTTGTATTATGACTGAAAACACAGATTACAACAGGGATCTGAAACAAATCAAACACAAACCGGTCAGCTTTGTCAGCAGCGTTTAGCAAAGCTTGGATGTATTTCTTGTAGTAGTGTTGATAGAAACTTTGCATTTCACGTGCATCACTCTTCTGCCTTCCTGCAAGAGTTGTTTCATTCTCCTGCACAATTTTAAGGAAACTCAAGATGAAGACAATGACATGAAGATGAAAACTCAAAAACTGAGTAAATCAAAGTGATGATATTCACCCGTTCTAACCGTTGAAGAAGCGCAGTTTTAAACTGGCGAACACCACGCCCACTTGATGTCGGATCAAGCCTGTGAGCCTTCTCAAACGCATAAAACCGACCTGATAGGGAAGCATCCACAGATTTTGTTCAAAGATTATTCAAGATAAGAAAACTCACATCATTCAAAGTTTCAACTCACATAAGTAAGCAACACGCGGATTACTAGCTTCAACTTCATTAGCTACACGAAGGATAGGAGCAATTTCCACTAGAGACGATGGAACCACTTCACTATCAAGCATAGCCTCACCGAGATTACCAGCAGTCTGAGTCCGCAAAATCCGCCTCTGAGGCGGAGGCGGTTCAGCTCCTCTCCTTTGAGCCATCTTCTAAATCTTCCTTAAAAAAACCAACTAAAAATAGAACCAAATATAAATTGAAGTATTTCTCAAATCAAAGAACAAATTTTGACAACTATATGAACTTGGTAATATCATAAGCTCTTGAAAGAGAAAAGACTGAGAATGCAATCAAATTAACAATTCGAAGCTAATGAGTTGATATACAAATCGAAAAGGGAATATAAATGCTAAAAGTTAATACTTTTTGAGTTAAAAGAAAAAGGATTCGACCATACCCAGACAAAAAAAGTAGCAGAAAATGTGTAAAGCATCAAACTTTTATCAAATTTATCACCAAACCTAATTGCCCAGAAACTCGATTTACAACTGCATATCCTGATTTTTAGAAGTATCAATGCTTCAGCTTTGGGAGTATCGACAAAATTAAACAGAAAAAAATTCGCAATTGATACCTTTTTTAAATAACTCAGATAATTAAAAACCATAGAAGAGGAATTTATAATCTCACTTTAATTAAAAAAAAAGTATTAAGTGAAAATTTAACATTGGAATCGGATTCGAATTAGTAACGCAGAGATTAGTGAGTACCTGAAGAAATATTTTAAGAGAAGTGGAGGACTAAAAATCTAAGACAGCTTCAAGGAGAAGCAATAAGATGCGGTGGAAGTAGAAATTGTCATCTTAGCACCGGAGAGAGTAAAGAGAGAGAGAGAGAGAGAGAGAGAGAGATTTGGAGATAAAGATTGGGGAAAAGCAACGGGAACAAGACAGGCGCCAATGTTTTTTATTGCTAATAAATTACGTTTTGGTGCATCTCACCAATCACGAATGTCCACGACATGTTATTTCCCATATTCCAATGTTCTTATTATGCTTTAAACTTTAGAAGATGCTGGGTCCTTCTCTTATTTACTGTTTTTCGATTTAATGATCTATATATGTTTTTTCATCAACATGCATTTCATTTAATAAATTTAATATAAATGGAGAAATCCATACGCCAAAGGTTTTGGTTTATTCTCATTGATTGAAAATGAAAAACATATACAGTAAACCTCTATAAATTAATAATATTAACATAGAAAAATTAGTTAATTTATAGAGATTATTAATTTATTAATAAATTAATTCATAGAGAACTTTTTGAATTTCAAAAAAATTATATAGAAAATAGAAAAATGAAGACAATAGTTTGATATGTTTTAATGTATTTATACATTAAAAAAAATTGCATATGTAAATTTGTTTATAATTTTTGATACAATCTTTTTTATAATATCGCATTTTATAGTAAACATGTGTATAAAGCTTTATAATCATTTTTGGTAAAAGATTATAAGATGTCATTATCCCATATGAAAAATATCTTCAATTATATGAGATTGTGTTCCTTAAATATCTATTTTACAATAATAATTACTAGATTTTATCAACAAAAAAAAATTACTAGACTACTAGTCAAATAAATAAATGTGAATATAGTTTTTTTCCTTTTATTTTAAACTTTTATAATTTATGAAATATTTAAATTCTCATATAACTAAGATACTTTAAATCAGTTTTACAGTATAAATAAATTGTGTGACCAGTATGTGTATGTCAATATTAGCTCTGGGCAAAATATTCGTTAGATTCGGTTTGATTTGATTCGAAAAAACCAAATATTCGTAATTTTACGAAACAAAGCAAATACTAAAAATTTATATTTATTAAAAATGAAACAAATATCAAATACTAAAAAATTTAGATGCGAATATTCGCTTCGCTTCTATATATCTATATATATATATAGATAACTATATAAATATAATGCATATTGATTATATTTATACAAAAATTACAAAATTTTATTCATCAAATTAATTGTATAAATATTAAAATTTCATAAGTTAAGAAGAAATATGTAGTTTTAAATAAAATATTGATATTTTATGATAAATTTTTAATTTTTCTTTATTTTATTTTATAATTTTTTTAATAATTATTACGAAGCGAATCGAATATCCACAAATATTTAAGATTTTAGCGAATATTTGGATGTCTGATTATTTGGTTAGGTCCGAAGCGAATACGAATAGTAAAATCAACTATTTACTATTCGAACGAAGCGAAACGAATAACGAATACCTTCAAAAACCTGAATATTCGCTTCGTGTCCAGGACTCAATATGTGTAATATTAATCAAAACGCTATAAGTAATTAGTTTCGTCTAAAAAAAAATTGGTGAGTAGTCACTTTTTTACAATATTTACATGTAAATATAAAAAAGCTAGTGACACTTGTTATTTATCAGTAGAAAATGTAGAACCAAGAAGGAAAAAAAAACATATTTTTCAGTGATTGTGTTTGTTACATACTAATAATAGTTTTAAGAATTTTTAATATTTTAAATTCAATAATATATGTTGTCTGCAGCAGATAATAATCACTGTTATAATATTTCAATCCTAAATATTTATCGTTTTTAACATAGTAATTCAATTAAATTCACTTAAATACAATTAGTTTAATACACTTACAAATTGGAAGATTTATATAATTTTCAGTAATTCAACAAACAAGTAAAAAATATTTTAGTAATTGTTGGTGCTGCCGTCATTTTGTTTTGTAGCTAGTGTATATCCGATCCAGATCTGATGGCTATCTGAATTTTCACATCCTGTACTCGTACCGGTAAAAATTTCCAGTTAAAGTTGGTTTGATGTTACTACCGGCAGGTGTCTTCAGAAAAGACGAAACAGTATCTCATGTTTTTTCACAGTCAAAAGTCAAAACTCTCTCCTTTAGTGCCGTCTTCATTTTGTCAACTTTTAATCTTCAGAACAAATAATACTCTCTGCGTCTACCAAAGGTCATCTCTTTCTCTCACTTTCATTTCCCCCATTTCTCAGGAATTCTCATTCGATCCTTCTTTCCATAGTGTTAACGATGAGGAGGTGCTTTTCCAAAATCAGTGATTGTCACTTGGGTTCGAAGAATTTCAACTTTCTCTTGGTAAATTTTCCAACTTTCTCCCTATTTCTCTGCTTAATCATCTCTTGTGCTATCCTTTCGTAATGGGTTTCGATTTCTCCACTCAAGTTTGTTCCTTGATTGAAATGAATAAGATCATATGTGGAAAGGTTGTGAATTTCTCAAGGATTAAGAGCTGTGCCTATGTGGTTTTGTATCAGAGAACTTAATTGATTTGATTGTTGTCTCTTCCCATCAGGTTGGTTCTGAAGTTGGGTCAAGCTCAGTAACAAGAACCATTACTACTAATACTAGTGAGCGTTCATTTAGCAGCAGCTATGCAGCTCAAGTTGATCAGAGCAAAGACAATCCTGTCTCTGACATGTTGATTGATTCATTTGGACGGTTACACACCTACTTAAGGATCTCTTTGACAGAAAGGTGTAATCTTCGGTGTCAGTATTGTATGCCTTCTGAAGGTGTGGAACTTACTCCTAAGCCTCAGCTGTTGTCACAGTCTGAGATTGTTAGGTTGGCTAGTCTCTTTGTTTCTTCTGGTGTTAACAAGATTCGGTTGACTGGTGGTGAGCCTACTGTTAGGAATGATATTGAAGAGATATGTCTACAGTTGTCTAACTTAAAAGGGTTAAAGAATTTGGCTATTACTACCAATGGTATCACTCTTGCTAAAAAGCTACCAAAGCTTAAAGAATGCGGACTTGATTCGATCAATATCAGCTTGGATACACTTGTACCTGCAAAGTTTGAGTTTTTGACTAGGCGTAAAGGGCACGAGAGGGTTATGAAATCGATTGATACTGCTATTGAGCTTGGATACAATCCTGTCAAGGTATACATTAATAATCCCTCCTTGTTTTGTTTTTGGTTTTGGTTGCAGCAGAATGATGAGTTTTTGTATGTTGGTAATGGTCTTTATAGGTGAATTGTGTTGTGATGAGGGGATTGAATGATGATGAGATATGTGATTTTGTGGAGTTGACACGTGACAAGCCAATCAATGTCCGGTTCATTGAGTTTATGCCGTTTGATGGAAATGTTTGGAATGTGAAGAAACTTGTGCCTTATGCAGAAGTGATGGATAAAGTGGTAAGGTAGAATTCTCTCAATGTTTGGTTTGGCTATTTTTGAGATTAGTCAATATTTTGCTTGAGCATTTTCATGATTGTTTTCAGTTGTTATGGTAACAGGTGAAAGGCTTTCCGAGTATAAAACGTATCCAAGATCACCCTACTGAAACAGCTAAGAACTTTACGATCGATGGACATTGCGGTACTGTTTCTTTCATCACATCCATGACAGAACACTTCTGTTCTGGCTGCAATAGATTAAGACTTCTTGCAGATGGGAACTTCAAAGTTTGCTTGTTTGGTCCTTCAGAGGTAAACTAAATTTTCCAAACTATTTCGTTGCTAAGAGTCTCTAATTGTTGATTCAAGTGGCTGAAACCATCTACAAGTGTGATGAAATCATTTTGTTTTGTGTGATGGTTTTCTTGTACACAGGTTAGTTTGAGAGATCCTCTCAGGTCTGGTGCTGATGACGAGGAGCTAAGGGAAATTATAGGCGCTGCTGTATGTGTTTAGTTGTTTCATCTGATTTTTTACCGATCGTCACAAAATCTTTCTTCTGTTTTCTTTATGTGTTTGAGACTTTAAGATTTCACAATGTGTTTCAGGTGAAGAGGAAGAAAGCTGCTCACGCTGGAATGCTTGACATTGCCAAGACAGCTAATAGACCAATGATACACATTGGTGGCTAAGCACCTCTGATGTAAGTTCTTTAAACCATTGTTTATCATCACCCAAAATCAACACAATCAATTAATGGTTACAAATAGTTAAAGAATTGGACCAACTACATATCTGATTTGTCCTATAACTCTATTGTTTTTCAATATGGTACCCTCTCGAAAAGTGCTATAGGCTTTGTAAAAACAAAGTGCTGATTCAAGGGTTTTTAACACTTGACTACAGTAACAGATTCTTGGATACATTGATCCTTTAAGTGTGCTCTACGTTTTGTTTAAAACGTGATCCATTTTGTTATTTTGCTCTGTATAGGTTGGTGAAGTTCCTGGAATACACTAACAAGGAACATTGAGTTTCATATCTTGTAAGAATCTATGTGGTGCTCCAACTATGTCGCAAACAAGAAAACTGAATAGTTTCTCAATGTTTCTTCTCTGTATACCCAACAGACACTGTATAGGAACTCATAAATTTTCTACATGATCGACCTTTTTCAGGCCTATTACTTTTCTTATTTATGAAAAAACTCAGTCTAAGATATAATTGATCATTTAGATCTTTGTGTTTATAATTTAATATCTTAAATTCGATAAAAACAAATGCAACAAGCGACATTGACCAAAGCTAGTAGCCTAGTAGTAGTAGTCATATCTTAGTAAAGAGTTTTTACTAATACAGGACTTGCACTCACTCAGCTATTTATTAACTTACAAAAAGAGATATTTCATATTTGATTACTTAGTCAATGTCTATAATTAGTTATTCATAATATAGTTTAAGCTGTAGAAAGAGCACAAGGCTTCCTGCAAACACATTTGTTGTCGAAGATTCCTCTGCATCGACCATCAGGGAAACCTTCACTCATACATACTCTCTTGCAATTTCTCCATCTCAAACACAGTCCTCTATAGTTCGTGCTTTTGGTTTCACACAATTGTTGTCCTTCAATCATCTTCATACCTATAATTATAAATATGTTATATATATGGTTTTCATTCAATAAGAATTCAAAATTTATGACTATATTGAAATGATACAAAACCATTGTTGTTATTACTTATTAGTTATAACCAATATCTTTTCTATTGCTTCCAACGATTAACGATATGTAAAGCCTAACTAGTTGTTATATAAATTGTTGCGTTCATCACGAATAGTAGTATCATTTTAGAGATTTCGCTACAGCTTAATAAAAGACAAACTAGATTTGTGTACCTGGTGTGATGAGAAGTATGATTAAGAAGAAGAGTGTATAGATTATCCTCATAGGGCTCTTCATTTTTTCTTGTTAATTACTAATTAATTAGCTACAGAATTTAGAGAGAACAAATTCAGTTATTGATGTTGGAATTGACTTGTAAAAGATGATGTGAGGAGATTGCAATTTATAGTTAACGTAAGTATACAAGCTTAATTGGTAAAATCTAATATTTGCAATTTGTTTTATCTTTATCAGAAAAGAAAATCTGATCTTTTTTTTTTTGGACACAAAAATCTGATCATTGGGAAAATTTTCTCTGGATATATACCATATATATATATATATGCAAGATAAGAAATTTAATTTACATTTAATAACTTCTATATTTTATATTCATAAATAGGAAATTTAATTTATAGTATTATGATATCATGTACTAATGCTTGGAGAAAAAAGTTAGTAACTGAATTTAGTATAGCTTTTAGTTACACAATATATTAAAAAACTAGCATATGAACAAATATCTAATAAGAAAATAATGTATATGTTTAATTTATTGTAATAACTGACAGTCTGACACATGTGATGTTTTTTTTTTATGAATATGGTTTTTGTTTCAACACTTTTTGGATATTTACAGGAACGCGTTTTTACCTATAAAATATTTAAAATGTATATATAATTTAAAATTATTAATTGACAAACAATCATATACGTAATTATTTGTAATACTAAGTTTGGAAGTTCAGAAAAAAATAGTATCTAAAAATATTCGAAAATGATAGTTTGTAATTTACGTATACGTGTGGATGCTCGTATTGCAACCTCTGAAACATGACAAGGAAATGTGCGAGTTCTAGAACGGCAGTTGCATTATTATCTTAGAGCATCAATACTGATAATCTCTCTAAGCACTTATAACAGACAATAAAATTATAAATAATCTATCCGTTGGCCTCTCCCCTCAAGGTTCCCCTCAAGGTTCCCCTCAAGTTCAAGCCAATACTTTTTTATTTGAATGTTGAAAAGTTCTTTAAAAACATCATATCACATCATTGTCTATATTTTTCAAGGTACAAATGTTTCAAACAATGTGTTTGTTTTTTTCACAAGAAGAACTTTTCCTGCATCTCCGTTTCTTCTCTTCTAACATGCTATTCAATAGTTTCGTTTATTAAAGGAATAATTATCAAATATTATAGAGAAATTTTCTCAAATAACACTAAATGAAGTTTTTGCTCCACAAATAACATTTCATTTTCATTTTGAACAAAAATAACATTTTTATAAATGACAAAATTTTAGTTTTTTTATTTGGGTTAAATATTGTACAATTTATGGTATAATTTATTTGGGGTATAAGATATGATTTAGGGTTTAGGACTTAGAGTTTAGGGTTTTTAAACCCTAAACCTTAAATTTTAAATTTTAAAAATATAAGGTTATGAAATTTTTTGCTATATAATGAAAATAATTTTTAATAAAAATGTTATTTTTATCCAAAATAAAAATAATTGCTATTTATAGAACAAAAACTTTATTTACTGTTATTTTTGAGAATTGTCCAATATTATATTATAATTTCATTTAATGATGTCGTTGGAGTTGACAAACATAAAATTAGTAATTGAAGATTGTTTAAAAGCGCATGAAAAACGCGCTTAGCTTAGAGTATAAAAATATCATTAGTGGGAGTCTCTAAGAGAATCTCTCATAATTACCAAAAAAAAGATAAAAAAAAGGAAAATTGTGAGAAAAGGTTATCATTTAAGAATTTTTTAGAACTTATGATAACTTCTGAGAATTTCATGTGTTCTATATTAATTGGTTAATTATTTTTTAAAAAACTATAATTTAATTATATAATTACCTGACGACAAAAAGAAATTATATAATCACCTTTAATTAAAATATTAATATTATTTTTTGTTTGAAAAACTATGAGAGTCTCTTTGCAATGATGATGCTTTGAGCCATATACACACAGACATTGATCAATTTGGGGAAAATGAGGCAAAACGACTGGCCTTGACAAATTTATACATGAAACGACATGTGATGGGTCAAAAATAGTAGATACTTCCTATGATATTTTTTTAACATACGTAGAGTACTAATCAATCTTAGATCAATAGAACGAACAAAGTAAAATAAAATACTAGATGAAACATATCTACATAGAATAATACCAATCAAATCTTATATCAATATAAAGTCAAATAATGCCCTTTAATACAATATCCCTAAGATGTAGTAGTTGTTGTTGCTGCTAAGAACTTGGAGAAGTAAGAGAAGAACAAGAAGAAGAGCCGTCAGAGGAAGGAGACATCTCGCCACCGGCAGGAATATCTTGAAGCGCTGCAAGAATCCGGCGGAAGCTGACGGATCTCATCGGCCGGAAACTGTAAGCCCTCTTCAACGAATTCGATTTAGAGAAAACCCTCGACGATTTCGTAAGGATGAGATACACCAAAGCTTGAACTAGCGCAAATAAGGCTACTTTCATCAACATCGTTCCCAAGCCTCCTTCCATTTGTTGTAAATATAAAAAACTCACGTTCGAGATGAGATTCTGACAAGAGTTTTGATCAGACAAAAGAGTTTTATGGGTCCTCGTGAAGAAAATGTTTTTTTTTTTTCGTTCTTGGGGTTGTGTGAAGATTTGAAGATGAGAATGAGATTAGAGATTTTAAGTTCATGCAAAGAGTTCATTGAATTTATAGAGTGATAGCCTTCGTATTTGACTAAGAGGCAAAGACGTGGAAGTAATGGACAAAACGTTAGACCTTATCCGTTCAAAGGATAGGGCACGTCACATTTACTCTAGAAAAACAATGATGCTAGAAACATAACAAGAAAATTCAATATGTAAAAAAGATGGTGGTTCAAAGCCAGGCAATGATCACATAGTAAAGCTTAGGCTTTGAACCACCATCATCTTTTTATTAACTTATATGTATATTAATAGATATAAAGCTTTAATTGCATGTTAATATACATATAAGTAACAAGTGACTGGCAAAGTTGTGAGGGATTACACATAAAATTAAATAAAAATATTTAGTATATCTACAGTATTTATACATATTCTAAAATTAACATTATACATCTATACGTAATTTTACTATAAGTTTATTTACTAATTTTTAATACTTGAATTATATTTACTGAATTATAATTTTATCAGCATATATATTGTTTTAATTAAAATATAAAATTTTAAAATATAAATATATTATTAAAAATAGTATTATAATTTATAGAATATTATAATTTATTAAATTAAATATTAATATAATATATAAAGTGAATTATTTTACACTTATTCAATTATAATTGATCAGAAATTACTATTATACTAAAAAAATTAAACATTAACAAAATATATATATATATATAGATACATACATATTAACCAAATATATTAGTTATATAAAATTGTTATTAAAATCTTAATAACTTAATCCTCTAGAAAGACTCCATTTGAAAGCATAGAAGATTGAACATTAAGAGAGCATTTACATCTTTCAAATGCTCTACTTTATATTTTGTTAATAAAAATTGATTGGCTGATGAAAAAATTGTAATGCTCTTCTACATGTACTACAAATAAAGCCCAAAAACAAGAATACTAGAAATATTAGGTTGACTGAATTTATAAGATTATCAAAACTCAATTGATAATCGATTTATGTGGGCTCGCACTAATAAAGCCCAAAAGAAGAGAAAATGAGAAAGATTAAGATTACTATAAATTATATGATTATCAAGACTCAATCGATGATCAACTGATTGGGCTCGCACTACTAATAAATTGTAAATTTAAAAGCCCAATAGAAGAAAACACGAGAAAGATTAGGGTTGGTACAAATTATAAGATTATCAAAATCCAACTGATGATTGATTGCTGTGGAATTGTGTTTGAGCTTCAGAGAGGCTTCTCGGTGGCTTCAGTCCTCTCCTAAGCTATTGGCATCGTTTTTATTGTTGATGGTTTACATGGCTTGCATAGACGCTAATCGTATGTGTCGCAAAATGATGAACGATCTAAGGTTAAGATCTAAGTCGCTCGTGACAACATTGGTGGCACTTTACCGTCGAAGTCGCAATGTACAGTCAATTTTTCTTTTTAGCATTTGAAACTTTTTTCTTTGTGTTTAGTTTGTAGATTTCGGTTTCTCTGCTATATTCTGTCGATAACAAAAATGTTATAAAATTTGATATTTAGATCAATATATATATATATATATATATATATATATTATAATCCAGACCAGACTTTTCTCTCTCTCTCTCTCACCTGTAAAAAGCACATAGATACAAAACATTTGTGGTATTTTTGAAGTCCACATTTTGTCTCATATGGTGATTTGAGTCCTAATTAATCCTAATACTATTAAATTTTATATTAAAAACATTTTATTTTTAGGACATCTATTTTAAAACTCTCACATATTTGGTTTTCTTGTCTCAAGTTTCCTAGTCATCTCAAAGTGTTTTTTTTTTTTTTTTGGGTGATTGTGAATAGAATAATCATATTTTCTTTGTTTTATTCATCATTCAGAGAAAGACAAAAATGGAATTACCTCATGATGTGATAGGGCATATTTTGGAAAAACTTGATGTGGAAACCTTGCTCAAGTTCAAGCTTGTATCAAAGCAATGGAACTCTACTATCGAATCCCGTTGGTTCCAAAAAAGACAGTTGATCCATCGTAAGCAATCAGGGAATCCAGATGTCCTTTTGGTGTCAGTACTCACAAATTCTATTTCTCTTGAAGCTATGAGAACATTGGTATTGGGGTCACCAGTTTCTGTTAAGATCCCAACCACTTGGGAAAACAGTTATTACAATGTTGGCAACTATAGTTGTGACGGTCTAGTATGTCTCTATGATGCACTAGTCTCTAATCCCAATATTGTCGTCAATCCGACCACTCGATGGCATCGAGAGTTTCCTTACTCAACCTATCAACTACTCAAAATGAGAGGCAAGCTCAAGGAATCAGCTCATCTTGGGTTCGGTAAAGACAAAAGCAACAGTACGTACAAGCCAGTTTGGTTGTACAATTCCGATGAACTTTGTCTTAACAACAACGCCGTTACAGTTTGTGAAGTTTTTGACTTTACAAAAAATGCTTGGAGGTATGTTGTCCCTGCATCTCCCTATCAGATTTGTTCTTGGCAAGATCCTGTTTATTTAGATGGGTCACTTCATTGGTTCACTAAGGATGAAACTAGGGTTTTGTCTCTTGATCTTCAAAGTGAAACTTTCCGTGTCATGTCCAAAACTCCGTTTCTCCGCCGCAAAGACTCTCGTAGAAAAGTCGGTATGTGCAATCTAAATGATCGTTTGTGTGTATTCGAGGAAAAGTGGGCCAACCAACTGATATGGTCGTTCGATTCAGACAAGAAGATTTGGAAGAAAATATATTCTATAGATCGTCTCATAACTTCTCCTATTAGTACCAGTTTGAGTCTCAAACCACTAGCAGTTGTGGACAAAGGGAAGTTATTGGTTTGTGAAGCTGCTGGCATTGGAGTTGAATTGCTAATATATGATCCTCAAACAAAATCATATGAGTTAGCTTTCACATGTAACGACTATATGACTGCATACCATCTTTGTTACTTCCCGAGTTTAATCTCTATTTTATAATTTGTATTTGTAATGTTTTATTATTTCCCTAGACATTGTAATTTATTTTTTGTGATCAACTTGACATTGTAATTATTTTTCTTTTATGATGTTGTTTCTCATTGACTCTTTCTCGATTTTCTGATGAAAATTAAAACTCAAATCCTCCTTAGGTAGTTCCGGAGGCCAGGGTTCTTACTATTGAATTGATCCATCATTGCTGCAGTTGAATTTGTGTAATGAAGGATTTCACTATTGATGCTCGCTGGCGCTCATCTTCACAAAGATGTATCAGCTCACGTTAAACTAATGGTAAATCTTTCTTAAATGTTTTGTAAGGTCTTTGGTCGTGTCTGATAATTAACAAACATGCCATTTTAGCTGACTTCTGAGTCGGTCAGTCGTAAGAAAGTGTGATTTGAGAAGGACGTATCAGTTTTAAATCCGATTTAGAGAAAATCCTCAACGATTTTGAAAGGATGAGATACACCAAAGCTCGAAAGAGAGTAAATAAATAAGGCTACTTTCATCAACATCGTTCCCAAGCCTCCTTCCACTTGTTGTAATATAAAATACTCACTTTCGAGATGAGATTTTTTTTTCCTTCTTGGGGTTGTCTGAAGATTAGAAGATGAGTTTGAGATTAGAGATTTTTAAGTTCATGCAAAGAGTTCATTGAATTTATAGAGGGAGGGAGAGGGAGTTCGTATTTGACTAAAAGGCAGAGACGAGGAAAGTAAGTAATGGACAAAAGATTTTTCATGACCTTATCCGGTCAAATGAATGGACACGTCATATATTTCTCTAGAAACAAACATGAAAATTCAATACGTACTTGACTACAATTCAACTCCCTAGTATGTCGAACTCACCTGATTCCTATGCTTGGGTGGTGGAGGGTAAAAATTGTAAAGCTTTCTCAGCAAAAAGAACTTGGAATGCCCTGTGACCAACAGCTCCAACTCAGCCATGGGCTCCCACGATTTGGTTCAAGCAAGCGGTGCCGAAGCATGCTTTTACCATGTGGATTGCCAACATGGACAGACTTCCTACTCGTGTAAGATTTGCATCTTGGGGATTGCCAGTTTCAACCTCTTGCTTTTTGTGCTCTCAATTAGAGGAATCAAGGGATCACTTGTTGCTAACTTGTGATTACAACTCACACATTTGGGACCAGGTTTTGAGCAGGCTATCTCCAAATTATATTCTGTTTCAGAACTGGGCGGATATGATGGTGTGGTCGGAACAAAGCTCTTATAGTTCTTCAACGATCTTAAGGAGGATAGTGATGCAAGCAACTGTTTATCATCTCTGGAAGCATAGAAATAATGTTTTACATAATCAGGTTTCCATCCCCACGTCTACAATCTTCAGGAGTTTAGACAGGGAGATTCGAAACATCATTTCATCAAGAAAACAACGAAAACACTGTGAGAAACTTATGCACCAATGGCTGCAATGAAATTCTATAAATCGACACCAACTCTGCTACCTTGTTTTTTATTTTATTTTTTTCAAGGTACCAAACAATTTAGGCTCTGCTCTTTGTACATCCTAAACTTTCATTTTTCTTAATGATATTTACCATTTAGCAAAAAAAAAAAAAAAAAAAAAATTCAATATGTCAAGTACGATGAACAAGATGATGGTGGTTCAAAATTTTGGTTAAAAGAAAATGCTATTTTGGAGTTTTATCAACATTTTTTTTTTTTTGTAGGTAGGGATCCAATATTTTCTGAAAGCCCATAGAAAGATCTTGATTAGTATAGCTATTAGTAAAACAGTTACTTAAAAAATTAATGCCTTGAAAATCTCAATATGAAAGCATAGAAGAAAGAATGGCCATGTTCTTTACACAGTAGCCACGACGCAGATAAAAAGTAGATATTCTCATTGAATTAGACGCCAGCGACTGTCGTTGCCTCATAAAATAGCTTGGAGTGCAGTCGCTGTAATTTGCAGCGACTCTAAAATGACCAAATTTCAATCAAATTTCAGTCGTCGTGAACAAAAGGGACAGAGACAATGAACATATGAAAGAGAAATGAAGGGCTTTTTTAATAAATTGTTGCAGTCACTGACGACTGTGTAAAAGACAGGGCCAATATTAAAAAAGAATTTATATCTTCCAAATGCTCTCGTTTTTGTTGTCTAATATTTTTTTCAACAAAATTTGATTGAGTAATAAAACAGAATAAAGCTCTTCTAAATGTTAAATTTCAAAATAAAAGAATACGAAAAAGATTATGATTACTAGAAATTATAAGATTATCAAGATTAATTCAATTGATGATCGATTGCTATGAGCTCGCACTACCAATTAAGCTTAAATGTCAAAGAAAAAAAAAGAGAATATGAGAAAGATTAGGATTACTATAAGTTATAAGATTATTAAGATTCAATTGATGATCGATGGCTACAAGCTCACACTACTAATAAAGCCCAAATGTCAAAGCCCAAAAGAAGAGAATACGAGAAAAGATTAGGATTACTATAAGTTATATAAGATTATCAAGATCCACTAATTAAGCCTAAATGTCAAAGCCCAAAAGAAAGATATGCGAGAAAGATTAGGGTTATTATAAATTATAAGATTATCAGAATCCAATTGATGATTGACTGCTGCGGGCTCGTGTTTGAGCTTCAGAAGAGGCTTCTCAGTGGCTTCACTGGTTTTTCTCTCGTAGATCTCAATCGCATTTGTTTCGATGAACTGTAAGTGATCCTTGATTTGAAGTTCAGATCTAGGTCGCTCGTGGCAATATTGGTGGCATTTTACCATCGAAGTCGCTACCAGTGAAGTCCATATATACCATCAGGTTTCCTTTCTAGATCTTAAAATTTTCTCTTTCTGAGTTTAGTTTGTAGATTTTGCTTTCTCTGCTATCTTCTATCGAAAACAAAATTGGTATTAAATTAAATATATTTTTGAGGATCAGCTCTCCCACTCTTGTAAAAAAACAAATAAAAAGTGATTTTTTTTGTTCAAAGTCCAAACTTGTTTCTAATGGTGATTTGAAGCCTAATTAATTCTCTTATTATTAAACTTTTATATTCAGAATTTTACTTGGACATCTTATATTTAGAAATCATAACTCTCACATGTATTTGGTTTTGTTGTCTTAAGTTTCCTGTTCCTTAATAGTATAATCGGATTCTGGTTTGTTTGTTCGGTTATAGAAATTTAGAACCTATTCGGATATTCCTAAATTCAGATCAGTTCCGGTTTGGTTAGTTTCTGGTCGGGTTTTTGGATCCGATTATTTTTTCCAAGCCTACCTCGGGTCATCTCAATTTTTTTATTTTTTTTTTGTGGGTTCTGTTTGTAAATAAATAACCATATTTTTTCTCTTTTTCTATTCATCATTCAGAGACAGACAAATATGGCATTACCTCATGATGTGATAGAACATATTCTGGAAAGACTTGATGTGAAACCTTTGCTTAAGTTCAAGCTTGTCTCGAAGCAATGGAACTCTACCATCGAATCCCCTTGGTTCCAAAAAAGACAGTTGATCCATCGTAAGCAATCAGGAAATCCAGATGTCCTTTTGGTGTCCGTATGTGACCAATCTTATTCTATTGAAGCTATGAGAACGTTGGTGTTGGGGTCAACAGTTACTGTTAAGATCCAAACTCCTTGGGAAGGCACCTTGTACGAAGCTGCCAACAATAGTTGTGACGGTCTGATATGTCTCAATGATACACTACTCTCTAATCCCAACATGGTCGTCAATCCCACCACTCGCTGGATTCGAAGGTTCCCTTACTCTACCTATCAATTACTCACAATGAGACGCGATCTCAAGCCATGGCAAAAGTCTAATCTTGGATTCGGGAAAGACATCGTCAAGGGTACTTTCAAGCCTGTTTGGTTGTATAACACCCATGAGTTATGCCTTGACAACAAGACCAAGAACAACAATGCTGCTACAGTTTGTGAAGTTTACGACTTTTCCATCGATGCTTGGAGGTTAGTTGTCCATGAATCCCCTTATCCGATTCTTCCTTGTCAACATCCTGTTTATTTAGATGGGTCACTTCATTGGTTGAGCTCTAAGAAGGAAACCATGGTTTTGTGTTTCGATCTTCACCATGAGAGTTTCAGAGTGATTAAGACTCCATTTCTGTACGACCTAAGCTTTTATAAAGTGTTCGGCATGTGCAATCTTGAGGATCGTTTGTGTGTATTCGAGGAACAGTGGGGAAACCAAGTGATATGGTCGTTCGATTCAGAGCACAAGACATGGAAGAAAATATATTCCATAGATATCATCATTATCACTTCTTCTATTGGTAGCTATACAGTCAAACCACTAGCAGTTGTGGACAAGGAGAAGCTATTAATGGTTTGTGGCGCTGACTTTGGTATTGAGTTGGTTATCTATGATCCTAAAACAAAAATCTGCGAGCTAGCTTACACATCTGAAGACCATATTGCTGCAGACCGTCTTTGTTATTTCCCGAGTTTAATCTTTATTGGGTAATGTTTATTATTTTCCCAGACATTGTAATTTCAAAGTTTCCGAGACATTGTAATTTCACAGTTTGCTTTTTTTTGTTATTGTTTTAATGTTAAGAAAATATTTGGGACCTTTTTCATTATTAGATAATCTAATTTAGATTAGTATTGGGTGTCATGATATATCATGGTTTCTTTTATGGCTTTTAAGCCATGCTATATGTATATAATCGAGTATTTTATGTGTCTTTCAAGTTTCTATCGAGTATTTTACATGTTTACGCACAATTGGAATTATTTGGAAGTTTTGGAGCATTCATGGAGCATTGTAACTGAGAAGTTGAAGTTGGTGCTTTTGAAGTTTAACTATGTTGAGCAATACAACTTTCAGTGTTGTCAACACAGTCCTATTTAAATTCTTCACAAGAAAACCACAACTTAAAGACATTTGCAACTTTGCCCACCAGTTTCATATATGTACAATATAACCTCAGCTCGTGTTTAGACTTATAATTATGATTTTTAGACTTGGTTTTAGGGGATCTTGATTTTTACGAAAAGATGAGAGTTTTTGGAGAGCTTGAGGCTGATCTTACTTTGTTCTACTTTGAGAGAATATTTTGAACCTCTGTTTTTATATATTTTTTCTATTCATCTGATATTTATATCATTCATCATGTCTTTGGTTTCAATTGATATGTCTGAAATATATTCATTGTTAGGTTTAGGGATTCTCATTAGGGATTTCATGGAATGATATATTGATTGATTGGTTAGGATTGAAACTTGATAGTTCTTCACCTAAGGTGTGTTTAAAGTTTGTTCTATATTGATCACCACGAAACTTGATCTTAGGTTGTTAAATTGATACAACAGTATGATTTATAATATGATAAAACTTAGAGTGGACAAATTAGATAATTGCAAAGACATTTGGATTAGATAATTGTGAACATATCAAACATGTGGTTAATGCTTGTTTAGACCTTAAGATTTACAAAGAGATGTGGTTTCTTAGGTTTTAAACATAGTTGATTCTCGCAACAAAAGTTGGTTAATTTTACCTTCATGATCTGAGTTCTAGAACTTGTTCTTAATTCGATTCTACCAATTAATTGATATTCATTACTTGATTTCTTGAGAAATTCCCTAGACATGCCGCTTTTTCCATCTGATTACAAACCGATTTTTATTATTATTTGCATTGCTATTTAGTTTATTTCATACTTGCTTAGCTGAATTTGAAAACGAAATAATCTGTCATAAAATCGTTGAGTCTTTGTGGATTCGACCCCTAAATACTACTGTAATCTCTTAATTTGAGAAAGTAACTCTCAAAGGATAATTTGAGCATACCATGTCACTATCAAAATTCAAACTCATTAAAATGAAGTCAATGTCCCTCTAATTAAACATTGGCGCACCCAAGAAAAAGATAAGGGTGTCACTCGACCCCTATAAAATTATAAAATGAAAAGGTTTAGTGTGTTTTAGTTGAATTTATGGGGGAATAAATTTTTGTAATTTCAAAGTTTCTAATGATTAGCTCGAACTGGTTCTGCATACTACAAAATATGCTTGCTAAATTCTTGTTTACATGAGATTCATCTTCTTGTATAATGATGTTGTTTCTCATTGAATCTTTCTCGATTTTATGATGTTTTTATGCTCTCATCTTCACAAAGACCTATCAGTTCACGTGGAAATGATGGTAAACCCGTCGCACAGTCTGTCCCATATGCTAAGCCGGCCCTGCTTGGGGAGAGTCAAGTGTCGAGACTCGAGTTATGCTCTGATTTATCTTTTTTTCTTTACATATTCTGTGTCGATGCACCCCTTGATGTGTGTTAAATATGATGAGTTGAAAAAACTATTTACTTTATGGTCCGTCAGTAAAATTATTTTTGAATATACTTTTTCTTTGACATAAAATTCTCCATAGTTACTTTGGTTCAGATAACAAAAAAAAACCCTTAATATTGTAATCTGTTGTTCTCGTCATAATGTATTATAAATTATTCTATACCGTGAGACGAGAAATTAAAAAATTACATCAGATGGTATAATTGGTAATAAAACTAAAAAAAAAAAAACAATCAACATACATCAAGAATGCTAGAACATTTCAAAAACGATGTCGTTTTTCATCGAAGAGGAAACCAACGTTCTTGAAACTGAGATTGATAAGAAACCATGAAGAAGAGAAAGACGAGCATGAAGGCCACTCCCCACGGCGTTCCTCCAGCTCTATACAAAGACTCTCTTTCATTTAGAGGGATCAATGACGTCATCATCTCTCCTCCTCCATCGTTGGATAGAAAATAGACGGCCAAGAGCAAAAGCAGAGGAGAAGCCATGAAGACAAGCTTGAGCTGGTCCGTAAAACTTTCTATAACTGGTTCGTAGCTCGCGTACCATGAAATAGTTACGAACATTAAGAGAATGAACACGAAGACGCAAAGATGTAGCGGAACTGGTGGGCTTCCTTCGTGATCTCTTCCCATGCCTTATTTCTCTTTGGATTCTTGATTCTTTTTTCTTTGTTTTGTAGGTGAAAGTATTTTGGAGATGTTTGAGTTTTGATGAAGAAGTGGGAGGAGGATGAGGTTGGTTATATAAAGGGAAACTTATTAAAAATTAACGTTTGCTTCGGATCCTACAAGAATGTATTAAATAGGTAGGTAGGTATATTATATAATAGAAATTTAATTTATACGATGGACCATCTAATATATTTTAAAAACTTTACAGATAGGTTTATGAATCAAAGTGAATTAACCGTGTTAAATTAACCGAACCAAACCAACAAAGAAATCCATATCTACAGATAGTATTTTATAAATATATATTTATATTTATTGATATGATATTTGTAACACTTTTTTGTACTTTTGTAATTTAGTTTGATATTTTAGTATATTGAACAAAGCTGAATAAATGATTTCCGAAATTCACTTTAGTTCAAATAAACAACACTTAATACTTTACGTATCATTTGTGTATAATGTAATGGTAGCCCAAAATAAAGTAAATGAAAAAGAGCTGACAAGTAACTTTAATTAAAGATTCTTGCTTTTTGACGGTGCCATATAAAAGGGCTTACTTAACAAGGTCGGCGAGGCCATGCATCTCCAAATTTATTGGTAAAAGGATAGCCAATGAAAACTTGCCACGTACTACCGACCCTTCCCCTATATCAGAGGTGATATGATACTTTCTCGGAAAATTATGAAAAAAATACTAAAAAAAGCTGAAATTGTAAAAATGGACTAACTCTTCTAGAATTAAAAATATAGAGTTCAAAAGATAAAACTACCCCTATTTTTATACCAACATTGTTTTTTTCAATCAGAACAAAGTTTTTTGGTTTTCATTTAGGTTAAACTAATCAAAATTTATAATAATCTTTGAGTTCTGCAAAAAGATAAGTATTTGCATCATTGTTCATAAATATTGTTCTGCATAATTCATCAATAAAGTTATTTAACACAGTTATATTGAGAAAATTTTATTGATTTCAGGATAATATTGTTTTTTAAAGTAAAGTTTTCTTGTAAAGTTTTTGAATAAATTTATTTTGCAGAATTGTCTTACAAATTTAGTTTCATACAATTATTAAATTGATTTCAATGTACAATTGTTTGATAAAAAATTTCGCAAAAGTTAAACTGCATAGTTGTTTAAAAAATTATGATTGCACAATTAGATTTAATGTATAAGTAGTTTCATATAGTTTTTGAACAAAATTAATATGCATAGTTGTTTGAGAGTTATTTTCTCACATATAATAGTATAGTTATTTGGTAAAGTTTTTGTAAGAAATAAATTTAATGTATAAGTAGTTTCATAGAGTTTTCGGAAAAACTTATTATGCACAGTTTTTTTAGATTTAGTTTGGCACATAGATAACAGTATACTTGTTTAGTAAAGTTTTCGTAAGAAATCAATTTTAATGTACATTTTTTTGGTAAATTTTTCAGAAAAAGTTATTATGTAGAGTTGTTTGTGATTTAGTTTGGTTTATAGATAATAGTATAGTTTTTTGGTAAACTTTTCGTAAGAAACCAATTTCAATGCACAGTTATTTGATAGAGTTTTCGAAAAAAATTTGTGTGCAGAAAGTTGTGTGCCAAGTTAGTTTCGCAGAGTTATTATAACTGTTTTAATAAATTAGTTGTTTTGTAAAGTTATTTATATACAGTTATTATATTAATTTTGTTTGATAAATTTTGGACCAAACTAAAGGACGTTTGTTTTGATTGTTTCATCAGACACAACTTCTAAAAACTCTAAAGATACAAAATAATTTTTTTTTAACACTTTAAGCAGAAAACTTGACATTCAGTGAACAAATCAAAGTTAAAACACCTAGAAACGAAATACCAACATTTATTTCTACTATAATTTAGCGAAAAACAACATTAAAGTTTATTTTTCGAAATCTTTGATTCCAGAATTCAGAGAACTAAATAGAAATAGATTAATAAAATATATATTTAAAAAAAATTAAATTAAACAACTGGAGGTTTGATATTAAAAAAATAATTGTTAAACTGTCAGAGGGTTATTTGGACTTTTACTTATTAAAAAAAACTAATTTTTTAATTTGAAAAGATTTAACCTATTTTCTAAATTTTACTATAAAACTTGGCCTATTTTATTAATTCTCCCTTTATTTATTCTTCAAATTGTAATACAATTCTTTTTTGTATATAACAAAATAGTATTTACAATTGCACACTCAAATAGTATATGATAAAAAACTATTTCCATTACACAGGAAAATAATTTGTTGAAACAAAAAGCAGGAATTAACAAAAATATGATTTTAGACTATAGTTGGTAACTTTTAACATCTCGTGTTAGCGTAATAATGGCGTATTATGAGATTTTTCTACGCGGTGAAGTATTAAAATTGGAAAGTTTGGTGCTTTTAAAAGTATATAAGAATTTTTTGACATTTTTTGAAACAACATCCAAATAGTAGTATGACAGTCTAGCGGCGTAGAAGTGATAAAATGATATGGCTAACCTGTGATAGTTATTTAACCTCTATAGCAAAAAAAAAAAAAACCTGTCATAGTTATTTCATCACATTAATATTCAAATAAATTTGTTGGTTATTATATGTTATCTTCTTCGCAAATGAAGCATCACTAATTTGGACTTTAGCTATAAAATTAGCAAGCATACATAAATTAGATTATTTATTTGGAAATTAATTAACCAGCAAAAAAATTTATGACAGAAAATAGAGGATGGATCACAGTCAGACATCGTCAGTTAAATTGTCCATCTATGTCACCAATCACCATGTGTCACTCAAACGACAACCGAGGATATTGTGGGTGCGATCTAAAGTTGACCTCAGTAAAATAGTTAAATAAATTTTTATGTATGTATATTTTCAAAGTAACTGTAGTAAAAAAATGGTAATTCTAAAGGATATGATATCCCTAAATTTAAGTTCGATATTCACTAGTGACACTTTTAGTTTAATTTTCTCTCTTTTTGATGACTTAAATACACCATTTATGATCTCAGTAATATTAATCTATGGGTCCAACTAAGTATGAAAGATGTGAAAACTAAAAATGATATACAATGAATTTTTGTGACAGATCGGAATATTTTGAAAATAAATTATAAAAACTAATGAAGAAATCTGGCAAAGCTCAGAACACACAACAAAACTCATGTCATGTAGTGAGATTCTTAGGCCAGAAAAAAAAACTTATTATACATTGAGATTCAAGCCTTGTTGGTGCAATGAGATACAAGACTTATATATAGTGCTCAATACATTCGCAAAAGTCAAAAATAATATGCCAATAACATACGCAGATGAACATACGTGAACACCAATAACACGTACGCATATGTTTCATTACCTAATGGTATGACGTACGTATATTTGACCACGTACATGAAACGTACGTATAATCTAAATCAAGTTTTAAACTGTAAGACCGGCTTTTTGGGGTCACGTTTGGCCTTTATTAAACCGCTCCAGACCTTAACATATCGACCCATCATACCTTTGAATTTCACACCATTCTTCTCTTTCTTCACCACCAATTGCATTGTCTGCTTGATCCCCTCGCCATTCCCGAAATGTTGACCTAGAGAGCTCTTGTTGTTGACATTAGCTCCTCCATTCGATTCTTCCTCGCATCTCATCAGATTGTTCAAACTCTTACGATCAAACTCTTGTTTTTGTTCTTGCTCTTGTTCTTGTTCTTGTTCTTCTTGTTTTTGTTTTTGTTCTTGCTCTTGTTCTTGTTCTTGTTCTTGCTCTTGTTCTTGTTCTTGTTCTTTGTATGTGTTCGGTTGTGAGCTTTGGATGGATATGTCTTTGTGATGCATATCTTTGATGAGACTAGACCATGCTTTTCGAGTTCTTCTCGACATGCTTAGATCGAACCATGGCTTCTTCCGGTTTATTACTTCATTTCCCATGGTTGATTATAAGAAATAGAATCTACCATTTCTGCATGAGGAGACAACATATAAAAAAGCTTGGGAGGGGTAGTTGTTGGTCCATTTCCACTTTTGATTTATAACGTAAGAGGTCGGTGACTGTGAGTGTTTGGACTATATATTAGTTACTTTATAAATAAATAAAGTAATGATTACAATTGTGACTCATATATTTATTATGTCACTAATCTTATTTTCTCTTCATACTTTTGGTTCAAAAATAGTATTTTGTTTTGGTTAATTCTAACAAAACAAAATAACCTCACAAGGGGAAATATTTGTGGCTTTGATTTGTAACCATTAATCAAAATGATGCAGTGAAAGTTTTAATAATTAATTATGAAATGTTACAAAATCATTTTTTTCATCTATTACACCATCTCATAAGCCTACAAATAATTTAAATACCGTTAATTCATGTTATTTTACAATATGATTATAAATAAAATTATACCCAAAATGATATGAGTTTGCCGGGATTTGGCCGTGGATATGCAAAAAAAAAAAAAGAGTCATCATAATGTATGTAATTTCTAACTAAAATGAATTCTAATACTTGTTCTAAAAATCTAAATAAGAATTATGAGAGTAGTGTGGATTTATCGGTGTTGATAATTCGATATAGGCCATTCAGTTTATATCTATTAGTTTCTAAGTCCAAGTAAAGAAGAGATATATACTCGAAAGATTGGTTTAAATCAATCCCAGACACGCCAATGTAGCCAGATTTAAAGATCTGAACCTTCTTATGTACCTCTTTTGGGGAAAAAGAGTGGTTAGAAAGAGACACCAATAACAAAGGTATGATCAAAGCAAGGTTTACAAATTTATGGGAGGTTGGTTTGAGTGCGACCTGATGGACGAGTTGGAGCTGAGTGTCAACACAAACACAAGTTAATGATTGGTCAAGATCACTTTCGTTCTGTTTTCCAAGCATCTCCATAATTTTGAATTATAAGTTATACATGTATCATGTATGTCTAGTTATACATGGGTGACTAGACATACAAGTTATACACCAATTTCACATTCACTTTTAGAATTATATGTAAATTTGTAGTGGTTTGGGTGTGGACAAGAAACTAAAAATGGCATAGATTTAAAGAAACAAAGAGAGGAGGATAGGAAAAAAAAGAAAAAAAAAGGATAAGTTTGGTTGTTATTAAATTTTATAAAAGAAAAGAAACGAATCAAATACAGAATCTAGTGGTTTGCAATAGTATTCGTATCACCACCAAAATTACATGTACTGTCAATTGATAAAAAAAATAAAAAAAATTGTGATTTAATTTTATGAACCGATTCTGATGGGTTTTAACCAGTTTATGCGATTCATATAAAAGCTGGTTTGTAATTAAACCTAAACTCGGCAAGAAAGACAACAATTCCGATCAAATGTTTTTGTCTCATTGCAAAATTTGGAAGCCAAAAAAAGGAGTCTTGACTTGCATGTAACAAATCCAAATCCAAAATTTGAAGATAAAAGATTTAACAAAAGAGACAAATACAAAAAGAAAAGAAAAAAGCGCTCGTGCTTTACACCTGCAACCAACAAAAGCTTCCCTCAAATCTCGAAGACAGAGAGACTTTTTAGCATTCTGACAAAAAAACTTGTCTCTTTTTTGCAACCATTAACTAAACGACGAACTCTTCACACTTCCCAAGACGTCTCTCCCTCTTTGAGATTCTCACTCAAAAGATGCTTTACTTTTTTTTTCCCGTCGTCGTCTCAGTCTCACCATGGCTTGTCTCACTCCCGGAGTTCTCTCCAACCTCCTCGATATCGCCGCCGGAAAAACTCTTTCCTCTCCGCCACTATTCTCCTCCCACCGCTCCCCACTCCTCCAAGTCATAGAGATCGTTCCTTGTCTCTCCGACGACCAATGGCGTAACGAAGCGTTCTTCGTCAAAGTCTCTGACTCTCTCCACGCCGCTTACGTCGCTGTTTCCGCCGGTGATGACGCTGATCTGATACGCTCCGATGAAATTCAGCTAGGTCAGTTCGTTTACATTCGTGGTGGTTTACACTTAGAGAAAGGATGTCCTGTTCCTGTAATCCGTGGATTGAAACCAATTCCGAAACGGAGGATGTGTGTTGGAAACCCTAGCGATCTTGTTTCTAGCGATTTGTTACTTCCTTTTACTCATGTCTCTGTTTCTCCAACGACGACGAAGAAGACGAAGAAGAAGAATCTCGTGGAAACAAGGAGATTGAGTTTGGATTCCGCGAGAAGGAGTTGTTGGGATCAAACTCCTCCGGCGACTCACCGCCGTGATACGGCACTGCTTATTTCCTCCCCACGTCTCAGACCTAAATTGGTACATCTTTTTTCTCTTGTGTTACTTGCTCTTCAAGTTGTTACAATGGTGTGAAGTAAAACCAACCATACTAGTTTTAGGAGACTATAAAAAGTCACAAGTTAACACATCTTTCTTGATTCGGTAGATTTCGATGTTTTTTTTTTTGCAGGTCTTGAATGATAATAATCTGCCAAAGAATGAGTCATCACCATCAAAGCATCTTAACTTTGAAACCCCTGCTTTAAGAAACAGAAATGTGGTTAAGTCTGCATCACCTAGATCAGTGGCCAATTCTCCAAAAAGTGATACCAAGTCACCTACATCAAAGAACCTGAACTGCGAAATCCCTGCTTTAAAAAACAGAACTATGGTCAAGCCTGCATCATCTATATCCAAGGCCAAGTCGTTGTCAAAGGCTGTGGCTCCTTCTGTTGTCTTTTATAAGTTGCCTTCAAGTCATAGGACTTGGTCTGATCAGAGAATCGTATGGAGTGGACTCCCAAAAACTATTCAATTACTCGGAAAGGTACCTTATTTGTATAAATCTTCAATTTCTAGTCACTCTGAGAATTAGTAGTCATGTGTTTTTTTTTATCAACCTCAACTTTCAGAAAGTTTCATCACATAGGCAAGTAGCAGTTTCAACCGCGGTAAGCGCACTTGAGGAAGCATCTGCCATGGAGTCTGTTCTACTCAATTTGCAGTATGTCTTCTCTATCCATCCCTAACCAGCTGCATTATACAGAATCTGCAAATAATTATTAATAGGGCAATTGTCTAAAATTAACCATTTCGAAAATTTATTTCCAAACGGTGTATTTTTTGTATTTAATCCTCATATATATGACTTTGTTCCTTCAGGGCCTTTGCTGAGCTGTGTGATTCTTCGAAGAATCTATCTGCGGGACAAGTAGTGCACCGGTTCTTGGACATTTACCACAGTACACAGAATACAGGCAAGGCGGTCCATCTATTGCTTGCTCAAAATCAAAACAATGGCTCGTGTAGATTAGCAGCTAAAAAAAATGCAGCATCATGGGTTGAAGCTGCAGTAGTGACTGGTTTTTCTCAATTCAACTTATTCAAAGAGCCTAGAAGTGAAGAGGATGTTGCTGATCATCACTACATCGGTATACAAAACTCATCAGAGAAACTAAGTCGCCCCAAGAAGACAACAAGTCCTGAAAATCCAGCTTACAAGGGTGTGAAACCGTCTTCAACGAAACATCGTTCTGTTTTAGACCAAAGTAGCTTAGAAAGTAAAAGCAGTTTGAAGCAGTCAGCGAGTTTAGCGGATGAGCTAGTTCGAGTTTCCAGCCAATGGTTCTTGAAATACTTGGAGAAGTCACTAAACAAAAGAGCTTTCTTGGTGAATAAGGAAGAAGCAAATGGAAAAGAGTCTCTTCTTGTCCATCTCAAAGCTGTAAACCATTGGCTCGATGATCTAAACTTAAACAGAACGGAAACAAGCGAAAAAGTCGAAGATTTAAGAAAGAAGCTGCAACGGTTTCTACTTGAACATATCGAATCTGCCATTGGAGAAGAAACTCGGTAACACAAAAAACTTTTTGGATTATATGACAAAAAGTTACAATTTGATGAGAAAAAATTAATTCCTCTTTAAGTTTCTATAAACTATGGAACAAAACAAAAAGCAACTTATTTCGTCATTTGCGCATTCCGATATGATACTGTGATCCGTCCTCATCCTCATGAGCGGTCTTGGCTTCACCTTCAACATGTTTTTGATTGTTACTGTTTTGTCCGTTAGAGGCTGAGTACTGTTGGATCACAAGAACCGAAGCTTGCATTATAAAGTTAGATTGTGCTAAAGTATCTCCTATAGTTCCTAAATCCGGAGTACTAGTCCAATCAACCAAACCTGACGTCACAGGTGATTCTACTTTATAACTTCTTCCCACAATGTAAAGATCGTAAAAATTGTTATCTTCCAATTCTCTAAGCACTTCGATTGTCTCTTGTCCATCTTTCACAACTTTCTCTATATAATTCACAGAGGTATCATTCATAGTCTTGAAGTTAAACTCGTAGATGAACTCTTCGTCCATTATTGACTCTTTCTCGTACCCACTCATCGCTTTCCCGGCCGCCGAGAGTACTAAACTTTCCCGGCCCGGGACAAATCTCACAACTGTGAGTTTAACTAATTGTTGTCCAACCATTCTCCAAGCGTAAGCTAAAGCCTCTCTGTCGTCACGACCACCTAAGAACAGCATTGCGATTTCTTTCTTTACGGTTTCGCCTTTGAACGATGAAGAACCAGACCGGACATCAGTCATACCACGGTCAACTAAAATCCCAACCGAACAAGGTGCATGGCTGAAAACGTTTTGGTTAATCTCACCATGGGAAGCGTTTCCTTCTCCTAACCGACCATCTGAAGTCAAACCCTTATGGTAAGGCAATAAAATGATGCTTACTTGTTTATCTTCAGCCATCAAACAAATATCTTCGTGCATGGTTTCGTAAGGTGACACCGCGGTTATGGTTTGAACAACCATCCCTTCGTTGTTCACTTCTAGAGATGAGAAACTCTCAGCGATCAGTTCGGATTCGGCTCGGACTCGGTCCGGGAAACTACCTTTTGGTTTGGACTCGTCGTTCATTATGAGCAAGGAAGCTGCGGTGCGATCCGTTAGCTCGACTAGGTGAAGAGCGTAGACACTGAGAGCAGACTTCTTGGTTGGGTTAGAGATTTGTAATAGATTTGTTATGCCAGAGACGTTAGGAAGGTCATGGACGCATGATAACACAGAAAGCTCAGATTCTCCTTTGTGTTTTTGAATGGTTCTGTTTTTGTAAAAAACCAATTTCTTCTTTGGTGTGTAAGTAAAATGTAATATCGGTTGCACCAGCATTGACATCAGTAGGAACGCCATGGTCATATGAGTGTACATTATTACGTCCAATGACTTGTTGTCACGTCCTGCATTGAGTATAACTAATGCCATAGTTCCTTTGGTGTTCATAAGCGCACCGATAGCGAAACCGTCACGCAATGGCATACGTAAGAAGATGGAGCAAACAACGGTTGAGATAATCTTCACCAAAAAAGACGAAGAAATCACAAAAGCCATCGTTCCAACGCTCAAGAACCTTGACATGTAACCAATATCGGCTCTTAAACCACAAATGATGTAGAAAAGAGGCATTAGTATTCCTGCTAGGAAATCGTGGAGCTTCTCTTCAATCATTTTACGAATGATGTGGTCTTGAGGGATTGAGAGACCGAACAAGAAAGCTCCGGTGATTGACTTGACACCACACGCCTCGGTGATTAAGCCGCAGAGAATCACTCCGGCTAGTATAAACCATACGTGACTTTCTCCAACGTGGCCTCCTTTGACGGTGTTGTTGAAGACATAAGAAATTCCAGGATGGATCACAAAGTAGCACAGAAGTGTAAAAATTAAGGTTGATATTAATGGGTATAGCATCAGTTCGCTCAGTACACCTATTATTTTTCATGTTTCAAGTAATAAAAAATTATCGTCAGTACTAATGTGTGTGAGAGTTGTCAATTCTTGAAATGGACCCTTTCAAAAATTTATTTTTGTTACCTGCTTTGGTAAAACCTGAGAGTCCGAAAATGAAGAGAACCCAAGTCAAAGTATCAGTAATAATAGCTGCACACATGGCGATATGTCCCATGTCCGAACGCAAGAGTTTGAGATCCGCAAGAATCCTTGCAAGATCAGGGAAATTTGTACAGCCAAATGCGATTGACCAGTAGACACTACCTGCGAGGATCTTGTCAGAGTCTCCATTACTGGGAAGGTAGTAAAGACCAAAGCCGGCCAGTAAAGCCACAATGAGGCCAACAACGGCTATGATCACTGGTTTTTTGTCTTTGATTTTTATCATTCTCAAGTCCATGCCAAGACCAAGGAGGAACATGTTGTAAACGAGAGCTAAGTTTGCGAATGTCTCGAGAACCATTGTGAATCTATAAGGAAATACATTTGTAAGGACCCATTCATTTCTGCCGAGCACAGTTGGGCTGAACAGTAATCCGCACTGTAAAATTATATAGGGACGAAACAAAATAATCATTACAATTGTTCTAGGGAATTAGGGATCGTACAATAAACTACGTACGAAATTTATCAGAAAGAAAGATCTCATATATAATAGTATAATATAATGTGTATATTGCAAATGGACATTATATTGTTGTCATTTATTTTGGTTTATTTTCAAATCATCGTTTTCTAAAACAAAAGCAAAATGAAGTTGACTGAAAAACTAAACTTAGCTCTCTATTGTCTCATCTTTTAAAAGCAAAACCTATTTTGAATGGTTCCAAAAATACTGACTGATACTTTTTTTTTCCCCCACGACAACACAATAGAAAAATTTATCAAGAATTTGAAGATGAAGAAGATCCTCTTTGGACATAGCTAACAAAGGAAAAAAAAAACATATTTTTGCAATAGTTGTGATACACAAGTATATATAATATAGGAACAGAAAAAAAATCCTAATCAAGATTGATAATGGTTAGTTAAATATAATTATGTTTACAAGATTGATTGATTGATTACTTACAAGAATTTGGGCGACGAAAGGAGGAAGATATACAAACCGAGTAAAATAGTAGAGTATGCGGTAGCAAAGATTAGCGACACAGATTTGTGTGACAAAGAAAGGAAGTGCAGCTTCAAACATGTTTCCGCCCTCCCATCCTTTATGATCTCCGATTATGCTCATTTCCGTTTGGTTATAACATACGACTCTACCGAACCGCGACGCACTGATATCAGAAAACTGAGGTTCGGTAACTCCGGCGGGATCAGCCATTTCTTGGGGAATTTTTGGTAATAGGGATTCTCTAAAATCCCCCAAGGTTTTGGCCTTTCCCTTTAACAAAATGTTGTGTTCATCATGTGTTTGAAGTATTTATTGCATTAATAGGGGATAACTACAACCTGATTTTTTCTTCTTCTTTTCTTGTCATTGCTAATTATAGATTATTATGTCAAAGAGGAGACTACTAGTCATGTTAGTTGTTTTTAGTATTCTCTTTTGAGAATGAAATTAGTCAAATTCTGTTATTTTTTTTTTTTGGGGATTAAAAAACTAGTCAAAATGTTTGGTTTTCTTATAACAGGTGGCTTTAAGATCAAACTGTGCTGTCTTCCTTGATTTCAAAAGAAAAAAAAAAACTACGTGAATATCACTGTTTAATTTATAGATGAGAGTTTAATACTATGCTATTAGTTATTTAAGATACGTATTTTACGAGATTTTGTTATATTTAACTAATGAAAAGGGTAAAACATAGGGTTGCACATGTAATCATGATGTTCTTGGATCGAGAAATTAGGAAAATTAGACAGAGAATGATGCAAGTCTTAATATTAATAAAAATAAAAAACTTTTCGACCATAAATAGAAAAGAAAAAGAAAAAGAAAAAAGAAAAGTCTAGCTGGAAAAGTTAAACCAAATGACACCGGCCCGACCTCAGCCGCACACCGGAGATTCTCCACCGGCCAACGCGGCCATTACCTTCACACACACACAATAACAAAATAATAAAATAATATAAAAGATATGAAAGTTTGAAAACTTTGAATAAGATTTGACAAGTTTACACTTTTTAAGGTGACGGATGACTTCAAGTTTAAGCAGCATGAAAAAGTCCCTTGAGAGCCTTTGGCTCTGCAAGAGATGGAACCAAACGTAAAGGACATTATTGTCTTTTAACGAAAAAGAGGAAAGGCATTCACTTTCACAGCTAAACAGTGCCTGGCCATGGGCCATGGCCGATCGATCAAGAGAAAAGTTGGTGCAATTGCAATATCAAAATGTAAAGCAGACAACTTTAATGTTCTAAAAGCAGAATATTCACGTTTAGTTTAGCCTACGAGGACCCCATTCGTGCTCTAAAGGAGGAAGTAGCATAAAGCTATGAAAAAGAGAAAAACATGAAGAGTGACCGACCTTACACCAAACAGTTTCGGATCGAATGCTCAAGCATGGTTTTGAAAGCAAATGACCAAATAGAGAATATCTGAATTCTGAAAAAGTTGATTTGGCACCATCTCTAAAATCCGCAAAAACGGTAAGACTTGGTGAAGAATCTCCTGCATTTTCTTGGATTCAGAGTCTCCCTAAAAGAGCTCAATCTTCTCTTTTGATCTCTCTCTGTTCTTCAACTGCTACAGATTCTAAGTATAAGAGCTTTGAGAAGCTCTTAAGTTATGGTAAGCCTCTCATTAACCTTCTATTGCATATGCTATGTTTTCTTCTAAATGTGACTTACTGAAAAGCTTGCTTTGATGAATAAATGCTAGGGGACTCCTGTAAATATCACACTCGGGTCACATGTCTGGGTCGAGGATCCAGAAGTCGCATGGATTAATGGAGAAGTGATAGAAATCAAAGGCACCAATGCCACAATAGTCACTGCAAATGGGAAAACAGTGAGAAACTATTTTTCATTTGATATCAAACCACAACGATTTTGATCAGTTTGCTATGGACCTCTGCAGTAGAATTCACAGATTTGATTTTCACAGGTCGTTGCTAGTATTTCTAGTATCTATCCAAAGGACACAGAGGCGCCACCTGCAGGAGTTGACGATATGACTAAACTGGCTTACCTCCATGAGCCAGGGGTTCTCTACAATCTCGATTGCCGTTTCGCTTTAAACGAGATATATGTCAGTGATACAGATATTTAAAACATTCCCATATATCAATCTTTTGAAAGTTCGATATTGAGATTATCTAATAGCAACAAACTCTTGGATAGAGCAGACTTACACCGGAAACATCTTGATTGCGGTGAATCCATTCCAAAGACTTCCGCATTTGTATAGCGTCCATATGATGGAGCAATATAAAGGAGCTGCGTTTGGAGAGCTAAGCCCGCATCTGTTTGCTGTTGCAGACACCAGTTACAGGTAGAAGTTGTTAATCCCTGTAAATGTAAGCAGTCACTGTAAAGAACTTAGCTCTCACCAAAAGCTTTCTATATATAAATCAGGGCGATGATAAATGAGGAAAGAAGCCAGTCCATTTTGGTTAGTGGAGAGAGTGGAGCTGGAAAGACAGAGACAACCAAAATGCTTATGAGATATCTTGCATTCATGGGAGGCAGATCAGATACTGAAGGGAGAAGCGTTGAACAACAAGTTTTAGAGGTGATTGAGTTACTTTGTTATGATTCTATCTGCAGTGAACAAATGCTTCCATTATTCTAAAATTGTTCTGTTTCCAGTCTAATCCAGTGTTAGAAGCTTTTGGAAATGCCAAAACAGTGAAAAACAACAATTCAAGGTGGTGTCTATAAAACACTTACTTTGGACATATGTTTTCTTTTTCTCCTTTGTAATTCGCTGGATTATTCAACAGTCGGTTTGGAAAATTTGTTGAGATCCAATTTGACAAGCGTGGGAAGATATCTGGAGCTGCAATACGAACTTATCTTCTCGAACGGTCTCGTGTTTGCCAAGTCTCAGACCCTGAGAGGAACTATCATTGCTTCTACATGCTCTGTGCAGCACCGCCTGAGGTAAGTCCTTATTAACAATCCTGAAAGCAGTAGAGCAGGAAAAATTATCGATACGACGGTTGTAACAATATTGTTTGATCTTCAGGAAGTTAAGAGATTCAAGCTAGGGGATCCGAGGACGTTCCATTATCTAAATCAGACGAATTGCTATGAGGTTTCCAATGTTGATGATGCAAGAGAGTATATGGAGACCAGAAATGCTATGGACATTGTTGGCATTGGAGAAGAGTCACAGGTTTGTATCATTCTATAGATACATATGATTATAGAAGTTTCAAATACTGACCAGAAACTTCAACTTTAGGATGCCATATTCCGCGTTGTAGCAGCAATCCTCCACCTTGGAAATGTCAACTTCATCAAAGGAGAAGAAGCAGATTCTTCAAAACTCAGGGATGATAAATCACGATATCATCTTCAGACAGCAGCAGAATTACTCATGTATCTTCGTCTAGCAATCCTCACCATTTGACCTCGAAAATTTCTAAATAGTTACAATGGCAATGCTGATACATTTTCAATTATTCACTTGACACAGGTGCAATGAGAAGATGATGGAAGATTCACTCTGCAAGCGTGTAATTGTCACTCCGGATGGTAACATTACAAAGCCGCTTGACCCAGAATCCGCGGTCTTAAACCGTGATGCTTTAGCCAAGACAGTATACTCCAGGCTGTTTGACTGGTGAGTAAATCCAACCCCTGAAACAAAAATGGATATTTTGACAATCATTAGGCAAAAGCTGCTCTTCTCTACACAAGAATTCTAATGGCACAGAGGTAAGATAGAAGCCGCATTCACATCATAGGAAAGACCAAACAGATCTTTAGCATGGTCTTCCATCAGGACTTTGTCTAGATAAACAGTTCTTAGTTTGAACAATCTCCAACTCTGACCTGTGCACAACTCAATAATGTCAGGATTGTGGATAAGATTAACAGTTCAATAGGTCAAGATCCGAATGCTACAAGCTTGATTGGAGTCCTCGACATTTATGGTTTTGAAAGCTTCAAGATCAATAGGTAAACCTGCCAGAAATTATAAACATGAATGATGTGTACACATTAAGATCTAACCCCACTATTCGTTTGATAGTTTTGAGCAGCTATGCATCAATCTCACAAATGAGAAGTTGCAACAACATTTCAATCAGGTAGGAAATAAAATCACTGTAACTAGTTCACAGTGCAAGCAACATTTAAATGGAACAATTTTTTTTTCTCTGCAGCATGTATTCAAGATGGAACAAGAGGAATACACAAGGGAGGAAATAAACTGGAGCTATGTTGAATTTGTTGATAACCAGGATGTCTTAGATCTTATTGAGAAGGTATAAACTATGCAAACAAGATCATAAATCTAGATGAAATTGGCTCCTTAACATGTACAAGCACAGAAAATTATCAATGGTATCTTCTCTTTTGCAGAAACCAGGAGGCATAATTGCCCTCCTTGATGAAGCATGGTAAGTGTAATCCTAAATTTTAGGGGAAGAACAGTTTCACAATATCAATCCATAGTAAGAAGTAAAACTGGTTCATCCTTGCAGCATGTTTCCCAAGTCAACTCATGAGACGTTTGCACAGAAGATGTATCAAACATATAAAGGACACAAGCGTTTCAGCAAACCTAAGCTTGCCCAAACAGCCTTCACTGTCAACCACTATGCAGGAGATGTGAGACAAACACAATGTTAAACACTAAGCTAAGTAAGTACAGTAGCTAGTTACTGAGCACGATTTTCTGTCTCCAGGTTACATATTCCGCAGAGCAGTTTCTCGACAAGAACAAGGATTATGTCGTGGCAGAACATCAAGCTTTGTTAGATGCATCTAAGTGCTCTTTTGTCGCCAATTTGTTTCCACCACTTCCAGAAGACGCATCAAAGCAGTCCAAATTTTCATCAATTGGGACCCGTTTCAAGGTAAGCCACTAGTAAATAAATCACTTGCACACTGTTCAAGATCTTGATTCCTAACCTAACCTACCCCCCAGCAACAACTCCAAGCTCTAATGGAGACGCTGAACACAACAGAGCCCCACTATATTAGATGTGTGAAGCCAAATGCAGTTCTAAAGCCCGGAATTTTTGAGAATGACAACGTCCTAAACCAACTAAGATGCGGAGTAAGCCTAAAACCTCATGTTTCCTATTTGAACAAGTTCATGTTTTCCCATAAGGATTTTGCTAATAGCAGGATCTGGATAAGTGAACAGGGTGTACTGGAAGCTATAAGAATCAGTTGTGCTGGTTACCCAACAAAACGAACTTTCGATGAATTCCTTGATCGCTTTGTTATGCTAGCAACAGACGTTCCAGAGGGGTAAAAATACTCAATAAACAAAATCTAGAATGATGAGAGATTATCAGTTTTATCCTAACTGGGAAAATTACATTAATTATTGACAGATCCGACGAGAAGGCGGCATGTGCTTCGATCTGCGACAAGATGGGTTTAAAAGGCTATCAGGTATGTCAAGCTTACGGTACAGGCATGTCAAATATGAATAACTAACGCAACCCATTTGCTAACAGTGTAATCTAAACTTGCATTCTGATTGCTCATCTTCAGATAGGGAAAACAAAGATATTTCTTAGGGCCGGACAGATGGCTGAACTAGATGCAAGAAGAAATGAGGTCTTAGCTGTTGCTACTAAACGCATTCAGAGGCAGATCAGGACTTATCTGACAAGAAAAGAGTTCCTTGGGCAAAAGAAGGCTACAATTTATATGCAAAAACTTTGGAGAGGTTTTTCTTCTACCTATGCCTCAGCACTACCCTACTAACACAAAACTATGAATTAAAACTGTTAAATTATCAATACAAAGTAAATATTAGCAGTCTGATCCAATTGATCAACACTAACATCTGATATAATGTCACAAACTGATCTAAATTTCAGCCAAGAAACAGTGTTCTTCGCATTAACTGTGTGTCTTGTGTATTACTTATATATAGCACAACTTGCACGCAAGTTGTATCAAAACATGCGAAGAGAAGCTGCTTCAATTTGTATCCAAAAGAACATTCGTGCTCATAGAGCAAGGAAAAGCTACACTAAGCTTCAGGCATCAGCAACAGTTATTCAGACTGGTTTACGGGCAATGTCTGCTCGAAACAAACATAGACACAGAAGAAGAACAAAGGCAGCAATTATAATTCAGGTACTAGATTTTTACTACTTTATCAAACTTCTCTATCAGAAGTTTCTGGACTTTTCTTCTATAATCTCAGACTAGTTTACTCTCAAGGATAGGTTAGAAATAATCTACAGTAGCAACTACTCTAATTTCAAAATTTGGATTATTCTTCACTCATAAGGGATCAAGATTTTAGTTAAGGAAACTTATCAATATGCTCCAAGATGCTTGACGGATCATACGTCAAGCAATATGGTTATTCTTACTTGTCTAAGGATCAAACAGTGTAGAAGGAGAAATCAGTACAGTGAAAATGATTTTGATATACTTTTATATATAGTCTTACTGATATATCTTCTAACAGAGGGAATGGAGAAGACACCAAGCTTATGAAGCTTATAAGAAGCACAGAAAAGCAACATTAGCATTACAATGTCTGTGGAGGTCTAAAGTAGCTCGAAAAGAGCTCAAAAAGCTCAAAATGGTAAGTTCCATTGCTAAGAGGGTATTTAATTGATTAATCTCATAAGAATCAATCTGCTCTGTCTACGAGGCATGCAATGGAATTCCAAATTAGAAAATTAATTCATTCTAAGTTACTAACAATAAAGTGTTCCCAACAAAGGCTGCAAGAGAAACTGGGGCGCTCAAGGAAGCCAAGGACAAGTTAGAGAAACGTGTGGAAGAGCTAACCTGGCGTCTCGAGTTAGAGAAGCATCAAAAGGTAGTTTTCAATGAAGCTAGAAACTCGAGTTCTTTGTTCTGCTATCTAATTGCCTTGGATGAAAATATGCTGGAGTTAAAAGTTTCATAATGAAAGACCATGCTGAATTGTGTCATTAGGTTGATCTCGAAGAAGCCAAAGCACAAGAAATCGCAAACCTACAAAATACTTTAACTGAATTGCAAGAAAAGCTAGATGAAGCCCATGCTGCAATCATACAAGAGAAAGAAGCAGCAAAACTAGCGATTGAACAGGCTCCACCAGTTATCAAAGAGGTTCCAGTTGTAGATAACACTCAACTGGAGCTACTAAACAGTCAAAACAATGAACTGGAGGTAAATTTGAGCTACAAGTTCCACTAACTAGCAGATATTTTTCCTGATACAACTTCAAAACGTAGGTTGAGGTAGCAAAATTAAAAGGAAAAATTGAGGAGTTTGAAGCAATATGTTCTGCACTTGAGAGAGATAACAAGGAAAATCTAACTGAAGCAGAAGATGCAAAATCAAAAGCCATTCAATTTCAAGAGATCATCGAAAGGTATAGATTTTATTGATTCCTTAAGACATTGAACTCATATTTCTATTTTACAGTCAGGGTTCACGAGTATTGTTGGCAAAATACAGATTACAAACGAACCTGTCAAACCTTGAATCCGAAAATCAGGTCTTGCGCCAGCAGGCTTTGGCTGCTTCAACAAGCGCCAAAGAGTCTGAAGAGTTAAACAGGTACGGTCCTGTGAGCTGAGCAGTTTTCTCAGCTTAGTACATTCCTTTTCTTCTCTCAGGCATAGCTGTGTGAATTTGAAAGTTTTTCAGTCGACCTAAATTAGAAATTAAAGACAAAAATCTGCTGATTTGAAATTGTATGTGATATCACCACATACCTGAAATAAAAACTTCTTATCAGCTTGAAGAATAGAGTTGTAATTCTAGAGTCAGAAAATGAATCTCTTCGAAGACAGACAGCTGCTGTAGAAAAGCCAGTGCCTCCTGAAAGAGTTTTTGCGTCTGAAAAGGTGCAAAACTTCTGTCAGCATATAATTTTTTAGTCAAAAACACATGTATAACAATTTGCATCAGTGTAATATAACTGTGCAGGATCTTGTAAATGAACATCAAACAGAAGAGATTCAGGAAACAAAAGTACGGTATCTTATTAGGCCTAGTTTAAGAAATAGTACTCTACAGTTCCTCATCCCTTGTTCTTTGTTTCAGGAGCCAAGGAATCCAATCATTGTATTAGCAAAACAAGGGTCTCTAACAGATAGGCAACAGGTATCATTTGAGAACTTGTTTGTACTAAAGAGCCTAACTTGAAAACCAACCAAAAGCAAGCAAAAGATATTTCGTTACAGTAGAATTTATAATGATTATAACTTGACAGGAGAGTCATGATGTGCTGATAAAATGCCTCACGGACGAGAGAAGGTTTGATAACGACAGATCTGTGGTAGCCTGGATAGTTTACAAGGCACTGCTTCAATGGAGATCATTTGAAGCCGAGAAAACAAATATATTTGATAGGATTGTTCATAAAATTCGATCGTCCATTGAGGTAATAAATTAAAGACAACAACTCCAAACGTTGTAACATTCTTAACTCTCTGAAACTAGAAATTTATATTCAAGTTATACTAATTTTGGTCCAGACGAGCCAAGATGACACAAGGGAACTAACTTATTGGCTCACAACAACCTCTACCCTCTTATATCTTCTACAATCTACACTCAAGTTCAGCAGTACAAATAATGCGGCTTCAAGACGTAACAGATCACCCCAGGCTACACTATTTGGGCGATTGGTCCAAGTAAGCTCTGTAAAAGTAAACCTCCAATTAATCCAATTTGTAAGAGTCTTACTAATTGTTAGTAACAACATTGTAGGGAATGCAGTCATCTTCAATGGGCTTGGAAACATCCAGTGGCTACAGTGGGATGGTTGGAATATCAAATGACCAACAGAGGGTCGAAGCTAAATACCCAGCTTTACTATTCAAGCAACACTTAGCAGCATACGTTGAAAAAACATATGGAATGATCCGAGATAACTTAAAGAAAGAGATAAACCCGTTACTAACTCTCTGTATCCATGTCAGTAGATCATTTATCAAGTTTCTATGGAACTTATCTTAGTGATTTGCTAATCATGTATGTTAACACTGTGTTATGTGAGATGTAACAGGCACCAAGACTGACGAGAGCTAAAACCTTGCGAGACGGGACTAAAAGCATCCACTTGACTACAATTGCCAAGCAACATGCATCATATGTACAATGGCAGAACATTATCAACAGGCTTGAACATACCTTAACTCTTATGACAGAAAACCATGTAAGACAATGCACTGTCGAAGATTTTCATCTCGAGCATAAATTTCCTTCTCCTGTTTCTTGACCGAGTCTTAATGATCTCCAGGTCCCATCTATGATCACAAGAAAACTCTTCCATCAGATTTTCTCGTACATCAATGTGCAGCTCTTTAACAGGTACAGAAAATATAGTGCATAGGAGACAAGTAGCTACATTTAGTTACTAGGTAGCTTGACTTCCAAAGTTTATCTTCTGGCAGTTTGTTGCTTCGCCGAGAGTGTTGTTCGTTTAGCAACGGAGAATATCTGAAAATGGGCTTGCATGAATTAGAACAGTGGTGCCTGAAGGCCGAAGATGAGGTAGGCTCAAGCATTAGTAACCAAATTATACGAAGAGAAAAACAATGACAAGAAGATTAACTTACTTGGCTCTTTTTTCTCTCCTACAGGCAGCACGATCACCATGGGATGAACTTCAACACATAAGGCAAGCCGTGAAGTTTCTGGTACAACTCCGAACCATATCTATTGATGAAAATACATAGTTGGTGAATATACAGCATTTGATATACACTATCACTCCACAGGTCTCGCATCAAAAGACACACAAACCATTGGACGAGATTACAAAAGAGATATGCCCGGTAAAGACCTTAAACCATAACTTTCTGCAAAGCATATAGAAGGATCATACTCTGGCATAACTCTCCCAAACATTATATAGTTGAATAAATGAGAAAACAGGTGAAGTATCTTATGAAAGTTAAAGCAAATCATTTGAATGAATTGAACTAGAGAACGACAGGATGGCATACAGCTAAAACCCTCCTACAGTCCCACTTCCAGTTATTGCTACAAAAATTGTAAACTATGGAAAATAGCTGCAAATTTTCATAGAACTCTTTTCCTGATTAGTTATAACTCTCAAATTTTTTTTTTTTTTTTTTTTGCGCAGGTACTAAGCATTCCACAAGTATATCGAATTGGGACTATGTTTTGGGATGACAAATACGGAACTCAAGGACTCTCCCCTGAGGTAAGTAATGGATCAAACAAACCAACTCCAAAAATTCTTCAAGAAAAGTTCACAGAACAAATCTATCAATTGGCTTTACTAGTTGTTTCGAACTCATGTATCTGAACCAGGATTATATCCAATTACTTCTGAACAAAACAAAATTACACCTAAACAAAACGAAAAAAATCCACATTTCCAGTTTTGAATTGTTCTGTGCTCAAGTTAAACTAAAAATGGGCTCATGATCCGATAATAGGTGATCAATCAGATGAGGAAACTAATGGCGGATGATTCAGTCAACATGACATACCCTTCTTTCTTGCTAGACGTCGATTCAAGGTACGCAAATCAATAATTTCTCAATTTCTCTCCCTAATTACTTTCGAATCCTTCATTGTTTCCGGTATCTTGCAGCATTCCTTTCTCAGTGGAAGATGTTTCACAATCCTTCCACGGCGGCACCATTAGCCTCTCCGACGTCGATCCACCGCCGCTTCTCCGCCAGCGATCTGATTTCCACTTCTTGTTCCAAACATTGCCCGAGTAACGAGGAAATTCGTCGAAAGGAACCTGCTGCCTCGTCCAGAAGGTCTTGTTCCAACGACTGCAAATCTTTTATAATTTTATTAATTAAGCCCATAATTGTGCATATATTACAGAAAGGAAAACAAGTTTTTTTTCCCAAATTTTTTGGCTCACAAGAAGCAACAAAAGCTTCTATTTTTTATGATTTTATCTTTTTGGTTTGGGGTTTCTTTCCTCTGTGTAAAACAGAGTTGAGATTCGTATGATTCATGGTGTATTTATTTTTGTTTGGCAAATGATACATGGTGTAATGAGCATTACATATGTTAATGAGATTGTATTTGTAAACATTTAGAATTTGTTAGAAACTCAAATTCCAAAATTAGTGTTATATTTGATCTTTAACTGCATAGATGCTCGAATTTGAGATTTTTTATAGGAAAAAGTAGGTTTATGCATGTGGAAAATGAAAATAATGAGCATGTGTGCTTAGTATAAAAAAATAATTTTGAATATAAAAAGGCTATTTGACGACCAAAAAAAAAAGAAGGACTAATTTTGAATTTTTGAGGGATCATTGGAAAATATAGTTATCTTTGATTTGAAAGCAAACTCGCTAATTAAATGAGAGGGTTCTAGCTAAAACCCACTCTCCATTAAAATCACAGCAACAGAGCCATCAAAATTTTTCCAATTGAAGAAGATGGAGTGTGTAGTTCCACTACGACGGTGCTTCTATCTCAATCCGTCGGAGGTACGCCACCGGATAGTTAACCATAGCCGTCGCCATATACATCTTCCTCTCTGCTCCTCCTCTTTCAAATCAGGTCGATACTTCATTTCCCCCTTCTCTTCTTCGTTTCATAATCAATCCAGCTTTATAGCCTTACTCGCTCTTTGGTAAATTCCAGGGCTTTGGCCTCTCACTGATAAGAAAAATCAATTTCATGCTCCACTCGCACAGAGGAGTTCCTTGCCTCGCCGTACAGGCTCCCTTAACCACCTTCCTCTTTCTGTGGTTAGTTCTCGGAAATTTTGGTATAACATTTATTTCATAGATATTTGGAATTGTCAAATAATTAGTTGAATTAGCTCTTTTGGTGTTCTAGTTAGTAGTTACTCATGATGCTTCTATGGTGTATGGAAGATTTTGGATAAGGTTGCACAAAAAAACTTGATTGTGGTTTCTAAGCTTGTATGTTCACGTATTGTTATTGTTTCAGAGCTCTTCTGTGATTGGTAAATCGGAGGAAGAACTAGAAGAAGAAGAAGAAGATGATGATTCAGACTGGGAGGCAGAATTTCTTGGGGAGATTGATCCATTGGAAATTCAACCTCCAAAAAAGAGGAAAAAGGAGAAAAAATCAAAAGTGCTTGATGACACTGAAGGGATGGATTGGTGTGTAAGGGCAAGGAAGATTGCACTTCAATCGATTGAGGCTAGAGGATTGTCTTCTAGAATGGCGGAGGTGATGCCTCTTAAGAAGAAGAAGAAGAAAAAGATCAAGAAAGTAATTGGAAAGAAAGATAAGGTCAAAATTAAAAGTATTCCTGAAGATGATTTTGATACAGATGAAGAAGATTTGGATTTTGAAGATCGATCTGTGGAGGATAAGATGGGCGAACTGCGGAAGAAAGTTAGCTCGTTAGCTGGTGGGATGTTTGAGGAAAAAAAGGAGAAGACGAGGGAGCAATTGGTGCAGAGGCTATCCCAGTTTTCAGGACCTTCTGATCGTATGAAGGAAATCAACCTGAACAAAGCTATTATAGAAGCACAGACTGCTGAAGAGGTATTGGAAGTAACAGCTGAGACAATCATGGCTGTTGCCAAAGGTTTAAGTCCATCGCCGTTGTCTCCCTTAAACATTGCTACTGCACTCCACCGAATTGCTAAGAATATGGAGAAAGTTTCGATGATGAGAACTCGTAGGCTTGCGTTTGCTAGGCAAAGAGAGATGTCAATGCTTGTTGCTCTTGCAATGACGTGTCTACCAGAATGTTCGGCTCAAGGCATCTCAAATATTTCTTGGGCATTGGCCAAAATCGGGGGTGAATTGTTGTATTTGACAGAGATGGATAGAGTTGCAGAAGTTGCCACATCAAAAGTGGGGGAGTTCAATTCTCAGAATGTTGCTAATATTGCAGGAGCTTTTGCTTCCATGCGCCATTCTGCTCCAGAGCTCTTTGCTGAGTTGTCAAAGAGAGCATCTACTATTATCATCACCTTTAAAGGCCAAGAGATTGCTCAACTATTGTGGTCATTTGCCTCGCTTTATGAGCCAGCTGATCCTTTACTTGAATCTTTGGATATTGCTTTCAAAGATAGTCACCAGTTCAAGTGCTACTTGACTAACGAAATAGCAAATTATGATGAAGGAGTAGACACTGAAGTTAGCAATGATGTTTCAGGATCTCCAGCACTTAGCTTTAACAGGGACCAGCTGGGGAACATAGCATGGTCTTACGCTGTTCTTGGGCAAGTGGAGCGACCTTTCTTTGCCAATATATGGAATATATTAACCACCTTGGAAGAGCAAAGGCTTTCAGAACAGTATAGGGAAGATGTCATGTTTGCTTCTCAAGTGTATCTTGTGAATCAGTGCTTGAAGCTTGAGTGCCCCCACCTTCAGTTGTCACTTTGTGATGGACTCGAAGAAAAAATAACCCGTGCAGGAAAAACCAAAAGGTTCAATCAGAAAATAACCTCATCTTTCCAGAAAGAAGTTGGACGCCTTCTAATAAGTACAGGGCTTGATTGGGCTAAAGAACATGATGTGGATGGCTACACCGTGGATGTTGCACTTGTTGAGAAGAAAGTTGCTTTAGAAATCGACGGGCCAACTCATTTTTCAAGAAACTCTGGTATGTCCCATCACCATGTTTCTTTATTTATCTTGGTGGAACCAACCCAAACTCAATGATGATTTCGACTTTGCGTCTTTACAGCACTACCATTAGGGCATACAATGCTGAAGAGGCGATATGTTATTGCTGCTGGATGGAAAGTGGTATCCTTGTCTCTTCAAGAGGTGGGTTTAAAATGTTAAAAACTCCAAATATAAAATTGAGTTATTTGGATGATGCTATGGAATCTAGTAGGCATTGTTCTCCATTTTTAGAATGTCTGTTTTGTTCAAAAGTCAAAAACTCACATGCTCTTAATTGATAGTGTTTGCCCATCTCAATCATGAGTATACATTTCTTGAACATGTGTTGACTTTGTTCTATTTGTTTAGTGGGAAGAACTTGAAGGCAGCCATGAACAGCTAGATTATTTGAGGGAGATTCTCAACGGCTGCTTATAGAGAAGACAGTAATCAAACATGTAAGGCATTGTCATTCTAAGGTTGTTAATTAAAGTGCTCTTTTTCCTTTATGTATATAGCTAAGATTATTATATTAGATTGATGATTTTTATGTTTAGAGCAATAATACATAATTAAAATGCATTTAAATTATAGAGTCTTCATTACAAGTTTCTGCCAAGCGAACACTATAGTGTTCATAGTTATTTCGTATGCAACAGGGAATCTACAACATACGTATAGAAGCAAACAATAGTTTTAGAAACACTAGTGCTTGATCTGGGACAACATAGTGCTGACATCTTTGCTGTTCGGCCTCTGTTTCGGATCATCCAGAGTACAGTAACAAGCAATTTTCAGAACCAGAAGCATTTGTTCATCGAATCCTTGATGTATCAACTTCGGATCAATTGCAACGGTTGGATTCTCCGATGTTATTATGTTCCTCATCCACTTAATCAGACTTATCTCATCGGTATGCTGGAAAAACTCATCTGAGGGAAGCTTCCCAATCACCAGATTCCCAAGAATCACTCCAAAGCTAAAGATATCACATTTATCTGTGAACTTGAGAGTTAGATAATATTCTGGTGCTATGTACCCCACAGTACCTGCAACTTGGGACATTGTAATATGTGTGTCCGCATCGGGCATTGCCTTTGCCAGCCCAAAATCTGCAATTCTAGCTTCCATGTCATCATCAAGAAGAATATTTGCTGGCTTTAAGTCTCTGTGAATGATTGTTGGCTTATGATTTATGTGAAGGTACTCAAGCCCTGCGGCTATACCTAAAGCAATCTTGTGCCTTGCTGGCCACGTTAGCTCTCTGTTTCCAGCTGACACATCGGTTAGTATATCTTGCAAACTCCCGTTCTTCATGAACTCGTAAACAAGGTAGTGGCACTCGGGTCTCGACACATGTGCTAACAACGGGAGAAGATTCCGGTGTCGGATTTTGCCGACTGTGTTGATCTCTGATCTAATTTGCCTCATTTTCCTGTTCAGAGACTTGGAATCTTCATCTGTAAGTTCAGTGGCGTCTTTAGGCGGTTGGATTACTTTCTTCACGGCGATGATTTTCCCGTTGCTTCCAGGTAGTTCCGCTTTGAAAACTTCTCCACATCCTCCTTTTCCAATGATCTCCAGAGAAGCTACCGCTGCTTCGTCTTCCAAGAATGCTAAATCTTCAGCTTTCTTGATCAATGGGCTGAATATGGAAGGTCCTGATGGTTGTCCTGAGCCTCTTACTGCCGCAAGAATCAATTTGAACATCACCGAAAAGACAAACCCAGAGATTGTTCCGCCTATGCCTCCAACGGCAAACCCTAAGATCCATGCTGCTACTTTCTTCTTCTTGCTCTTCTTCTTTTTCTTCTTCTTCTCTTGTTTTGGAGCTGCCTTTGGAGCTTTTGATGTAGTGCTGTTGTTGGGTTTCTTCGTGGAGTTTGAAGATGGAGTTTCAGCAAGAATGTGTCTTGTCTGGTGTGGAGATGCCTGAAGCTTGATTTTGCTCATAACCGGAACCGGACCATCCAAAAACCGGTTTCCAGAGAAGTCAAAGAACCGGAGATTGTGGAATGACACCTTTGGTTCCGGGATTTTGCCTGAGAAGAGATTGTTTGCAACGGAGAGACTCTCCAAATTGCGAAGATTCTTCATGAAATTCAAGTTCCCTGAGAACTTGTTCGAAGAAAGATCAAGAATTCGAAGACGGTTCAAACTAGAGAAGTTTCCCGGAATTTGACCGGAAAATCTATTGTTTCGAACATCAAGAACTTCAAGTTGCTTACACCTTAACACATCCACCGGAATACTGTTGACCAACTGGTTATTAGACAAAGTTAGCTCCTTGAGCTCCGATAACTTTCCAATCACCGGCGAGATGGACCCTGTTAAGCTTCTGGATCGGTAGACAAGCCTCGTGACACGGAGAACGTATTCTCCGGTGGCGGCTGAGCGTCTTCTCTCGCAGAAAACTCCTCGATTACCACATGGGTTGACACCACTGGACAAATGACGTTGACCGTTGACTCCGAGCTCTGTTTCGACGACTTGAAGAGCTTTGAGATCTGAGGGATTTATATCGAGCCACTCGACAGAGATGGCGAAGGAAGAGAAAAGAAGAAGGGAGAGGGCGGCGAGGATGAGAGGCCGGAGATAGAGACCGGCGTTTCCCGTGGGAACAGCCATTTTAATTAGAGAAAGTTTCTTCTTGTGGTGGTTTGTCTGAGTCTACACTGCTATTTATGGTCAGCAAGTGACACTAATCTATAGAAAAATATTTACGTGTTCTACGGGATTTTTTTTCCTGAAAACTATTCACAAGTTAATTTTTGATTATTATTATACAGATTAAGGTTTAAATTAAATTTTTTTTGTAATTTATATGGTTTAGGACTTATTTGCCTTGTTTTAGGTATGTAAAAACAACATAAATAAATTTGAAAATTGCAAATAATTTGTAGAATTTATTTTATAATTTAAAAATATTAATGGTATACTATTGAGTTCTTACATATGATAATCAATAATGGAATTTTTGTTATTGGATTAAGAAGATAAAACAATAAATAAGCCATCTCGTTTTTTTATAATTTTGGAGAAAAGTTTATTCAATAAAAAAAATCTGTTTCATATCTATTATATTAAATTCTGTTTTTATCTTTAGAGTTTGAAAGAAGAAATAACAAAAAATGGTAATCCTAACTTGTGAAATTGCAATTCGTAAAATGTAGATTTTGGTTATTCTTTTCCAGGAAATAGTGTGGGAAAATAATAATGTTGAAAATGTGGATAGGCAAGTTGCAATATCTATCTCATAATTCAGTTATTGACTTGACTATGGAAACGTTGATAAGTCAAAGTCTCCTCTGTGGGTTCCAATTCCATAGTGAGCCATTCCACACGTTAGAAATTAATGTTATGTTCCACATCTTTTTATTTCAGTCGCTCTCTTTATCGTTCTGCGTTGATAAGTTTGTCGTCTGTGTTAAGGTGAGAGTGGGATAAGTCATGCGAAGATAAATAACGAATGAACCAAATACACTCGGTATTGAGATACCTCTACATTTAAAATGAAATTTTTTTAAGATCACAAGTTTAACAATACCAAAAAGACCAATTTGGTCCGAAGCAAAAAGAAAAAGAAATTTGTGGCTTTTTATATTTTACTGTAAACAATAACAAACTCTAAAATAAATCAAAATAAAAAACATCTAATCGTCTTAAATCAATTGAGAAATGGAAAATAGAAAGATGTGCCCCATATATAACTAATTTATGACACAAAACAATATTTTTAAATTGGAAAACATTGTTTAAAAATGGGGTTAAAATTATACAATCTACAAATTCACTAAATGTAATAAAATATAGGGAGAATTACTAGAATAATACTACTTTTAGATTTAATGACTAGTTTGGCATAGAAAAGATTAGTATTAGATTAGGTTTTTTAATCACAAAAATACCCTTACTTACTATCATTTGTTAGAAAAAAAATATTACAAAAATGTCATTACTGAAAAAATGACAAATCAGAATATTTTCCGCCTAAAAAAAAAAAAAACATAAATATTTACGATATTGCCATCGATATCAACAAATCTACGCCAAAAATCTACGGTTTTATGTTATGGCAGATTTCTGAATATGACAGATTTTTCTGTTTTCCGTAGATTTTTTTTTTACCGTAGATTTGTATGTCTTAGTGGTAGTAGATTTAAAATTCTTCGTAGATTTTTTTTGCCTCTGTAGATTTATTTTGAAATTCATTATAGTGACAGTAGATTTTATCGCCTGATTTTTAAGAATTTAAACGGCAGACTATTTTTTCTCCGTAAATTTGTGTCGTAGATATTTTTTTCTATCGTAGATTTGTTGTTTTAGTTATAGCAGATTTTGGTTTTACATCTTAGTGGTCGTAGATTTTTGCCCAAAGTTTAATTACTAGACTAATATTTTAGTTACCGCATACTTTATTTTAGTTATCGCAGATTTTTAATCTTTTTTACATAAAAGATTACACGTAATTTCTTTTACCGCATATATAAAATTTACTAGAATAACACTCTTAGTGTCCGCAGACTTGTTGTGGTAGATTTATTGATGCTACGTTGCCGCAGATTATTTTATTTTACTGAATATTTCTGGAAAAATATGTAAATAATGACGAAAACTAAATATTTTTTAAAAACAAAACGTAACTGCTACTTTTTAATTAGGGTTTTTACGGGTCTCCTTCCTCTTTCCCAATTTTTTTTTCAGTTTTCAACATCACCTCCAAGTTATTCTTTTTCATGATATCTCATTTGATTATTTCTCAATTTGCTTATCATGGAGCGTATCATCCTTGTATCCGGAAAGTGGATGTTTGCAAATAATAGATGGTTGTTTGTTGTTGATAGCAAGAGTGGTTCTAGAATTCTGCAAGGTAATACAAAAACCACTTATGATGAATTCATTGAAATGGTATATGAGGATTATAGTTGGGATAAGAGAGTTTGCAATGTACAGTTGAGTTACATGATCCTAAAGAATCTCCTTCAGAATCTTCCACCAGAAACACCTCGGGTTATTATTGGTAACTCTAGATAATTTCAATTTTATTTGGCTTAATCATCATCTGAAAAAGTTAGAATCTGCGTGGAAGTGAAGGAAATAATGTCGCCTGAATCAAAAGAGGTTGATGGAGATGATTGTGTAACTTTTAATGATAACAAGGTTGTCAAAAATTCTGAGGATGAAGAAGACGAAGATGAAAGCAGATTTGATTATTGTGACGACTCTGACGGAATTGATTCAGATGATGAGAATTTTACCAAGTACGGGATGCCACCAAAAGAGAAAGAAGTTAACACCAGCGTACTCACGAAGAAAAGTCAATCCACAGTTTTTTTACCTCAACCAAATGAGTACCCTGATTTTGTGAACTTTGAATTGTCTTCCATGACTGTAGCTGTCGGACAATGTTATGCAACCAAAGAGCATTTGGAGACAAGATTGAAGATTTTGACTGTCATTAAGAAGTTTGATTTTCGCGTAGATTACTCAAAACCAGATTTACTAGTTGTCAGGTGTTGGGTGGAAGGCTGTACATGGAGGCTACGAGCATCACCAACAGATAATGATCTCCAATTTCATGTTCATGTGTATATTGCTGAACATACATGTTCAATTACTAAGCGGTCTGCATCTTCACGACAAGCAACTCCAGATATACTTGGACTGTTATACAAGGATTTTGTCGGTGGAATCGGACCAATTGTTAGACCGATGCATGTTGCAGAGACAATGACTAAACGATTTCAGATCAAAGTATTGACTATGGCTGATATTTTATTGCATATAGCAAATTTTGTTTTTTTCAACCTTAATTTTATATTTTTTTTGTTTAGATGGATTATTGGAAAGGTTACCGAACCCTACGACACGCAAGACAGTTGGTTAGAGGTACTCCTGAGAGTGGATATGAGCAACTACTTGCTTATTTATACATGATACGCAGAGCCAATCCTGGGACACTAACAAGACTTGAAGTTGATGAGAGTCAAAGGTTCAAGTATTTGTTTTTAGCATTTGGTGCAAGTATTAACGGATTTCCTTTCATGAGAAAAGTGGTGGCGGTTGATGGTACTTTCTTAAAAGGAAAATACAAAGGTACACTTCTTACAGCTCAAGATGGTAATTTTCAGATATTTTCTAGAGCGTTTGCCGTGGTTGATACTGAAAATGATGAATTATGGGAATGGTTTTTCAAGCAACTAAGCTATGTGATCCCTGATGGTAAAAATCTTGCAATTGTCTCTGCTAGACACCGATCAATTGGGAAAGCAATACAGACCGTCTATCCAAAGTCTAGTCGGAGTATATGCACATATCACCTCTACAAAAATATTCTGGTTCGATTTAGAGACCGAGAAGCGTTTGGGTTGGTGAAGAAGCCGGCCTATGCCTATACATTTGTTGATTTTGAAACAACATTTGACCAGATAAAAGTGTTGGATCATGTGCTTCATAACTATCTTGAACGAGCAGATTTAAAACTTTGGACACATGTGCATTTTCCTGTTGATAGGTACAACATTATTACTAGCAACATTTCTGAGTTGATTAATAATGTTTTATCCCATTCTAGGAGTTTGCCTATTGTACATCTCCTAGATGCAGTGAGGTCAATGATGACAAGATAGTTTTCAGATCGAAGAAACAATGCATTACAAATGAAAACCTCTCTTACGCGTGCTGTAGAGAAAATGCTAGAGGTAAATTAATCAAAACATTATTTACTAGCAATATAGATAACAATATTAGCTTGATTATTCTAACCCTATTTTTGTTTTGTAGAGCCGAGTTGCGTATTCTAAACTTGTTACTGCACAAGATATAGATGCACAACAGGTGCAAGTTACAAGCGGATCATCTTTACATGTTGTTAATTTGAGAGAGAAAAAGTGTACATGTCGTCGGTTTGACTTGGAGAAAATACCGTGTGGCCACGCTATTGCAGCTTGTGTGAAGAGGAAAATCGAACCAACTACAATGTGTCATTGTTATTACCACAAGAATTTGTTGTACAACTCCTACGCAAGCGCCATCTTACCCAGAGATTTTACTATACCAATACCTGAAACTGTTGCAAATGAAGTTTGTAATCCCCCGGTGATTCGACCACAACCAGGTAGACCAAAAAACTCCATGATTAAATCTGCCTTAGAAGTAGCTATGGAGAAGAAAAGGCCAAAGAAACAACACACATGTGGAAATTGTAAGTTAGCTGGCCATAAGCGGAAAACATGTGCTTCGTGAACCACACTATACTTTGCTTTTCGAACCATTTGTTTCTATGCTTTTCAAACCATTTGTTTCTTTGATGTTCAAACCATTTGTTTCTTTGCTTTTTGAACCATTTTTTTCTTTGCTTTTCGAACCATTTTTCCATGACCAATTAATTTTATATCTTGGGTAAGTTAGGAAAAAATCTGCGGTAACTGAACAATGTATCTGCGGTAACTGAACAATGTATCTGCGGTAAGTAAGGAACAAATCTGCAGTACGTACAGAAAATCTGCGATAACTAAACTTGAAAATGATACAACTAACCTGTCCAAAATAAACCATTCACTAAGCAAAGACATCGTGCAACATATTACAATACATGATTAATGTCTGACAAAATAAGAAAACAAATGTCAACCCAACATCTTAGAGTTCTTCTAACTCCTCATCACTCAAATCTTCATCGATAAGCTCCGGAACTACATCCTTACGAAGACAATATTCATCAAAGAGGCCATCTGATACCTCATAATAAGCTTTAGCGTAAATATCAGACGCAAGCTTCACCCGAAGATCCTGAATGATTGTGTCGCTTAATCCATCAAATTTTAATCTCAATGCCAGACACTCAATGTATTTCAAAGTATACACACCACAATCTCCTGGATTTTCATTGACTGGTACATTGTTCAACATCTTCCTCACATCCATCATTGCACAGCTCTTCTTGCGCTTCGTAGCAGGGATAAATTCACTCAATATTGCTGGGATCATTTTTCTGATAGGACGAACACTTTCTTGCAGATCTTCATCGTTCTCTGGTGGGATGCTATCGTAAATAAATATTGTCCTCTACACGAAGTCAACATCGATAGCAACCCAATGATTAGTACCCACAAATAAGCAACCATACAAGTGATCGATATTGATGAACCACCTCTTGTTAGTCACCACAGGCTGAAGACCAAAAAAATTATCGTGATATGTTTTCCTGAAGACAAAGTTCTTACCCTTAGCCAAATATAGTGGATAATCACCCTGCATATGCCTGATAAAGAATGGATCCAAGAAAGCTATCCGATCACTGCAGTAAGGAGACGGCTGGCTCATATGCCTGTTACGGAGCATTGTCATTGCCACATACATGTGCTGCAAGAAAGAAAGTTTCTGATAAGGCCATAAAATTTCAATCATCCCTAGGAGTAACAATCTGAAGGTATAATTGACAAAATGGACAAAATAAACGTACCCCTGATGCTTACCAACCATAATCACCGCTTGTCCAATCATCCCTAGGAGTAATAATCTGAAGGTAGAATTGACGGGTCTTGGCTAAACGAGCTTCTTCACTATAAGACAAAAGATGGAAAATTAGTTACATTTCAATGTTAAAACTTGAAGAAAATACTATATCACTTACCCATCAACATTTACAAATTCCATTAGCTTCTCATGTAGAAATTCATCCACAACTTCCAACGGATCATAATGAGTAGGCGAGACTTGAATACCTTTGATGATTCTCTTGACTATGGAGTTACCAACAAACGGAAATTTCTGAGAACCAGCCAACTTGATTTCACGTCTTGGTTTTGGAGTACCAACATCTAACTTGGTTGTCAAGTTGAGTAATCCGTCTAATGCCTTATCCATCGCCTTATTAGCCACCTGATCCATTGGGTTTGACCATGTTGATTCCTCATCCTCAGATCTCTTTGCCGCCTCAGACTTCTTCTCATCCTCAGGTTTCTTCTCCGCCTCAGATTTCTTCTCAGCCTAAGACTTTTTCTCATCCTCAGGTTTCTTCTCAGCCTCAGATTTCTTCTCAGCCTTAGATTTCTTCTCAGCCTTAGCTCTCTTCTCATCCTCAGCATCTGTCTTCTCTATCATCACTACAACTTTCTTCTTTTTCTCATATGTCTTCTTCGTCTTCTCAGCCTTTGCTCTCGTCTCATCCTCAGGTTTCTTCTCCTTGATCTCATCTTTCTTTTATCTTTTCCCTTTCTTTTGACAGTCCATGTTTTTCTTCTCTTTTTTCCCAGGTGCTCTTTCTTTCTTCTCCTTCATCTCACCTTCCTTCCTTTCATTCCCTTTCACTTTTTTAACCACTCTTGAACTTGGGAAGTCGTTATTGGAGGTTGGATTCAATTCTACCATCCATGACTGTAAATAAACAAAACATTAGTAAATTAGTAAACAATTAGTAAGAAGAAACAAAACAATAGTGAAAAATAAAGTGTAAAACTTACAGGACTTGTACTTGAAACGACATCATCAACTTCTTTGTTTGAGTGTACGTCCTCCTCATGTTGAACTTGGACATTCTTCTCTTTCGTCTCAGCAACTTCTAAAAACTTTTTCAGCTTTGAATACATGTCAGCAATCTCCTTCTGTTGCTCAGCATTCTTCTCATTAGCTTCGACTTTCTTTGCCAAATCCCCTACCAAATACTTAATTTCATTAATGTCACCAGTCACCTTCTCCACAATGTTAAACATTTCCTGCATGAAAGAGAATTCACAGTAAAAATCTAAGCAAGATAGACATTTTTCAACCAGCAATTACAGAAACTTAAGAAAAAGATATCTACATACCTCTCCTTCTTCTTTCCCTTTCATCTTCTTCTTCTTGTTAGACAGTTCAGCATCATCTTTTTTGTCTTCAACATCAATTTTTCGTTTCTTATTCTTCTCATCTTCAGACCAAGCATTGGGCCGCAGTGTACCACTGATGATATCTTCAACCATATTCATGACTAGTGGATATTTCTTCTCAGCATCACTCCATTTTGGATAAATATCTTCAACCATATATGTCACCCGAACCTGCATTGTACATTAAAGTTAGAAGTCATTATTAATAAGATGTAAGTAACATGAACAACTACCATATACTTACTATCTCATGAACAGCCTTCTCTTTCGTTATGAATATATCAAAGCATATTCCACCACGACCAGAGTGCCAAGTAAGATGTGGAACCTCATCATCAGGATCTGTTTCGTTTGCATTCACCTTTTGATCCCATATGCTTCTCCTATACCATGCACGTGATCATACAACCAAGTAAGTAACACTTGAACAGGTTCTTGAAGCGTGTATGATTTTTTTTGCAGACTTAGAGTCTTGATCGATGTTATCAACTTCTCAAAAGATACTCTACCCCACGGATGCTTCTCAAAAGCATTTTGATCAAGAACTAGTTTAGCAATATCCAACGGTATCCTAGATCCTCTGTGAATGCAAACAACGGCAAGTGAAAGTAGACACAGTTGAGCAACCATAAGCCTCTACTGAAATCCCATAGATGGCTCCTAGTCATCACAAGCTCCAATTCTTCAAATGTAGGTCTTGTTGCTGTAGAAATTTGCATCTCCCTCCAGAACACTTCATGACTAACATCACAAACCTTAGATGGTATTGCATCACAATTCAGACCGGTGAAAGTTCCAAACTCGTGGATGGAGAAGCGGATTGGTCTATCATCAACAAGGGACCAAATCTCATGGGGATCATCGACTAAGAGTTGGTTCACCAATAAGTAATGAGCTCGTTTAGCTGACCATGTGTAATCCAAATCAGCGAACTTGGCAAACACACCAATGGAACTACTCTTCAAATGAGACCACACGTCAGCTCCTAATTCTTCTTTAACTTTTCCCAAGTTCGCCATAGCAGAATAGTGATTCATGCTATGCCTTTGTATTGGAGATTTCCCTTGTTGATGCAGTCGATGAGGATATGGCCGGAGAGCACTCGAAGAAAGTAACCCTTTACAAATCAAATAAAATATACAGTTAGTGAGATGAAAACATTACCATCCAGAGTTGATTACAAATGCAGAAATATAGCCAAACAATAGCTAGCTAAAATTCTATGCAATAAGAGAAGACTAAACTATAACTCTAGATAGCAAAAAAACTGCAACTTTAGAAACCAGAAATCTGCGATAACAAAGAAAATAAATTAGAAAAACTTTGCGATAACACTAATTGAAAACAAAATCTACGATGAGGCAACAAAAATAAAAATCTGCGATAACACTAATTTAAAATTGAAATATTTGGAAAAACTCTGCGATAACACTAATTGAAAACATAATCTACGATGAGGCAACAAAAACGAAAATCTGTGGTAACAATAAACAAAATTCAGAAATTACCAGAATAAAGCATCTTAACACCGGAAAATTATACACGAAAATTAATAAAAATTGAAAAACTTACCGGAATCAGACATCTTAACGCCAGAAACTGAAGGACGTGGCTGTAGCTGTGGGTAAGAGTTGCCGGAATTGTCAAAATTTTATCTGTAAAATCTAATTTCAAGCTTTGATTAGAAGCAGAACAACAACGAAAACCTAACTAAGATATTAGTAATCATCTGAATCAACTCACCGTGAGATTGGAAGAGGATAGATTCTACGGCGGAGAAACCTAAGTGCTGAGAAATAGATCCGGCGGCTGAGAAACCTAAGTGCTGAGAAATAGATTCTATGGCGGAGAGAGGATACGGCTCTGAGAGAAGAGAAGAAATAGATTCGGCGTAACAAGGCTCGAAGAAAACAAAGAGAGAGAAGAGAAGAAAGAGATTCCAGGCGAGAATCCGGCAAGACGAAGCCGCAGATTTTGATTAGGTCGTGATGTCGGAGAATGGAGAAAAGAGAGATGAGCAGCAGATTTTGATTAGGTTAGGTTTAGGTTTTAGGTTTTACGATTTGGGGTAAAAATCGTGGGTATTTTTTTTTTTTTTTACAATAATTTTTTGTTTAAAAAGTTTATATGATTTATATTTTTATTATTTGTTTGCAATTTTAATATGAAAGGGTATTTTAAACTTTTAATGAAAAATTAATATCATTCTAATAAACTTTTTTTCATAGTATTATTTTAGTTATTAACATAAAGATTAGTATCATTCTGATCAAATTTTAGTAAAATATATGGCCCTAAATTTAATAAAACATTTGGTAGCCCTAAGCCATGGCCCTAAAACATTTTTATCACGACACCAGAAATAGCAATTGGTATATCTACAAATATCAGCTAATTAACATTAAAGAGATCCGAGATTAGAACACACATATGTGAGTCTAGGACAACATAGTTCTGACATCATTGCTGTTCGGCCTCTGTCTCGGATCCTCTAAAGTACAGTAACAAGCAATTTTCAGAACCTGAAGCATTTGTTCATTGAATCCTTGTTCCATCAACTTCGGATCAATCGCAATGCTTGGAATCTCCGATGTTATTTTTGTTCCTCATCCACTTAATCAGACTCATCTGGTATGTATGCTCAAAAATTTTATTAAAAGGAAGCTTTCCAGTCACCAGAGCCCCAAGAATCACTCCAAAACTAAAGATATCACATTTATCTGTGAAGATGTGAGTTTGATGAGACTCTGGTACTATAAATGCCATTGCATGCTCGAAACCGGAAATTCTGGCTTCCATGTCATCGTCAAGAAGAAGATTTTGCTATACCTAAGTCACTGTGAATGATCCTTGGGCTATGATCCATGTGAAGGTATTAAAGCCCTGCGGCTATACCTAAAGCAATCCTGTACCTTGATGGCCACGTTACCTAAACAAACTAATTTACTCAGCCTTCTCACTCTTTGACTTTTAAGACTTGAGAAACTCGGGTCAGTGTGATCACTCGGTTTCTTTATTTAATCTGGGTGTCTGGTGGACGGTGGACCCACCCAAACTCAATGATGATTTTGACTTTAGCGTCTTTACTGCTGTCTGGTGGACGGTGGACTACCATTAGGGCATACATATGGAAGGGGGTATCCTTGTTTCATCAAGAGGTGTGTTTAAAACGTTCAAAATTCAAAATATAAAATTGAATTGCTTTGATGATGGTGCTACGGAATCACGTAGATATTGTTCTCCACTTTTAGAAAATCTGGTTTGTTCAAGAGTCAAAAATTCACATGCTTACTAGAAATTTTCTCAGGACACACACATATAGAAGCAAACAATACCCATAGAAACACTAGTGCTTGATCTTGGACAACATAACCCTGACATCTTTGCAGTTCGGCCTCTTTCTCGGATCCTCTAAAGTACAGTAACAAGCGATTTTCAGAACCAGAAGCCACCGCTCACTACCTACAACATGCAACATTGTCATATATGTCTCCGTATCTGGCATTTCCAGTGCCAGCCCGAAACATGCAATTCTGGCTTCCATGTCATCATCAAGAAGAATATTTGCTAGCTTTAAGTCTCTGTAAAGGAACCTTGGGCTATAATCCATGTGAAGGTACTCAAGCCCTGCGGCTACACCTAAAGCAATCTTGTACCTTGCGCCACGTTAGCTCTCTGTTTCCAGCTGCGACATCGGATAGTATATCTTGCAAACTCCCGTTCTTCATGAACTCGTAAACAAGGTAGTGGCACTCGGGTGTCGACACGTATGCTAACAATGGGAGAATATTCCGGTGCCGGATTTGGCCAACTGTGTTGATCTCTGATCTGATTTCCCTCATATTTTTATCCTGAAACTCGAGATTTTATCTGTAAGTTGATAGGCGTCTATAGGCGGTTGGATTACTTTCTTAACGGCGATGATTTTCCCGTTGCTTCCAGGTAGTTCCGTTTTGAAAACTACTCCAAAATTTCCTCTTCCGATGATCTCAAGAGAAGCTACCGCTGCTTCATCCTCCAAGAATGCTAAATCTTCAGCTTTCTTGATCAGTGAGCTGAATATGAAAAGTGATCCTTCTGGTCTTCTTAAGCCTCTTTTTGCCGCGAGAATCACTTTGAACATTACCCAGAAGACAAGCCCAGAGATTATTCCACCTATGATCCATGCTGCTACTCTCTTCTTCTTCTCCTCCTCTTGTCTTGGTGCTTTTGATGTAGTGCTGTTGTTTGGTTTCTTCGTGGAATTTGAAGATGGAGTTTCAGCAAGAATGTGTCTCGTTTTGTGTGGAGAAGTCTGAAGCTTGATTTTGGTCATAACCGGAACTGGACCATCCAAAAACCGGTTTCCAGAGAAATCAAAGAACCGGAGATTGTTGAACAAACTAGAGAAGTTTCCCGGAATTTGACCGGAAAATCTATTGTTTCAAAGATCAAGAACTTCAAGTTGCTTACACCTTAAGATATCCACCAGAACACTGTTGACCAACTGGTTATTAGACAAAGTAAGTTCCTTGAGCTCTGACAACCAAAGCCGGGCCCGAGGGCTTAGGGTGAAACATTTGCATGAGTTCCCAATTTGTGGGTCCAAAATTAAGGGGCCTATATTTTACAGTTTTTTGTTTTTTTTAAATAAAATATAAAATATGATATTAAAGATAACTAAAATATAGTTAATAACACAATATATAAAGATTTTATATGAAATGTAAAAAAAAAAAAATAGATAACTTATATATTAAAGAAAAATCAAACATATTTTTTCAATTTGTTAATTTGTTTTGGAAAAAAAAATCATTAAAAAAAATTAAATTCCATTTAAATATATAATTTGTTTTTTCTTGTATGGGGGTCTGGATAACTCAGGACCGGCTCTGCTGACAACTCTCCGATCACCGGCGAGATGGACCCTGTCAAACCCCTGGATTGGTAGACGAGTCTTTTGACACGGAGAACGTATTCTCCGGTGGCCGCTGAGAGCCTTCTCTCGCAGAAAACTCCTCGGTGACCACATTTCTGGACACTAGTGGATAAAGAACGTTGACCATTGACTCTCAGCTCTGCTGCGATGATCTGAAGAGCTTTGAGATCTGAGGGATCGATATCGAGCCACTCAACAGAGTAGACAAATGAAGAGAGAAGAATAAAGGAGAGAATGACGATGATGAGAGACCGGAGAAAGAGATCGGGAAATGCCGCGGGAACAGCCATTTTAGTTAGAACAAGTTTCTTACTTGTGGTTGTTTGTCACACTTGTCAGAGTCTACATTGCCTATTTATGGTATTATTATTGAATTTTTACTTATGAAATCAAATATGGAAAATTTTGTTACTGAATTAACAAGATAGAAGAAAATAAGAAGGACATCATATCTTCTCTTTTTAATCAATGATTTCGGAGTAAGGTGTTTCAATATCATTTATTTTATTTTCTTTTCATATTTATTAAAAGTTCTCACTAAATTTTGAAAAAATAATAATCACAAAAACTGATCACCCTAATTTGTGAAATTGGCTATTCGTAAAGTGTAAATTTGGGTATTTTTCTAGGAGCATGGGAAAATAATATTGGCCATGTTTGTTTGTCATTCAAATGAATCATTTGAATAAAGATGAAAATTGATGTTTGTTTAACACAAAAAAATGTCCATTTAAATGGATCATCTAAATGAACCATTTGAATGATTGAAAATTTAAGCTAAATTTTCATACTCATCTAGATGATCTAAATTGGATAATTTGGATAGAGATGACTCATCTAAAATAACAAATGACAAATATACTCATAACTATTTTCTTATATTTTTTATTTTGTGTTAAAAATATTTATATCAAAAATAATTAATAAAATACTATTATAGAGCCCGGACTACGTCCGGATCAAAAATAAAATTTAATAAATAAATAAAAATATTGAAATATTATTATATTTATGTACATAATTAAACAAAAACAAATTAGATCAGAACTTAATTAATTGGAGAAAGTATATTCTAAATACCAATAGTTTATTTATTTAAAAATTACTTGCATCATAAAAGAAATCATGTAAAATAATTTAAAATTTAAACAAAGAATTATAGAAGAAAAAACTCAAAATAAACAAAAATTAAAGACTCACATGGACAATAAAGGTATAAATATACTTTGATTCCAATTTCCAACCATTTTCCTATGTTGCAATTTCTGGTTGAGAAAAAATACAAATTTAAATAAAAAAACAAATATAACTTTGAAAATCAATTATATAGAATAGAGTTTCAAAGAAAGATAGTAAGTGGATATCACAATAAAATTTGGGACAATCTAATTATCTCTCAGATTTCTATAAATGTAAGTGACACTCTATAGCGGAGCATGAAAAATTGGAGATAAATTGTGGATTCAAAATTTCTTAAAACAATGAAAATTGTTTTGAGTTATTAGGAGTTATAAATATGTAGAGGAAGATGATGAAACAATTTTGAAAACCTAAAAATATGGTGATAGAAATATGGTGAGTGTTAGTGAAGTGAGAGAATTTAGGTGTTTTAAATAATTTTTGAATAAATATATATATATAGAAAATAGAAAAATTAATAAGAGAAACTAAGTTATCTTTTTGCAGTTATTTTTTTATCAACTTTTTAGTTTTGATATTTTTAATGAATTAAAATTTATAATAAATATCTATGTGACAATAGTTTTAAAACAAAATCTATGTGCCTGATTTTGATTGGTCCAATGACATGTGCTTTATAATATAAAGGATAATGTATTTCACGACTTTGCGCAAAAAAATAAGTTTTAAAATTTTGAAAAATATAATTCTGGGATTTTGCGATTTCGTCCCAAAACGTCATTTTGCAATTTGTCAAAATTTAGTTTTATCTTTTGGCCAAAACTAACATTTTACAATTTTCCGTCAACATGGCATTTATACGGGACGGAAAAATATCAATTTGTTACTTTTCGTCAAAATTACAATTTTTTGATTTTGGCGGAAAAATATTATTTCTTGTCAAAATTGCGATTTTACGGTTTTGGCGGGAAAACAAAATTATGTAAATTTTTTTTTTTGGCGAAACGTCATTTTTGCATTTTTTCGTCAAAATTACGGTTTTACAATTTTTGCGGGAAAACGTCATTTTCCGTCGAAATTGTGATTTCAAAGTTTTAGCGAGAAAACATCATTTTGTAAATTCATGTTTTTTTTGCAAAAAATGCTATTTTATGATTTTTTGTTAAAACTACGGTTTTGGCGGGAAAACACCATTTTGTAATTTCACATTTTTGGCAAAAATGTCATCTTGCGAATTTTAGTCAAATTACGGTTTTACCGTTTTTGTGGGAAAATGTCATTTTCGTCGAAATTATGATTTTACAGTTTTGGCGAGGAAAACGACAGTGTGCAGTTGCATGTTTTTGGCGGAAAAACGCTATTTTGTAAATTTCTGTCAAAATTACAATTTTATGATTTTGGTGGGAAAAAATCATTTTTTTCGAAATTGTGATTTCCTAATTTTGGCATAAAAACATTATTTTACGATTTTCTGTCAAAATGTGATTTCATGTTTTGACGAAAAGTTATTATTTTGCGATTTTAAGTCTAAAGTGTGATTTTATGATTAAACGTTGGCAAAATGTAATTTTAGTATTTTCAAAAAAATCTTGGTTTTACGGTTATTATGTTTTTTTATATATTAATATATTTATTGTTTTAATATTATTTTGTTAAAATATGTTTAAGATTTAAATATAATTAAATTATAAAATGAGTATTTAGTAATTTTCTTATTAAAAACAGATGGATATGAAAATTTATATGAATTAGGCAAACATATAAATGTTTATTCAAATAGATCACCTAATTAAATAATCTAAAAGAAAACAAACATCATCTACATGAATTAAGGAGATAAAATATTTGAATGATCGTAGTTGAATGGAAATGACAATTAAAGAGCCCTATGTTGAAAATGTAGATTCTATCTACTCTGTGGGTTCCACAGTGAGCTCTACGCGTTAGAGATTAATGGCACTTTAATATTTGTGTTAAAGTCGTCCAAAGAGGCGCAGACTAACCAAATGTCTAATGACCAAACCAAAGTAAACAAACCCACATTTCAAACCGAGATAAACCGGTACAGTCCACTACATTTTTATATTCGGTTAAAGTTCAACTTCCCGGTTCACGCAAACTAATTTCCTCCGCCTTCTCTCACTCTTGACTTTCAACTTTAGACTTGAGTTTCTCCGAGCGGCGGCAAAATCTTGTCGCAGAAGCCACTAGAGACCTGTTTTCAGAGCAATTGAGAACTGTGAGATTACAAATCAGAAAATGGAGAATCGAGAAGATCTCAACTCGATTCTTCCATACCTTCCACTTGTGATCCGTTCGTCGTCGCTGTATTGGCCGCCGCGCGTGGTGGAGGCGCTGAAAGCAATGTCCGAAGGACCATCTCACAGCCAAGTTGACTCTGGAGAGGTTCTATGGCAAGCTATTTCCGATATGAGACGATCCTTATCTTTCTCAACTCTCGCACCTTTTGCTTCTCATGGCTACGCCTTTTTCTTTGATGAAGTAATCATATTCTATTAAATTTCTGCATATGTCAATTTGAGTTTACTTCAAATCAAATTCTGGTGCTGAATTGAGTTTTTGTACTTACTAATTGAAGCTGGTTGATGAGAAAGAATCAAAGAGATGGTTCGATGAGATTATCCCGGCATTGGCGAGGTTACTTCTTGAGTTACCATCTCTATTGGAAGTTCATTTCATAAATGCTGATAATATCGTTAGTGGAATCAAAACTGGTCTCCGTTTGTTAGATTCCCAACAAGCTGGCATAGTTTTTCTCAGTCAGGTATTGATGCGAAGTGTTATTTCTTATATATCAGCTAAAGGTGCTTCTTTTTTCTTTCAATTGTATTCCTGAATCCTGATTATGAGTGATTTATGGACTAGGCTTGTTGAATTTTATTTCAGATTTTTCTAAGTTATTGGCTATTGCTACTCATATTTGGAGAAGTGATGACCTGGTGTTGTTAAAGATATATATAGTGTGTGTGTCTCTATGGATTATTGATTTTCGTATATGTCGATTCTACATTCAATTTTGCAGGAGTTGATTGGAGCTATTCTTGCATGCTCTTTCTTTTGTTTGTTTCCGGTTGCTAATAGAGGTGCAAAAAAGCTTCCAGACATCAACTTTGATCATTTGTTTGCGTATGTGACCTCTCGCTTTGTCTTCTAAACTTTACTTTAAGAATTAGACCTAAATTAGTCTGGTCTCGAAGAAATGCCTAATGTTCAAATGTTAGTCATTTGGCTTGCATCGAGTAAGTTTCATTTGGAGTTTTGAAATTCGTGTGTACACATTCCAACATCAGAATTTCTCTTTCTTTTCAGGAGCCTTTATGAAAGTTATAGTGAAAGTCAAGAAAGCAAGATAAGTTGTCTTATGCATTACTTTGAAAGGTTGTGCTCCTGCTTGCCTACTGGGGTCGTTTCATTTGAACGCAAGATTCTTCCTGCTGAATACCACAATCCTTCTACCTCTGCTCCTGACGCTGATTTCTGGAGCAAGTCTGACATTTCCCTTTGTGATTTTAAGGTGACAGAAATTGGGTTTTGGATTTCGGTACCTTGCACCACTAAATCTGCAAATGCTTGTACATTATTTTTGCTGACAGCTTTTATTGTTACAGGTTCACTCTTCTGGGTTAATTGAAGATCAACCTGACAATGCCGTAGAAGTGGACTTTGCGAACAAGTATCTCGGAGGTGGTTCCCTAAGTAGGGGGTGCGTACAGGTTTGAGATTCATATTACATTTTAGATTTCAGAAGCATACATGATTCGTTTTCCTGATTCTTGAGTTCATTTTTGGTCCAAAAAATCTGTTGTATATCAATGGTTTAGGATTTTCATTGACTTCTAATTGGATTCTTGTGCAGGAAGAGATACGCTTCATGATTAACCCTGAACTAATTGCTGGCATGCTTTTCTTGCCTCGCATGGATGACAATGAGGCTATAGAAATAGTTGGTGCAGAAAGATTTTCATGTTACACAGGGTGAGATTTGGTAGTCTTGTAGCATTAGTCTGTGTTTACTTAATATTGGCTTATTAGTCTTTGTATTTGATACTTCTTTGGACCAATAGGCTCGCTTCAGTTTTTACAAATCCTGATTGAGGCACGTTGAAATATAGTTAAATTATTGCTTATGTTGTAGGTATGCATCATACATAAGTGTAATAGTTATGTATTACTGACTTAGAAATCGCCGATGGTTGGCATCATACTTAAACTTTTTATTGTTATTTACCTTTATTTGCTATGAATTTGTTCTATTGTAGGTATGCATCTTCGTTTCGGTTTGCTGGTGACTACATTGACAAAAAGGCTATGGATCATTTCAAAAGGCGAAGAACCAAAATTGTCGCAATAGATGCATTATGTGCTCCGAAGATGAGACACTTTAAAGAAACATGCCTTTTGCGGTATGTGAAACCTTCTTTTCGGGATTTGTAGGTTCTTCAGATAATCCACATTTTGTGTCAGTACAACAATTTGGAGTGTTGCTACTAAGTTCTTTGTATACTCTTTTGTTTGTTTCTCTTTATACTTCAAAACTAATGTCTCATTCTGTTTTTTCCAGGGAAATTAATAAGGCTCTATGTGGCTTCTTAAACTGTAGCAAGTCTTGGCAGAACCAGAATGTACTCATAGATAAAGGAGATAATGAAATTCAGCTTGCCAGAAACGACAGAGATTTTGGTCTTCTGGTTACAGAAACTACTGAGGTTGGAATCTTCCTACAAACCTTTAGTACCTTTTTTTTAATTAGTAGCTTATTTGAATTAAGCTTTTGAAAAATTAAATTTTAATATATTTTTTTCCTACTGTCTACTGATGCAGTCACAAGAAGTTCCACTATATGACGTCGAGATGAATCTTGTCAGTGATTTTGATGTGGAAGGAGCCGATTGCATGGATCATGAAGATGATGGTGTCGCAACTGGGAATTGGGGATGCGGTGCTTTTGGAGGAGATCCAGAGCTAAAGGCTACAATCCAATGGCTTGCCGCTTCGCAGGTGCCTATTTACATCATCGTCTAAAATTAATTAAAATGATAATTCTCCTGGATGGTACAAGTTGAGCACCGATAAGAATAAAAACATAGAGATTGTTTCTCTCTGGAACCACCGACTTTAGTGTATTTTGACTGTAAGAAACACTCCAAGTCACTTTTGAATTTTCTAGAATGAAATTCAAAGTTTTCAAAGCTTCAGTTTGGATGATGAAATGTATAGCTGTTTTCATTTGACGCTTCGTTCTTGACACGGCCATGTCTATTTTCCAGACTCGAAGACCATTTATATCATACTACAGATTTGGAGCGGGGGCACTCCAAAACCTAGATCAGGTAACCTCTATTCCTCTTTAAAAATCCACAATTCTAGAACCTCTCTCTCAGTTTCTCCTCTGATTTCAAAACTCCTAAGAATTCGGAAAGAGTATAATGGAGTATTATACTGTTAAGCTCGCGTGTGAAACCAAATTGATTTTGCAACTGAAACATACACTCTTACAAGGACAGGTGACCAAGTGGATTCTTTCCCATAAATGGACTGTTGGAGATCTGTGGAACATGATGCTAGAGTATTCTGCTCAAAGGCTCTACAAGCAAACCAATCGTGGCTTCTTTTCTTGGCTACTTCCATCTCTAGCTACCACCAACACATATCCGCCCTGACTCTGCAAATTCGCCTTGATCAACTTGTTTGTTACACCCTCTTGCTGTATCTATCTATTGCCCTCATAGATATGTTAAAAATGATCATTTTCTTCTTCTTACGAGCATGAATAAGTTGTATTTTCACCACTCCTTGATCTTCAAGCATTATTCTTTTAGGTCCGTTAGTCATGTTGATATACAGTTTCGGTCAAATGTTTGAATCAGTCTTTGGTTAAACGAAACAAGTTTTTTTTGTATTCAATTGAAATTACAGGGTTATGAATCTTCCGGGAAAGGTGTGTGGTCTCCAACATTTGATGTAGGGTAAATGAATTGGACTCAGTCACCAGGAAAACGTGTTTTCTGTCTGACTTTGGTGCTATCTGTTAAAGAAATAATATTGGTCGTTGTTTCGTTTTCTTCAAGCTAACGAAGCAAGGAATATAGATAGAACATAACATCAAATGCCGATTTTCTTCCCTCAAATCATTTGTAGACTTTTATCTCCAGCTTTTAAAATCTCTTTCAGGAAATCAGGAAGGGTAACAAAGATGGAGAAGAGGACAGATCTTAGGTCAATTCTTCAGTATTTGCCTCTTGTGGTTCAGTCTTCATCGCTAGTTTGGCCACCTTCTGTTGAAGAAGAGCTTCAAACAATGTCTAGAGGACCGAGCGAGTCCATGGTTAAGTCGGGAGAGGCTCTTGCCTTTCATATCACGAATATGCGGAAATCACTCTCCTTGAATAAATCTGACCATGCACCTTATGCGTTCAAAGGGTATACTCTTTTCTTTGACGAGGTAACAATTCTTCTGTTCTTCCATCTAATTTCTTGGTTTTTTTTTGTGTTTCTTGATTCATTGTCTCTTAAGGTGAACGTTTGGCATGTAGCTTTAGTAAAATGGTAGGCCCTCATAAAGTACTTACTTACAATTGACAGTTGTTTTGTTGTAATGCAGAAAATTTCCAGAGAAGAGTCTACTAAGTTTTTTGGTGAGGTGGTTCCTGTGCTGTGTGGATTACTTCTCCAATTACCTTCCATGTTAGAAACGCACTATCAGAAAGCAGACCATGTTCTTGATGGAGTTGCTTCTGGGCTTCGTCTACTAGGCCCTCAAGAAGCTGGCATTGTGTTTCTTAGCCAGGTATATACTCTCATTTCCCAAACAAACAAACAAACAAACAAACAAACACATGCATTGTGTGGCGTTGAATAAAAGTTGATATAGTAACTTTCTAGTGTTGTTTAGAGGTGAAGTTGTTTGGAATTTTTGTAAACTTGCTTCATTCCTCTCTTCTTCTACGTTTTCACCTCTCAGTATATTTGATGCCTTCTGCAGGAGTTGATTGCAGCTCTTCTTGCATGTTCCTTCTTTTGTTTGTTCCCTGATGTTGACAGACGCTTAAAGCATCTCCAAACAATCAACTTTGATGAACTGTTTTCGTATGTTGCTTCCTTCTATCCTTACTTGTTTCAAGTTACAAACCATATGCCCATACTTATGAATCCTTCTTGTATTTTTTAAGGTTTCCGTATAGGAGTCACTGCACAAAGTCAGAAAACAAAATAAGATGCCTTATCCATTACTTTGAAAGAATATGTCAATCTATGCCCAGTGGCTTTGTTTCATTTGAGAGGAAAGTTCTTCCAATGAAATACAATCCTCAATATGTTTCTTATCCTGAGGCTGATTACTGGGCCAAATCCATCACCCCACTTTGTTCCGTGGAGGTAACATAGAAACACTCTTAATTTAAGCGTTCTTCGCTGTTGAATCCATTTCTTTCAGATGATTCATGAGTATGCTTTAGTGTATTCGCCTCTTGAACCATTTTTTAATTAGAGTAGGTTCATACCTCGGGAGCTATAGAAGATCAACCTGGTGAAGCTCTTGAAGTGGATTTTGCAGATGAGTATTTTGGAGGCCTTACTCTGAGTTATGATACTCTACAGGTCTGACTTGTACTTCCATCTCTTAAAAACTCTTCATAAAAATTTCATCCATTGAATCAGTTATGATAATTTTCTGAACATGTCAAAATTCTTTCTATGTAGGAAGAAATAAGGTTCGTGATAAACCCGGAACTTATTGCTGGCATGCTCTTCTTGCCTCGTATGGATGAAAATGAATCAATTGAGATTGTTGGCGTTGAAAGATTTTCACTTTACACAGGGTAAGTATCAGTGAACTTGAAATGACAAATTAAGCTTATTATTATTGTCTTCAAGAAATCAAACACATGGTGGTGCCATTCAGGTATGGACCTTCGTTCCAATACGCTGGCGATTACACAGACAAGAAGGATTTAGACTATTTCAGGAGGCGAAAAACAAGAGTCATAGCTATAGATGCCCTTCCTGGCCCAGGAGAAAGTCAGTACAAACTTAATGCTCTCCTTAGGTAATCAAATCTTGTCATTCACGCTATTTCTCATTCTTTCTTTTTATATAGTGTTTGAATTGTTCCTTTGGGTTTTGATAGAGAGGTCAACAAAGCATTTAGCGGATACCTGCATCAATGTAAATATAAAGTTGATGAATCTCTTAAGATCCCACTTGAGGCAGGCACTAACTATACTCACCCTGAAGCATCATCTTCTGTAAGAACATCAGCTTTGCTCCATATATGGATTTAGTTTAAGCTTACTTGTGACTTTACCAAGTTTAAATTTGGTTTCGCATAGCGGCATGATCCTCTTCAATCAGATCCGGCAAGCCATGTTAAAGAAAGCTCTCAGAGATGTTGTATAGATCATGAAGATAAGAAGATTGGTGTAGCTACAGGTAATTGGGGATGCGGTGTCTTTGGAGGCAATCCAGAACTAAAGATCATGCTTCAATGGCTTGCCATTTCACAGGTACATTTCTCTGTTTTCATCAATTTATATTGCAAAAAGCACAAGAATTATCAATTATTTTTAATTGGAAAAAACGTTCTTGATCTACTTTATCTAGTCAGGAAGACCCTTCATGTCATACTACACCTTTGGCAGCCAAGCCCTGCAAAATCACAATGAGGTGATCGAAATGGTCAATTTGAAAGAATTGACTGTAGGAGACCTATGGAACAAAGTAGTTGAGTATTCTTCAGACAAGCTCAGCAGGAAAACACGGCTTGGCTTCTTCTCGTGGCTTGTAACCTCACTCTCTACTTAGAGGACCAACTGAGTCAAAGTTTGTAATATATTCTTTCTTGAATTCAACGAGATCCAAGTCTGTCTGTTTTCTGACATCTGAAGTATATTACTTCACTGTATTTGTGCGAATAATATGTATTTTCCTTACGTAATTTGTTTGATACTATCTTATCTACTAATTAAAGCACTTACTCAAACCAGTTCATAATAGAGGCACTTTGATATAGATCTTGCCAAAATAAAACATCATCCATTCAAACGATTAACTAAATAAGGAATTATGTAAAAATGAGCACAATTCTAAACGACACTCATAAGTCACAATAAAAACCAACAAAAACACCCTAAATGCCTAGGAAAAAACAAAAGAGAACTTGCGTGACACGGCAAGTGGTCAACAATAAGCAGAGATTAGTCAGCAGCAGAGCTGCTTTGGCCGGAATCTCTAGTAACAACCGGAGCTGGATCTGGAACTGGAGGCAGAGAATCGAGAGGAACGAAAGCAATATAGAGCTTGTCTTGGGAGCGGAATGACCATATCCAAAGCGTCTGGCCTACCACAAACTTGTTACTGGCAACGACGTTGTTCCATCCCGTACACAAGGCGTAATTGGAAGACTTGGTCATATCCCATCTCCTGATGTTAAGATCCCATTCTTGTTCCTTAGAATCCACCAATGTAAAATCCACTCCTGTCTCACGACGCTTCGCTTTATGATCATCTATGATTTCCAACTCATCCTCGTTCAAAAAGTCCATATCTGATATACCGTTCCAGGGAATCAAGAGTCGTGTCTGGCTACTAGTGAGATCAGTCTTAGTAAGAACTCTCTTCTTTATCAGCTTCTCGTTCGTACCGTTCTTTCTTATCATTAGGTTTACAAGCCATTCCGGCGTGGGCCCCCTCTCTGGACCCGGCCTTCTTTCTCTAACCGGCTCCTGGCACAAACGTGGAGAACAAGTATCATGATTAGGGTTTTGACTCTCACTCTCATCATCAATCTTCTGTCGTTTGCTGGAGCTGGAGCGACAGTAATTAATTAGACCACATGTCAAGGCCTCTTTTTCCTCCATAGTAGCAACTTCACCGGACGTTTCTCCCTTTTCCTCATAACCAAAACCTCTGAAGGTTATATCCGACTCTTTTCTTCTTACCACTTTGTTGGAAACCACATGTCGAGGCCTCTTGGACTCTACAGAGCACAAACTTGGAGAACAAGCATCAGGATTAGGGTTTTGACTCTCAATCTTCTGTCGTTTGCTGGAGCCGAAGCTCATCGTTGATCTAAGACCGTAATTGATTAGCCTCCTCGTTCTCTCTTTCGCTTTATCCTCCACAGTAGCAACTTCACCGGACGTTTCTCCCTTTTCCTCAGACATAGAAGCTCTATATCTCGCCGTCGCGACACACAAAATATCAATCATTCTCTTCTCTCTCAGAACTTGTTGATCATCTCTCGCCATCGTTATCGAAATTAGATACAAGAAGAAAAGAGTTAAGCGGCAGAGGTGAGGTGATCAGTTTTACTTATATAGATTTTTGATTGTTATAAGCCCTTTTCCCATCCGGACAAATATAAACTATCAAATCTCTTTTAAATATTTCTTTATTTATTAGTGAAGATAATCTCTCTATATATTTTTGATAATCTCTATATTAATTGCCTCCTTTTTTGTATACATTATTTCTAACATACATATCCTTTTTTCTTTTCTTTTTGGCAGCAATTATTATTATTTTATTTTATTTTGATAAAATCAGTCTACCGTACGTTTACGTCCTTACTACCAGATTATTTGAAAACCCTACACGAAAGGGAAACCATACTATAATTCGTATATTCATTATTTTAAGTGTAAATTTGATTAATAAATTTGGTTCGAATTAGCCATTGACCCTAATAAAGTTGTGTACGAAGTTCAAAATTCTAAATGCCAACATCAGTTTATATATTAATAAAGTTGTGTAACGAAGTTCAAAGATTCTATAAAATAAAATTACATATTTTTACCTAAGATATATCAATTTCTTTATATTAAGTGTATTTATTATGATTCCAACAAAATTAACTCTAGTTCTGGCCCAAAAATATTTGTTTGTAATTTTTTTATAGATTAGAAAGTAGAGTATAAAAAAAAAAAAAAAAAAAAAATTTCTACAATGCAATCACTCGAAACAAAATTGGAGTTTGCCAAATACAATGGCAATCAATGATGTGTTCATTCTATTATTGAAGCACACACAAAGGCACAACCAAAACCAATCTTATGACCTAGTATAAGAGTGTAAACCCATATAAATTAGGATTCCTACTAAATTTAGATTAGTATATAAATATGCATTTTCTAAGAACAAGAATGTAACTTTGAAGGTTGCCACTTTGTGCAATCTTCATCTTCTCCCATTTTATGAATGAATCTAAAAATCTTTAACTTTAGTGTTTCTAGAATTAGCTTCCTTTATTTTACTTTCTGTTTTATATCTCTATGTCTTGAAGCTCATTTGAGCTACAATAATAATACTTGTTTGGAAATTCCTTCATCTATGTCCATTTTGTTGTCTCTCCACATTAATTATTTATATTCCGATTGTCAAACCGAATATCGCCGATGACTAATTAATCATAGTTGTGAGCTGTAGAGAGTAGAGATTTGAATTAGTCTGATTAAAATACTTTGAACGTTACTTGGTTCACAAGCAAGGATATAATAAACTAATCTCTTAAGTCAAAAGAGTAGATGAAAGTCAACTGTGTTAATCAGGTATTTTATGTCGTGGCTTCATTTTCAGAAAAACGAGAAGCAAGAGAAAAAGTGAAAGACATAAAAAAGCAATGGAGAAAAGAGAAGATGTTGAGACGATCTTACCTTACTTGCCTTTAAAGATTCAAGACTCGTCTCTGTCTTGGCCATCACTACACTTGGTGGAGGTTTTAGAAGCTATGAGTAAAGGACCGAGTCAAAGCCAAGTCGATTCGGGACAAACTCTCTCTGATTCCATCTCTGATATGAGACAAGCTCTCTCTTTGACTTCTCATCTTTCTTTCTCAGCACTTCAAGGCTACGCTCTCTTCTTCGACGAGGTAACCAACAAACTTTATTTAATGTTTTTCTGAATTTTTCTTATTGATTGAATGAAAAATGTATTGGTTTGGTTCAGAAAATGTCGAAAGAAGAATCAAGAAGATGGTTCAACGAAGTTTTACCAGCAATGGCTTATCTTCTTCTGAGATTCCCATCTCTCTTGGAACTACACTATCTAAACTCAGACAATCTCATCAATGGAACCGAAACTGGTCTTCGTGTCTTAGCCCCCAACAAAGCCGGCATTGTGTTTCTCAGCCAGGTAAAATGTTCCAAACCCAAACACTTCTTAAGCCAATTTTCAATATAGCAAAGAGAGATTGAAATCTGTAATTTCATTTATGTTTTGGCTATGGCAGGAACTTGTAGGAGCATTGCTTTCATGTTCTTTCTTCTGTTTGTTTCCTGTCGTGACAAATCGTCTTCCAGTCATTAATTTTGACAAACTCTTCGGGTATACATTATTTCATGTCCTAAGTCAAGATTCAAAATCTAAAATCTTGTGTCGACCTGTTGCAGAAACCTAATCAACACAGGACGAAACGAGCATCAAGAGAACAAGATAAAGTGCATAATCCATTACTTCCAGAGGCTATCTTCATATATCCCTCCTGGATTCATCTCATTCGAACGAAAGATTCTCACTTTAGTAAAATATTCTTCTGGTCTCGAAGCTTGTCCTGATGAAGACTTCTGGAGAAAATCTACTGTGACTCTCTGCCCTGTTGATGTAATGAACTAACCAGATGGCTCTGTAAAGCTTTTGTCTTTAGTTTACAGTTTGTAATATGTGTAGGTTCATACTTCTGGTTTGATTGAGGATCAAAGCATTGAAGCACTTGAAGTTGACTTTGCCAACAAGAACTTAGGAGGTGGCGTTCTTCGCAAGGGATGTGTCCAGGTCTGTAAACTCTTGACCTAAAAATCCTTTTATATCTTGTGAAGTTTCCTGATCTGATCTGAAAACACAGGAAGAGATTCGATTCATGATTAATCCAGAATTGATCGCTGGTATGCTCTTCTTACCAACCATGGAAGTTACTGAAGCTATTGAAGTTGTTGGTGCTGAAAGATTCTCTCATTACACTGGGTATATTAGTGCATATGTACTTAAGAGTTAAAATGTGATTCTGAAATGTTACTTTCTGTAGATATTCATCTTCGTTTAGGTTTTCTGGTGATTACATTGATACAAAGGACATAGATGTTTTCGGAAGGCGAAAAACGAGAATTATCGCCATAGATGCTCTTCGTCATCCAGGAATCTCCCAATACAAACCAGAATGCCTCCTCAGGTTAAGTTGAAACATAAATGTTTTTAGTATATTGTCAACTTTTGTAGCAAACTATTTCTGAACTTTCTTTCTTCTATAGGGAGACTAATAAGGCTCTCTCTGGTTTCCTCCACGTATGCAAGAAGCAGAACAACGGGAAGTGCATAGATCATGAAGATGGAGTTGGTATAGCTACAGGGAATTGGGGATGTGGTGCTTATGGTGGAGATCCTGAGCTCAAGTCTCTTCTTCAATGGCTTGCCGTTTCACAGGTCAGATCTTAAAATCTTCTCTCCATTAGTTGCTTAACTATCAATCAGTGGCTTTTTTTGGCTCACAGCATTACATTTCTTCACAGGCAAGAAGACCTTTCATGTCTTATTACACTTTTGGATTTGAAGCACTCCATAATCTAAATCAGGTTTTAGTCTCTCAACATTATATCAAACTACAAAATAGAGAAATATGTTCATTGCTGATTAATATGGTGTGTTTGGTACAGGTAACGGAATTGGTTTTATCTAAAGGTTGGACTGTGGGAGATCTATGGACACAATTGGTCAAGTATTCGAACCAAAGATTGAGAAGCAAGAAAAGAAAAGAGTCTAAACTTGGTTTGTTTGATTGGCTTATTTTTATCAAATCTGCTTAATTGTAACATCCTGGTTTCTGGTATATGGTAGTGTATGTGGAAAGGGTTAAAAGATTTGATTTGGCTACCTATATCACTAAAGTGCACTTATCTTTTTTGTCAACCATCTTGAGAGAACTCCAGAGTTAAGTATGTTTGGGTTAGAGTAGTACTAGGATGGGTGAGGCTAAAACACGGAAAAAGATCATGTGGTGATTTGTAGGGATAGTAACAAATCTTTAGAGCCTCTTAAAAATAATGCACCGACCGTCGGACAGTGGTGAGACCCACAGACCCGAAAGAGGACGTGAGTGCTTACTAAATAGGGATGATCGGAGCGTTACATTAATAGCAGTTAATGATTCAAAACATTAATTTGAAGCAACAAACCTCAGTCTGGTTTGAGAATACTATTTGTTGTATATTGAAGTGAAAGATTATATGAAATAAATGGCAGGGAGAAAATAATTTCCAGTACAAAAGGATTTTTTCCTACCATTAGATCATTGTTATTATCCACTAAATTTTTTTAAAAAGAAGCCAACGAACTATAATGAATGAAAAATCGTACAATCTAATATAACACTTATTAGAAGAAAGCCAAAATATATATCTTTTAATTTTTAACCAAGTCCAAAAACTCATTAGAAAGAAAGGAAAAATAAATCTAAAACCTACGTAAAGGTAATAACAATAAAATACACATCTATATATGTAGCAAGATATGGAGCTGGAGCTGGAACTGGAGCTGGAGTAGGAGCAGGAGCTGCAGGAGTTTGAGCCGGAGGTGGAGCCAGATATTCCGGTGTCATCCTCTGTGTGGCGGACGGAGACTTGTGATATCCTGCTGCTTCTCCTTCTCCTTGGAATGTCATCAAATATTCTCCGGATCCGGGTGGACTCTGATTCAGCCTCGAAACGATTCATCTCCACGCACACTTAGGCCAAGTGTAGGATTAGAGAAGAGGCTGTTTACTACTTATATAGATTTTGATTTAGTCATACTATTTTGTTTTCTTAAATGTTTTTTCTCGGTTGAAAGAATAATTTTAAGGGACACACAATTCTAACAAAAATATATAAGTGAAGTTCATTACCGTTACCGTACTAAAAGCGAAACTCTAAAAAGGAAATAGAATTCCTTTGACAACAAAACAAAAATTATTTGTACGTGACGTGTCACTTTCTTATTTGATAACTTCTTTGTTTAGATGACGTGTCACTTCTTGTCTGAAGCCTTTTTGGTCTACGATTTTATCCCAATTAACAAAACCGGAGGTTTCTATAGGGTTTTAAGTTTTCTTTGCTGGAAGAAGACGATGCACTGACAAATTCAAGCTTCAATTGTTTCCGCCACAACTCCAGGTTCGTTGATTTTTTTATTCAAATCTGTTTTATTTTATTTTCTTATCTTTTCTTTTTTGTCCATAATCAATCGATTCCTCTCGCGAGCTAGCTGCTGAATCTTTCACCTTATCCTTTTTCTGGACAATTCAACTATGTAATTTAACTTGTTGTGTGTTCGATATATTCAAATTTTTCGTTTGTTTTTGGTTTGAATTTTGTTTTCAGAGGAATGATTCTCTCATATTCGACACAGTTCACTTGCCCTGTTCAAGAAAATGGATTTAAACTTTCCCATTGTAAAAGAAATCGTTTTGAGATTACTTCGTTGAGATATGAGTGTTTTGGTTCCTTGAAGATTCCCTCCTCGGTTAGTTTCTGATTACCTAATTAATTCTCCAATTGTGATTTACATTTCTAAAATGGCTCAATTTGAAACCATTTTTGCTCTGACATATGTGTAGAAGTGGAATGTTATGAAGTCAAGAAGAAATGTGAAAGCTTTTGGGTTAGTTGATAAACTTGGGAAGAAGGTATGGAGAAAAAAAGAAGAAGAAGAAGAAGAAAGTGACAGTGAAGATGAGGAAGATGAAGTGAAAAAAGACACCTCTGGCAAAAGATTAAACAATGAAACGAGTCTGGATGATCCTGAGGAGAGACGGGAATGGAGGAAGAAGATAAGAGAGGTGATGGATAAGCATCCAGATATCGAGGAAGATGAAGAAGAGATTGACATGGTTGAGAAGAGGAGGAAGATGCAAAAGCTTCTTGCTGATTATCCACTTGTTGTGAATGAGGAAGATCCTAATTGGCCTGAAGATGCTGATGGTTGGGGGTTTAGCTTTAACCAGTTCTTTAATAAGATAACGATTAAGAACGAAAAGAAAGAAGATGATGAAGACGATGATGATGTAGAAGATGATAGTAAGAAGGAGATTGTTTGGCAAGATGATAATTATATACGTCCGATCAAAGATCTCACAACTGCAGAATGGGAAGAGACTGTTTTTAAAGATATTAGTCCTCTCATGGTTCTTGTTCACAACCGCTACAAAAGGTTGGTTGTAACAGTTTTTTTTTGTTTTGTTTATGTATGAAGTCTGATATGAGTATCTACTTGTTTCAGGCCAAAGGAAAATGAAAAGTTTAGGGAAGAACTAGACAAGGCGATTAATATAATATGGAACTGTGGACTTCCTTCACCAAGAGTAAGTTTTGGAATCTTCTAATACAATTCTTGAATCTTGCTATATGGTTTGGTCAGTACTTTGATCCCCTTGGGTGTCATTATTACTTCCAGTGTGTTGCTGTTGATGCTGTGGTAGAGACAGATTTGGTCTCTGCTCTGAAAGTATCTGTGTTCCCAGAGATCATCTTCACTAAAGCAGGAAAGATACTATACCGTGAGAAAGGTAACGTCTCAAAACATGAAACCATTCAGTACCGTAATCTCTAACCTTTATGTTGTTACTTAGAGCAGTTTTAACATAAATTTTTCAGGCATTAAAACAGCAGATGAGCTTTCAAAAATCATGGCTTTCTTCTATTATGGAGCTTCAAAACCACCTTGTTTGAATGGTATCCCTAATTCGCAAGAACAGATTCCTTTAGTCGATGTAAGTGTCAAGTAAATTATGTAAAGTAGTAAACTTCTCCAAGTCTGAAGAAAAATGTAATCAAATTTTGTTGAATGTGAAAAATATGTTTTTTTTCTTTTCAAACTTGCTATTTATAGAAGAATGGATAAATTATGAGTCTAAGAAGCAAACACTTATTATCGCCATGTTTCTCTCTTTCATGCAACGTGCTCTCTTCTCCATTTCTCTCTCGCTTTCTCTCAAAATCTCTCACCATCTCTCATTCTCATTTCCTCTTCATGGTTGGATTCGTTCCCATCTCCAAATTTCTTCATTTCGTGACTTCTTTTGATCTTCTTCCTCCATGGACTCCGTTATCATCGAAGCAGATCAGAGGGAAGCGTTGGCATCGCTCGCCCCTTCTCATCCGCTGCCACCGCGTAAAACGCATTCCTACGTTGAGCAAAACGAACAAAAACCGCATCAACCGACCCGAAAATATAGCCTTGACGAAGGCTCTTGCTCCCTGACGTCAGATTCCGAAGTTGTTTATTTCGATTCCTCCGACGGTGAGTTCTCCAACGAAGGAGTAGTCATCATCGATGGCAGAACAAGCGGCGAACGAGGCAACGGAGAAGATTACGGTTTCGCCACGCCACCATCAAAACCAACAACAACATCACAGCACGGTGAAAATAACGGAGAGGAAGATATCGAGTCTCTTCCGGAAGTCGTCGGAGCAGGAGGCGGCGTTGACGTGTTTAAGGTGCCGGTTCGTGCTGCCGTGAACCCCGGACGGCCGCCGTGTCTTGAGGTCCGGCCACATCCGTTGAGAGAGACACAAACGGGAAAGTTTCTTAGAAACATTGCTTGTACAGAAACTCAGCTATGGGCTGGACAAGAGAATGGCGTGAGGTATTGGAACTTGGAGGAAGCGTACGGTGCAGGTTGTGGCATCAGCGGGCAAGCGCGGCGAGGCGATGAAGACGCGGCGCCGTTTCATGAATCTGTAACGATCTCTCCTGCTTTGTGTTTGATGATTGACCATGGGAATAAGCTTGTGTGGAGCGGCCATAAGGATGGCAAAATTAGAGCATGGACGACTGATCAGTCGAATACTGCTTGTGTGGATGACTCAAAGCCTTTCAAAGAACGACTCTCGTGGCAAGCTCATCGTGGTCCTGTCAATTATATTGTCATAAGCTCATATGGTTAGTGTTTTTTAATCTAAGTTCTTGATGGTTTTGTTATTTGGATTCTCAAATCTTGTTTTATGATGCAGGTGATATGTGGTCATGTTCTGATGGTGGTGTGATAAAAATATGGACTTTTGATTCGTTAGAGAAGTCTCTTGTGCTTAAACCAGCGGAGAAGCATATGGCTGCATTGTTAGTGGAGAGGTCTGGGATTGACCTGAGGAGCCAAGTTACTGTCAATGGTACATGCAGCATTTCTTCATCAGATGTCAAGTTTTTGTTAGCTGATACAGTGAGAGCTAAAGTTTGGGCTGTGCAGCATCTCTCATTCTCACTTTGGTACGCTTTTATATACATATTAGTGTTTCTATAGAATTATGATGATGCCATTTTGGATATTTCAAGAGAGAGATCTATCTTGTGCAGGGATGCTCAGAATAAAGAGGTTGTGAAAGTTTTTAATATTGATGGCCAAGTCGAGAATCGTGTGGACATGCAACAAACGCAAGGCCAACAAGTTGAAGAAACGAAAGTGAAGTTCTTCTCAACACAAAAAAAGGAGAAATCACAAGGCTTTCTTTCGAGATCTCGCCATGCCATAATGGGAGCTGCAGGAGCTGTTCGTCGAGCTGCCACAAGAAGTGCAGGAGCTTTTGCGGAAGACACAAGGAAAGTAGAAGCTATTGTAATAGCAGCAGATGGATCGATTTGGACAGGAAGCATGAACGGTGTAATAGCTCAGTGGGATGGTAATGGAAACCGCTTGCGGGAAGTGAATCATCATCAGCAAGCTGTTCTGTGTTTTTGCACGTTTGGTGATCGGATATATGTGGGTTATGCAAGTGGTTACATCCAAGTCTTGGATCTTGGTGGGAAGCTAATTGCAAGCTGGGTTTCACATAATGAACCTGTGATAAAGCTAGCAGCTGGTGGTGGTTTCGTTTTTAGCTTAGCTACTCATGGTGGTGTTAGAGGATGGTATGTGACATCTCCAGGACCTTTAGACAGCTTAATCCGAACGGAGTTGTCTCAAAAGGAAATTACTTATGCTCGACAAGACAGTGTTAAGATCTTGATTGGTACATGGAATGTTGGTGAAGGACGGGCTTCACGTGGAGCGCTTATGTCTTGGATTGGTTCTTCTGTTTCGGATGTTGGGATTGTTGCTGTTGGGTTGCAAGAGGTGGATATGGGAGCTGGTTTCCTTGCCATGTCTACTGCTAAAGAAACGGTAACTACTTTTTCTTAGAGTTTTTTGCTTCTGTCCAATGCACTTTATGAGAAATGAGGCAAAACCTGTCCACTACTACTAATTGTGTTTCGGTTGTAGGTAGGGGTTGAAGGAAGTGCTGTAGGGCAATGGTGGCTTGATGCAATTGGAAATGCATTGGATGAGAGAAATACTTTCGAACGGATGGGTTCAAGGCAGTTGGCAGGACTGCTGATATGTCTTTGGTAGGCTATTTCGGACATATTACGTTTTTGTGTGTTCTCCATTGCTTGCAGGTGTACCAGACAACAGTCATTTCTTTCCTTACATAGCACCTAATGTCTTTCACCTCTCTTAAGAGTGTAAAGTAAAGCATATCTCCATGTTAACTATCTTTTGTCACCTCATGTCTTATAACTTTCTGGTTAGGGTGAGGAAGGCTATTAGAACACATGTTGGAGATCTCGATGTCGCAGCAGTTCCATGTGGCTTTGGCCGTGCCATTGGCAACAAGGTCTGTCTTTAAAGCTATCTTTCACTTGGTTCTGTGTAATCTGTGATGTAAGCTCCAATAATTAATGTTCCTACATTGTCTAAAATCAGGGAGGTGTGGGATTGAGAATCAGAGTTTATGACCGGATTATGTGCTTTGTGAACTGTCACTTGGCTGCTCACTTGGAGGCAGTTACTCGGAGGAACGCGGATTTCAATCACATATATCGGTCAATGGTCTTCTCCAAAGGACAAAGTGTATATACTGCAGCAGCTGGTATAGTGCCATACCTGTTTTTGTCTTGCTCACTTGGCTTTTCCACCTACTTATTTTGGCTGCTTTATTCTTCTGGCTTGCCATGGCCACTCTCTCTTGCAGCCGGTGCTTCAACATCTGCTCAAGCGCTCAAGAATAACCCTGTAAGAACTTATTATATATTAGCATTACAACCATTTACAGTTTTGGTTCCTAACTAATGATGATATTGTTCTTTTTTCTTTCTTTCCTATAGAATACAAACATCAACACTGAAGAAGAGAAGTCGGATTTAGCAGCAGCAGATATGGTTGCATTTTTCGGTGACTTCAATTATAGGTTGTTTGGTATAACCTACGACGAAGCGAGGGACTTCATTTCACACCGATCTTTTGATTGGCTTAGAGAGAAAGACCAACTTAGGCAAGAGATGAATGAGGGAAGAGTGTTCCAAGGAATGCGTGAGGCGTTAATCACCTTCCCGCCGACTTACAAGTTTGAAAAGAACAAGCCAGGTCTTGGAGGTATTTGAAATGCTCTGCAAACTTCTTCTAACTTCCCAAGAGCTTATCATTTGGAAAACTAATTACTCTCTGCGCTGTTCTTATCTCCAGGGTATGATTCAGGGGAGAAAAAGCGTATACCCGCATGGTGTGACAGAGTTATATATAGAGACAACCAATCAAACCAATTCTCTGAGTGCAATTTGCAGTGTCCTGTAGTTATGTCGACTGTAATGTAATGTTCCATCGCATGATCTCTCTTAAACTTTTCACCTTCCATCTTTCGTACCACCTTATGCGTTGTCTTTACAGGTATGAAGCTTGCATGGATGTGACTGAGAGTGATCACAAACCTGTCCGCTGTAAACTTCATGCTAACATTGCTCACACCGATAAATCTGTGCGAAGACAGGAGCTGGGGAAGATAATAAGGTCAAATGAGAAACTCAGAAACATGTTCGAGGAACTAAACACGGTTCCAGAAACATCAGTGAGCACCAACAACATTCTTCTTCAGAGTCACGACACATTCATTTTTACAATTAGAAACATTTCAAACTCGAGTAGAGCCATCTTCAACATTGTCTGTAAGGGTCAGACTATCAATAGAGATGATGGAGGCACCCTTGGTCTCCCTCGCTGGCTCGAGGTTTATTATTCTCCTCTTACGCCAATGAATCGCTGTTGTTTTCTTTTTCTTCACAAGATTTAATGATTAAGACCATTTCTATAGGTTTCTCCTGGAGCTGGGATTATAAAAGCAGATGCTTCACTGCAGGTGAAGGTTCATCATGAAGACTCTCACACCTCAGATGAATCAAATGATGGCATCCAGCAAAACTCATTGTCTGAAGACAGTTGTGACAAAGAAGTGACACTGATGATAATCGTCCAGGGAAGCTGCTCGACTAGAACAACTAGCCACTCTATCAAAGTCCGCCACTGCTTCTCAGCAGCCAAATCACTTAGTCTCCCTTATTCCAAACCAACTAGCCTCATGACAAAGAATCAAGAGGGTTCCGTTCGTTACCAGGCAGAGAGTAACCGCGGTGTAAGCTCGAGACACAGAAACGATGACTCCACTAGACGGGGTTGATGACATCAACAACTATAGCTAGATCTTAGGAGCAGAAGAACTGTGGTGAAGCATCCAGACCCAGTACTAAGATTCGGGTTTCATCGGGTTATATAGTTTCTTCATTTTTTCATTTCTTGATTCATGGGATATCAGAAAAGTGTAGATTGCTTTGTGACTGTTCTTCAGGGTACAGTGAACTTCTCCCTCTCGTAAAGTAGACATTACACAGCTAATGAACTCATTACAGATCTGTTATTCTAGTCGAGAAGCTCGAAATAGAGCAATGGTTTACAGGTACATAATACAAGTATATATTGGCTATATTCTTACATTCTGAGGAGACATCATTGTCCGAAGTCTCTACAAATCGGTTTCAGAGTGCATACATTCTCTTATTGTATTCACCATTAAGAATCTCTGAATCAGATGGCATACGAGACATAGAGAAAGACTGAGATTTGCTTCTCTCTTTCCTTATGTTCCTCAATTTAGATTCCTCCATCCTATGCATGACCACACAGTAGCACATGGCACCAATCGTGGTCAACATAATCGTGCCGCCGATAATAGTCGCACACACAGCCAACCACATCTCCTCTTTGCCCACAACAATATAAGAGAGTGAAACAAAGGCGATGGATATGAACAAACAAGCACACCACATGAGCTTGTTGATCACAAACACAAGCTTCTTCTTTGCCTTCTGCTCAATCACAACAACTGAAGTCTGCACCACAACAACAGCTAAAGATATAAACAGTGCCAAGCTATCAAAGACGAAGAAGACCAGAAACGGTGCTTGGTTTGCTATATGAGCTTGTCCTAGGAACGGTCCTTTGGACGGATCCTCTTCGTATTGACCGGGTATTGTGAAGATTGCTGCGAAAGCCACCGTGGCAATAAGCACAGCCACGACAGTTGCTGAGTTTATAGCGTTGTTTAGACCACTAATGTGAAGCTTCTTAAGTCTTTTTGCTATCTTCTGGACTCTCACACCTGTTTGCCTGGATTGCTGTAGCTGAGATTGTACCTCGTGTTTGATGTCGCTGACCGTTTGCTTCAGTTGCTTTGCTGGGTTTTGAGGCTTCCCGAGAGCTTTAGCTGTAGCCGCTCCTGCTTCCTTCAGAATACACACGAGCTCTGCGTTTCCTATCTTCTCAGCGATATCGAGTGGCGTATCTCCAGCTTTGTTTATAGGGTTCAGGTTAATTCCTTCAAAAGATACCAAACACCGCACTATCTGCAGAGAAGTCAATTAACAATTAAAATGATCATTCCATGATGAAGAATCCTTTCTATTACACTTTTCCAAATACCGAGTTTGGATAGTTGAGAAAAGTAAAGAGCCATTACCTTAACACGGCCCTTGTTTGTGGCAATGTGCAATGGCGTATTTCCTTTATTATCCTCAACACTCAAAACCGCAACATCAGGTTTCACCAACTCAACAACAATCCCATCATTTTGACCTTTTACAGCCATGTGAAGAGCAGTTTGCCCTTTTTTATCGGTTCTAAACCCAATGCTTGGATCATTACCTATCAGAGATTTAACAACTTCCACATGACCCATCCTTGCTGCAGAGTGAAGCGCAGTTTTACCGTTGTTCTTAGCTATCTTAGCCAAATTAGAGTCCGTCTCCAAAAGAAGATTCACCACATCAATGTGTCCTTGTGTAGCAGCTGTGTGTAACGCAGTCGTACACGATAAATCAGTTGTCATTGCCAAATTAGGGAATGTCTCCAACAGTTTCTTCAACACCTCTGCAAAAGATTAAGAAGAGCCAAGTAAGAAAACAGTCCACGGATGGTTCTATACTCTTGTTGAAATTGAAGAAAGTATAAATCTTTATACCGAGATGGCCTTGTTTGGCTGAGACATGAAATGGATCAAACCCATTTCTAGCAGCGATGGAAGCAGTTTCAAGGTCCATATGCTTCAACATCTCTTCAACAACAAATGAATGCCCATTCTCTGCTGCAGTATAAAGAGGAGTCTCACCTTCAAGATTCTGCTTTGACAACAACTCTTTCAACTCTTGGCTACTACCACCACCACTACCATCAGAACAACCTCGAATCAGGTCTTTAACCTTACTTAAGTTCCCGGTTCGAGCTGCGATATGAAGAGGCGAATCACCTCTTTTCCCTGGTGATTCATTCTTCTTCCTCCTCTCGCCTATAAAACTCAATTGCCTCTCCATCACAACACGAAAACTCTTCTGCTTCTCTAAAAACCCACCACGGAAACTCTTCTGCCTCTCCATTGTTGCTCTACCGAAACTCGGTAGCTTCTCCATAACACCACCACGTTTATGATTCTCTACAGTCACACCTCGAAAACTCTGTTGCTTCTCCAATGATCTTCCGTGTCTCCTTTGCTGATAATTCTCTACATTCACTCCTTGGAAACTCACTTGTTTCTCTAAAGCTCTCGCCTTTCTCGGTTGTTTCTCCATTGATTTCATCTGACTCTCTTGTGTTTGGTTTGTTATACCATTAAAGCTCTGTTGCATCTCTCCCACAGGACTGTTCTGCTGCTCTTCTTCCATTATAGTCATATCTATTTACTTCAATTTATCGTCGTTATCAACAAAAGTACCTAAACCCAGATTATTTATCTATCCCCAAATCTAACAAAAAACCCTAATCTAAATTACACACAAATCTTGAGAAAACAACAAACAGACAAGCTTTTGTTGATATCAAGGGGGAAAAAAACTAACTTTACGGGAAATGAAGAGAGTAGTAGAGATCAGTTTTCAAGTCAAATCGTCCTCAAGCTTTGGAATTGATTAAGATCGGAAAATAAAATTTTCAGATTGAAGCTGACTCAGTACCTCCAGAAAGACCAAGAAAAAAAAAACATTCGTAGAATCTGAGAAATCCAAAAGAACTCGAATTTCAACAAGGGTTTGAGAAAAGCTTTAGCCTTTTTTACAGTGCTCTCTCACCATGTTGCCGAAGATAAAGAAGCTGCGAATATAGAGAAGGAGAAGGCGAAGAAGAAAGAGAGAGAATGTCAGAAGCAGAACATCAGCATCATTATCAGTTTCAGCAGCCACAAACTCTTTTGTTAGTGCCTTCTTTTTAACACGCTTTAATTTTCACCTCACTAATAAAGTTTTTTTTGTTTGGGTGGGTAAGGTGTAAAATATTTCTGCAAGAGTTGGGACTGTAATAAATACTTATTTAAATGTTGATTAACTTTTAAAAAAATCGGAACTAATCTATAAGGAAATTGATGGAGGAGGTCTGTAGTGACTCTATTAGATTTGACTCTTTTATTGATGGTGCAATGACCACCTAATCGGAGTTAAAGTCTAAAGAAAGTAAAACAGGAGAGAACTTGTCATATTTACTCTAGTTGTACTTGTATGCTTTGTAAAAAAGTAAAGTGAGTATCATTTAGTTCGTTTTTTTTTTCTCTTTTGGTTTAACACTTTGTTTAGTTAATTAACGATTTCTCTCTTTTTTTATATAATGCTAATTAAAGATTTTTCTTGTAACGATAAAAACTGACGGTGTCTGAAAAACTTTCACTTCTTACTCTTTTTCACATTTCTAACCAAATAATCTTCTATATAGAGAAAATTATTAAGTAATTAGTTTGACCAGCTTTTCTTAGCTTAGTAATATAATCTTATTAAAAATGGGAACATATATTATAATAATAGAAACTTTCAACTTTTATTCAATGATTCTTTCTTCAAATTTCTAAAACCGACTAAGTCCGAAATTACTTGTTCCTTTTTATATATATAGTTGGGGTTGGGGGTGTCGTGCTAATATCCACACTAATTTTTTGGAGTTTGAACTTTGAAGAATAATTGCAATTTTCAAATTTGTATAGTGGTAAACCGGTGGTAAAGTATAATTAAAATTACCGAGGAAAACTGCAAGTTGAATTGAGAATGGTTGTGGTGCATAATATTTGAGAAACAAAGAAAATAAAGTTGTGTTTAAGGGTTATTATTCACTGTATAATATTTTGTTTACAATATAGTTCAATGTATTATGGGACCATCATCGAAGACCAAGAAAATATAAATTTGATTCTTCCGTCGATAAAATAATGAATAAATTTATCTATCCATCCATTCATAGTGCCCGATAATTTCTAGTCACTACGGACAAATAAAATAAACGAAGTTAACCAAAAAAAGGCACATGGTCGGCTCATTACTGATTATGCTTTATAATTGCAAAGTATCAAACATATGCCTAAGAAAAACAAACTTTTCTTCCAAAAGTGTCTGTTTTCAAATCTAATGAGGTTTGATATCACATGTCATCCATAGATCCAAAGTCTACCGATTTAAAATAGAATAATCAAGCAAATTGGTCAGATATATTTTGAGAATTGACATTGATCGAACTTTTGCTTTATTTGGACATTATATTATTGAAATACTTTTGTCACGATTTTCGAAACCAGTGAATTTGAGGACATTGTTGTCCCCGTCCAGGTGCAACGAAACGGTGACAATTTTTCAGTTTGCATTTAGTTTTGAAGAATCAAACTTGAATTTAGAATAGAAAACTGAAAGAACTAAATAATATGAAATAAAATAAATCTAAAAATCTATAAAATGGAATGGAAAGAGTAATATTTTCTGAAGTTTCTACAAATAGTATTTTTTTCAGACCGAAGTAGTATTTAAAATAAATTGTATACCCGAAAAAAGTGCATAGAATGGTTTTTTTGTTCAAACAAAATGGAAGGATCTATTGAGAAACGCAAATATGGGTGATAGGATTTCGAATGCATAATTATGAGACAAATTGATGTAACAAAAAGAATTAGGAGACAAATTAGTAGGTACCATATTTACTTTTGGCTTAATTGTTAAATACGATAAATGGTGTATGCCTACTTTCTGTTAATAAAAATCATCATAGAGAGATGTGGTCCTGTGGATGTGAATTTTAAAACACATGAATAAAGTTGTGACAAAAAAAGACATTGATAGACTATTTAATCAAAAATTTCAACGAAAAAATCAACAGAGTACCAGAAAAAATAGAGAGGAATTGACGATGCTTTAACAAATAATCGTTTTTAGAACTTCCAGACATTCTAAACAAAAAGAAATCGCATTATAAAAGAAGAGAAAAGTAAGTTGTTAATCTTGTTTATTGTAGGCGAATCAAATTTCTAGTAGATAAACAGGGACAAACATTTTCTAGGTACACGTCCGTCTCAGTCAACGCTTACTTAGTTTGACTTTTGACTCTATACATTTACAAAGTCCATTTTGTGTTCGCTCTTCAAGTCAAGGTACGATTTATTTATCGTGGGAGACAACTATTGGGGAAAAGAAGACGAAACTTTTTTTTATCTAAAAAAGAAAGGAGTTGAAATGAAGCCACAAAAATCCAAAATCTGCTCAAGCAAAGTCACACAAACATATCTATACATGGTCTCTCTGGCTCTGTCTTTGGGTTGGTTCATAAAATGAGGAATGAAACTTTTACCTTCAAAAGTTTTTACTGACCCCATGGATGCAGCTTTTGTATCTTACACTGCAACGCGTTAACTAACCTGTTAAAGGAAAGGAATATCCACGAAGATAGTTGGAGTCCACTCCCGATTCACGAGCCAATGCGACACGTCCGGTTCTTGCAACCTGCCATTGCGATTGGTCATTAGAATCATCAGCACAATGCATAAGTTAAAAGCAGCAATGCTTGTGAAACTGATTCACAACCAGAAGACGTAGCAAATGAGTCCAGTTTTGGTTATTGAATTTACCAGAGACTTACATTTCACTCATCTGTTTTAAGACTACAACTAAAAATATTTGGAATTTATCTGAACAATTGGAGCAGCACAATAAGAATGGTTTATTATAACGTTTACTAAGAGATCAGAGTAGATTGGTAAACAAACCTCGCATATACCGTAGGGCTCCAACAACCTTTGCAGTGCAATCATCTTGTCTAGATCCCCAGTAAGCTATATCCATAACCACAACCAACAGATGTCAGCACCAAATACAAAACACTAAAGGAAAAAGAGATTAAGGTGGAAAATCAAAGTCTGCTTCATATATTTTGTCAACCGGAACTATGATTAAGTCAAACAAGTTGAAGACCTCTGGAAAGATGTGAAACTTCAAATAACTCCAATTGAATGGATTTCTCATCTGATATGCAATTAGACCTGAAATAGGTTAAATATACTTTACCTGCAAAGTAATTGTGTGATCAGATACGTCAACAGCTATTGCCCTGAAAATACTAGCAATGTCCAGGACATCTCTTCTCGCAGCTGTGTTCACAGCAATCTTAATCAGCATCAGTTCTCTTTCAGCAAATGGCAAATGAGTAAGATCATGGACCTGCAGTTATCCTGAGAAAGTTAATAAATGATTGGCAACTGGCAAGTTACGGTACATCATGCTCAGAAATATGTTCATCAAGCTTGTACAGTTTTAGACTCTTGAATTAGAGTGTCCCATTCGAGTAAACATACAAGACCAGGAAATGATAAAGGAAAGTCCAGAAACAGTATGCAGAAGCTCTTCCTAAGATCTACATTTTAAGCAAAGGCCAAAAGGGAAAAGATAACAAAGGAAAGATGGAGCCATCAAAAGCTTTCAAACTGTTAAATATATAAGAAAGAAGGATGCCTTTTGTATACCCACCTCATGTACATCTACGAGTTTATAAAGTTGCTGCACCAATTTGCTGATCGATTCATCTGTTGCAGGAACAACTGTTGTAATGCGTGAAATGCCCTCAGTTTCAGCATGTCCTACAGCCAAGCTCTAAAGAAAAAGAAGATCGTTCAGTGTATCAGTAAACCCCAAGCACACTGTGTGTGTGCGTGTATGAGAGAGATAAGGACTATGCCTGAATATTGTATCCCCTTCGAGCGAAAACACCAGTCACAATATTAAGAACTCCTGGAGAATCATTTACAAGCAACGATAGAGTATGCGACCGTAGTCCACTCGTCTGAAAAATCAGAAAAGAATAACTTTGATAAATGGAATTCTTGTAATGCAAACCATATTCTGATACCTGGATTTTTCATATTTATATTTTTCAAAATCATGGCACACATCATATGGCTCTATCAATAGAAGTTATATATTGCTATAAAAAAACTCTCTTACATCTTCGCCAGTGAGAAGTCCCCAGTGAGCGTCGAGAACACGATGTACCATGTGGTCAGAAGGTAACTCAACGGGGTAAACATCTCCCTACATTTTTAAAGCAAAGACAACTTTTAACATTGCGCTTAGCAAATTTTGGAGAATAACAATAAAGGGCATTAGAATTGCATGCATCAAGAATTTTTCCTCTTCAAAAAGGATTTCAGCTATATGCAAGCATATTAACATCTATAGACCATCAAAAATTGTGCAATTCCCGACGCAGTGCCAATTGATCACAGACAGCCACCACATAAACGGAAAGAAAAACAGTGGCCTCTATAGTTCTATTTAACTTCATAAAATCGCCAAACCTATTAAGAAGCCAAGATCTTTGAAAGGAATATGAAGAACTTTAAGCTGAAGTTAATATATCTAAGATGGAAAGAATCACACACCCCTGCTGTTGATTCAATTTGAGGGACCGCGACTGCTTTTTTGCTACCTTGAAGAACACTAACAGGTGCTTGCTCCTTGAGATCTGGATAAGATGATGCTGAAAACCGCCAAAATGGAGCAGTTGCCCCCATCTTTTCCCGTCTCAGTGCTATCTGTTATTTATTAAAGTTGTCATTTCACTTTCCCTAAATTAGAAAGCACAAACTAAAAAATATTCAATAGCCATACAATCTAGTTATCCCAAAAATCAATTACCTTTCCTGTCCTGGCAATCTCTATGATCTGAAACTTTCTCAAATTTCTTTCTACAGCAATCATTTTTCCAGGATCTCCAGTTACCTGCAACAAAGCTTAAAAGTAATTACTAATCTAAAGAAACCAGATTTTGTTTTTGTTTTTTTTTCACTTCCTCATTATAAAGGTAGAAAGATCAATATGTTCATGGTCCTGCTTCTCTAACTTTCATAAAGAAGACTGATTACTCCCACAGAAATCATCACAGACAATACAATTCAGAATGCAGATTATAAGCATAGTAGTGTATCTGTTGAAGAACTTTCTTTCTCATTATATTAAGTTAGTAGACTGTCAGATATGTTGAAAGACATGCACCAAAAGTTTCAAATAAACCTTAATACACACATAAACTGAATCTGCGCCCCACAACAGAGTCTGCATGTCAATCATCATCAGATGAAAACATGATTTTTAATGTCTTCCAATGACTAGTAAGGGGATAAAAACAGAAACACAAAACCCATAGACTAAGTGCAAACCAAATATTAAGAACAACACAAAATCATAAGCAGATGTACCTCAATAGTCAATGCATGTTCAGCGATATCGACAATTCTTGCTCTGAATGTGTCAACTAGCCACATGATCTGTAAATTCATTAGACAGAAGCTAGTCAAAAATTCGAAAGAAAACAAACACCACCTCTGCACTAACTAGATCAAAAGCAACCAGAGGTACACTAAAATCGAATTTCCCATAGCTAAGGAAGACTACCTCTGGCCTGGATTCTGGATTTGCATTCACTTTTACAAGCATCAGTTCACGCTCCACTTGCGGTTCACTTGAGATATCTTCAACCTAATTAGCAAAATCCAGGGAGTAGAATAAGAAATCGCAAAAGTAATCTTCAACACAAACTATTCCAGAAGCAAAGCACAAATCTAAATTTTGCATAGTCCTAAAAAGCCCACTAAAATGAACCAAGCAAATTGGCTAATGCGTAAAGATGCTGCTGAGTGATGACACAAATTCTGATACAGAAATTGATAGAAGAAGAACAACCTTTAGAACATTAACGAGTTTCTGGAGTTGCTCCATGACTTGCTTAAGTACCCTTTCAGTTCCACAGACAACAATGGTGAACAGAGCCTTGTCTCTGTTCAGTCCAACAGCAAGACTCTCAATATTGTATCCTCTCCTCGCAAATACTCCTGCAATCCTATTAATCATTCCACTTTCATCTCCAACAAATACTGAGATTGTATGCTTCCTCGCCCTGTGTTAACGCCCAGAGTAAACATTACTGATTTTTCAATTCCAAACATAATCACATGAAAATGTTGATTTTTCAAAAAATTAACATATATGCTTAATATAACACACATCAAATAGGAACGGATGATTAGGAAATTAAAATTAGAATATAACTTTTAAGCAAATGCCAAAGGAAACGAATTCGAAGAAAATATTCACAGTACTTTGAATTTGGAGTAGTAGAGGAAGCTTCGGAGATCTTCCCATCGACGCTTCTTCTAACGAATCCTTCCATTCTCTTACCCACTTCATCGTCTCGATTCGAAGATATACCGGACAGATACGAAGTCTTACCCGGGAACGATACACGCGTCGAGGATACGAGAGTAGGCGAAGAATCGGGAGATGCCGATTTCAAGCAGCGAATGGATGAGGAAGAACTAACGGAAATGGTCGCCATTGAAGATGAATGTTTGCTACTGAGGTTTTGAAGACGACGACGAAATAGCAGATGAAAAAGGAACCAGACTACACTCAAATTCTCAACGCAAACGCGAAACAAAAACGTTGAGAGCGTCTAAGGTAATTTTAATGGCATTAAGAAAGCCCAACAGGCTTCGATTAGATAAGGCCAACACGTCAGCGACGAAGAAGTCAAGTTTATAATATTATCCTAATTTTAGGAACCAATTGTAATTAATGTGAAGTTTAGGGTAAAGTTCGCAATTAGTTAAAGAAAATAATTTATTTCCGGTAAAGCTACCGAAACAAGTGGACAACGATTAAGAAGAGTCCAATTTTACGCGGGACATGCCAAACAATGATTGAAAGGAAAAGTCAAACAAAGTCAATCTGACACAGCGTCGCCAATAATATCTTGTGAAGAAATTAAAAAAGAGAGAGAAAGAAAATACATTTGAAAATTAATTTGTCTCGAGAAGCGACGCGCTTGAGACGGATCTCACATAATCACCAGAACGAAGATTTTTCTCAAGAAAATGTGATTATCAGTTTGAATTTAATATATTTTTTCTCAGAAGAAGACGAAAAGAGAAGAAGAAGAAGAATTTCAAAATCGGAAAAAATCCGGTAGAGATGGCGCATATCGCGGGACAGCTAAAACGAGGAATCTCGAGACAATTCTCTACTGGATCGCTTCGCCGTACGCTTAGCCGGCAGTTCACGCGTCAAGCTTCACACGATCCTCGCCGGAACAATATGCGATTCAGTTTCGGCCGACAATCGTCTCTCGATCCGATTCGCCGGAGTCCTGACGGTTCTGACCGTCCGCAGCTCGCTGTACCGGATAATCTCGACGCTACTATGCAGCTTCTGTTCGTTGCTTGTAGAGGAGATGTTGAAGGTGTTCAGGATCTGCTTGATGAAGGAATTGATGTTAATAGCATCGATCTTGATGGTCGTACTGCTCTGCATATCGCTGCTTGTGAAGGTCATGTCGATGTTGTGAACCTTCTCCTTACTAGGAAGGCTAATATCGATGCTCGTGATCGTTGGGGAAGCACGGTAATGTGAATTGAATTGAATCGTTGTTTTTATTGTTTGTATTTTGTGCTTTTTGTTTGAAATTTGAGTTTTGTGTTGTGTGGATAGGCAGCTGCTGATGCTAAGTACTATGGTAACATTGATGTTTTCAACATTTTGAAAGCTAGGGGAGCTAAAGTTCCGGTATGTGGATTTGAGCTTTGTTATTTTCATATCTTTGATGTGTTTAGTTTACAATTTTTGCTTCTTGATTTTAGAAAACTAAAAGGACACCGATGGTTGTGGCGAATCCTCGTGAAGTTCCTGAGTACGAGTTAAATCCACAAGAACTTCAAGTTCGGAAAGCTGATGGTATCTCAAAGGCAAGAGCTCTCTCTGCTTCACTTTCCCTTAGTAATGTCTTAGTTTTTCCATTTGATGTTTTTTAACAAAGGAGTATATTACCTTTTCCACTTGCCAGGGAATATATCAAGTGGCTAAATGGAACGGGACTAAGGTATCTGTAAAGATACTTGATAAGGATCTCTACAAGGATCATGAAATTATGTATGTTTACTCTTCTCTTCATGAGTATCTGTCTAAGCTTGTACATCGTTGAAAGCATTTCTTATGTTCATAGTGATTGATGATATGAGATGTAAGATTATTCAATCATAGTTCTTATATAATCTTCTACGTTGTGTATTTTATATTTTCGGTAACATTTTCTGGAATTCATTTCATTCTCTCTGTGTTACTATTTTATCATCCGATTTTTATTGTTTACCCACAGAAATGCCTTCAAACACGAACTTACTTTATTCGAGAAGGTTCGTCATCCTAACGTTGTGCAATTTGTTGGAGCTGTTACTCAAAATGTCCCCATGATGATTGTGTCCGAGTATCATCCTAAAGTAAGCTTCTCCCTCTTTTTACACCTTACAAGATTTTCCCTCATTAAGCAATTTTGGATTCTTGGAAATAATTTTGTCGGCTTGGTGGTAACTTGCAGGGTGACCTTGGGAGCTATCTTCAAAAGAAAGGTCGTCTTTCTCTAGCCAAAGTTCTAAGATTTTCCCTCGATATAGCCAGGCATGCTCATTTTTTCTTTGCAAGATTGTATTCAAATTATAAATGCGTTTAAAAAAAAATCTTCTGAACATATCGTTTTGCTCTTCTCAGGGGAATGAATTATCTTCACGAGTGTAAACCAGAACCAGTAATCCACTGTGATCTAAAACCCAAGTAAGATAACTAAATAAAGAAGCATTTGCACGTTAATTTATTCGTGAAGATATTTTTGGGACCCTCGTTATCTAATTTCTGCAACTTCTTGTAAGGTGCCAGAAATATTATGCTCGATAGTGGAGGACATCTGAAGGTTGCTGGATTTGGGTTGATAAGCTTTGCAAAGTTATCATCTGATAAATCAAAAATCATTAATCACGGGGCCCATATAGATCTTTCAAGTAAGTTCAAAATGCTTAATTCCTTCTGGCTACCCAAAAGAAGTGTCCATATCTCATTTGATAAGTTTAAAATCCCAACGCACGGCCTCACATTTGCGACTCTCAGCAGAGTTCTAGCTCAGAATTGTGGGCATGTTAATCATATGATATGATGTAACATCAAACATCTAGATTTCTGAGAAACTTCGATATAAGTATTTAGTTTAGAAACTGTTTCTAGTTTTGATATATTCCTAAATATCGATTTTCATGAGCCATTATCCTGTATATTGTTTGCAGATTACTGTATGGCACCTGAGGTTTACAAAGATGAAATATTTGATAGGAGTGTGGATTCATACTCTTTTGGTGTTGTATTATATGAGGTAGGTACCTTTTGCATTCATACTTTTTGGTGTCGTCTTACATGAGGTACTTATTAGCTAGTCTAAATGGCCAAACATGTGTGCTAATAATGTTCCTCTGCATTTCTTGATGGCTGTATCAAGTCCAGGTTTAATCCACTCACTGTTCTATATGCTCTCTAAAAGTAGTTCATTCTGTTTCTCAACCATTGTAGCTGATATGTTTTTTCTAGCGTCTGAGGCCAATAAACTTCCCTAACAAATCTCATTGTATTAATGTATGATTGAGTTTATCTTAAAAAAATTCAGATGATTGAAGGAGTACAACCTTTCCATCCTAAGCCCCCAGAAGAGGCAGTGAAGCTAATGTGTTTGGAAGGAAGAAGACCTTCGTTTAAGGCCAAGGCCAAAAGCTGTCCCCAAGAGATGAGAGAGTAAGTGCAGTACTCTCTTTATCGACTTTATAACATAAATTGTAGAACTAGTTTTTACATTTGATTGGTTCTTGATCCTTTACCCAACCTCTTTCAGCTTATTGGTTCAATTGTTATTTAAACAGATTGATCGAGGAATGCTGGGATACGGAAACTTTTGTTAGACCGACATTTTCTGAGATCATAGTTCGATTGGACAAGATCTTTATACACTGTTCAAAGCAGGGATGGTGGAAAGATACATTCAAGTTTCCTTGGTAAAAAGCTTTCTCTTAACAACTCTGTATCATTTTTGTTTTGCATTTCTAGTTTCAGTTTAGTTAAAGCCGAAGTCTTCAAACAATTGTATAACGGACTAAAGTCAAGCTCTCGCGTATACCATGAGTTTGTTTCTCAATCAAATGGATGATTTTTCAGGAAATAGTACAAAATACTGGGAGAGGTTCAACTCAGAAACACGGAGAACACAGCAGCAATTCCTGATGTTTTACAATAAAATCGGTACAAAGAATACGAAAAGAAACGGCCCTCTCCGATTTGTCACTGTATTATCGTGTAACAATGTATAATGTATAATACAGAAAGTACTTGTTCGAGCTATATAGACTTCTCTAATGCACAGAACTGAGCGTTTTGAGATACAATGTATCATATTCAATACAAGTAGCAAGAAAGCTCTTTATTTTTGTGTTGTATCAAAGTCAAAGGTCTCTTCTTTTCCAAACACAGCTTTCATATATGGCTTTTTTGCAGGGGACAGCCAACAAAGCCAACAGGGTTGTTTGAATTTAGCCGGCAGTGAAGTCGTTATTAGGTAAATAAACTAATAATCTGACAACATCTCAGTTTCATACTCTCAACTCAAAAGAGCAATGAACTCAACCGGTTATCCAAGAACTCTAAAGAGCAAAGAGCAACCGGTTAAACTAGTTTAAGGACTTCAAAAAGAGTTATGGATGAGCTCACGAAAAGAGAGTACATGATCATTTAAAAAATAGAATATTTTTTTTGGTTATATTTCTTCCACCTAAAGGAGCTTACATTTGCTCTTGATCTTGATAATTCTCAGACAAGGGGAACAAGTTATGGTTCCACCAAACTTGTACTAGGAGAGTGCAAGCAATCAAAAATATTCAAAAAGTGCGCTTATACTAAATAAAAATTAGAGGAAAAAGGGTTTTAAAAAATAAATAAAAACTATCATAAACCATAAAGGCCCTTCACAGCAAACACATAAATCACTGAAAATATTTCCCAAGTTGCTTATGTATGTTTCCTCTTGTAGAGGCTGCTTACGCCGGTTGGCATCATTCGTTTTTTGGTATATTCAGTGGTTGTTGTTGATGTGGCAGTGGCCTCATTATATGCCAGATCAGCAAGACCATTTTCCAAAGCTTTCACCAGATTTTCGAAGTAGGTTTTGGTTACTGTAGTCAAACCAGTTAATTTCATCCGAAGAGCATCGAATTCGGAAAATGTTTGCGAGTCAAAAGATTTCAAGATAAACTCAACCAACTCTTTCTCTGCACATTGATGAAGCCTCTCCAGGACAGATTCAGCCTCCCCTGACAACATCACAACATGAGTTTTTAAAAAAAAATTAGCATACAATCAATGGACAAATTAAGTGTTTCCGTAGCAAAACTGACCTTGCAAATACTTGAAAATTTTTCGTTTGTCTTTTTCATGATCAGGTAGGTAGTATCCATATGCATATGTCCATTTCAAGACCCTCCTGCATTCGATAATCTACAACAGTAAAAACAATTACATGTCACTTCATAAGCCAAATTAAGTCTAATTAACTTATATATAGGTAATTTGCATACTGTTGGGGGAATGATTTTCGCCACTTCAAAATTATATATATATAAAGACAAAAAGGGAGTTCTAAGGCAAAAGTAAAACTATCACAAACCCTATAGGCATAGGTTCTTTCACAGAAAACACAATTAACTTATGCCACCAACATTTGTCTTTTGGTAAAAGATTTAGTTTGTTGTTGATTTGCTCTCACTATATGCCACATCAGCAAGACCATTCTCTAAAGCTGTTACCAGATTTTCGAAGTAGGTTTTGGTAACTCTAGTTAAATCAGTTAATTTCGTCCGGAAACTATCGAATTCGAAAATGGGCTTGTCTTCAGATTTCAAGATAAACTCAACCAACTCTTTCTCTGCACAGTGATGAAGCTTCTCGAGGACAGATTCAGCCTCCCCTGACAACAACAACAATCAACAAAACAACGTGAGTTTTTATAATTAGCTTACCATGTATGGACAAATTAAGTGTTTCCGTAGCAAAACTGACCTTGCAAATACCCGAAAAATTCTCGTTTGGCTGTTTCATGATTAGGTATGTAGTATCCATATGCATATGTCCATTTCAAGACCCTCCTACATTCGATGATCTGCAACAGTTACATGTCAGTAATTGTCCAACAACAATGTTGTAATTTAACAAAAGTCAAACTTTCATTGGTCATTCGTATAATAGTGGAATAATTTCGCCATCCCAAAAATTTACCAATCCCACTTGTTAGTGATTCATTCATCATTTCAAGACTAATGATAACTTTAATAATGAAAAGATGGTTATGATCAACTTAATAAAGCTTTTCTAGTTTTTTTGTAACTATGTAATTCCTTGACTTTTGTAAAGAGTTCAAATAATTTTTACTAACCTGAAGCCATGCCTTTACGGTGAATTGGAGCTCAATTTCTGGCTTGCACTGTTTGTCACAAAGCAGCTTAAGGTGCACTTGTTGCAACTTCTCCAGATCTTTCATAGCCTTTAGCCTCGACGATTGATTGGTTCCCCATCTTACATAGTAATGCATGTATTTGTCGATGGCCTTTTTCGCTGATTTTATCTTATTTTCAGCTTCATCATCAACAAACTTGTTGCAAGCCCTGTGAGTTGTCCATGGTTCAAGACAAACCCAACAAAACTGATGATAACACGGAGATGAACATGACATATGCGAACATCCTTGGTTCTTCTCAATCGGACGGTTGCATTTAGGACAAGGCTTTGTCCTAGTAAGAATCCAATTCTGGTTCTCGGACTCATCCTTGTTCTTCAATATCCATTTAGACACCGTATCACAATCCACAGGACTGTGAGCGTCGTCACTGCAGTTCCAGCAAAAGCTATTCGAACACAAACAATAAACATCGTAACAACTACTACCACTAACACTTCCACTTCCACTTCCAACACTAAAATCAACCGCGTATTCACATCCTGCACCGGGACACCACTTCATCTTCTTACCGTCTTCTTCAACATAAGACCTAAGAAAATATCTATAATACTTCTCCTTATCTACATCATTACTAACCTTATCGATCATATCTTGACCAACCGCAGCTGAACAAGAAGGCTCAGGACATTTAACCCTTAAACATCCCGGACCGTCATTGATTTGTGTAGTGATATAACTTGTCCAACAAGTTATGCAATAAGGATGACCACAAGCGACCGTAGCTATTTCCTCTCGCGTGTATGGTTCGAAACAAATTCCACATTCGATATTCTCTTCTCCGCCATTAACATCGACGACAGGCTCCTTCGGTATACCAACGGTTTTACGGATTCTCTCTTCGTCCGTAAACCATTTATCTTCGACTTTGCTAACATTCCAGTGATAGTGAAGAAGCAGAACGATTGCTTCGACTGGGCTTAGAGAGAGGACCGTTGAAACTCGTTCGATATCGTCTCGTTGATGCTTGCGAATGTCTTCTTCCTTGAGAACTGTGTAACTTTTCTGTGATGGTTTCATGATTACCTCCTCGGCGAAACCGTAATGGATTTCTCTATCATCATCGCTGTAATAAATATCCTCCCCTGACTCCGCATCGATTGTTTCTTCATCTGAATAATCCATGATCGGCTGAAGAAAACCCTAAAACAACTTTTGGGATTTTATATGAAGCAGACAAAACTAACTCCTGAGAAAATTAGGGCTTCGCTCTAACAAGAGCCTCTCTTTTTCTTTTTTCTTTTTCTTTTTTTACTTATAGAAGTTCTCTATTCTTCTAATCATCTTCTTTTAAAGGCTACTAGCAGCCCAGCTCAATTTGAGATTCTTCAATAAAAAAATTTAAAACTTTAAAACTTTTTACTTTTGACGGTTTTTTACTTTTAATTTCTGAATTAAAAATTATTTTCAAATCTTCTGTAGAAAGAAAAGTAAATGAAAAAAATAAAATAAATGAAAACTGTTTCGGGTGGAAAAAAAAAGAAATTCGAAGAGTAAAGGAAAAATTCAAAGCTTACAAGTTACGACTTCAAAGGAAAGTTTAGAAGTCATAACCAATAGGCAATACCCACGTTTTTTCATATGAGAAAACTGAAATGTATTAACTATTTAAAGCATCCTCATTAGATACCCATTCATTAAGTTTTTCATTAATGTAATATAAATATTTTATTATTGTTACTTTGGTCACCTGACATTTATTTTTTACCTTTATTGATGAAAAACTTTTAAAAAATCTCATTCATATTTTTAAAAATATGTCAAATTATATCTTAAGTATAATCATTTATACTACTTAGTTATTTTTAGTTTGCAAATTTCATATTTGTTTCTAATATAAAGCTTATACAGTATTAACTAAAATAGTACTAATTTAATTTGATTTTAGAAGTAGTTTGTGCAGCTAAGCATAAACTTTTTTTGTTGCACACAACTGAGTATCTTGAAAGCATTTTCATCAGTAAGTATCTCACTTACTTATTTCATCAATATTTTATTAATTTATTTGAAAAGTTTAACTTAAAAGTAAATTGGACCACTAAAACACTGACATATGTGATAAGAGTTTCTTTAGCAAAAGACATATCTATGTATCTTTCCTTTCTTTTAATTTTTATTTTATTTTTATTACTAAATACTCTCACTAGAGATCATGATGGGGGGTACTCTAAGATATAATGGATCATATCCTTGTAAGTAGCAAGCAAGCTCTTTATTCTTGTTATGTCTCAAAGCCAAAGGTCTATTGTTTCGAGGGGAAACTCAAAACTATCAACTCAAAAGAGCAACCAACTCACCAATGTTCTTGTCAGAACTACCACCTTCAGAGATAGCTTCACGAGCCAACACCTTAAGCTTCTCAACATTCTTCCTCATCTCTTTTCCTTTCTGTCCTTCCATGACCTCAACAACACATCTTGAAATCTCTTCCTTACTCGTAAACCCTTCTCCATCGGTCTTTACTCTAACCCCAATCTTCCACACATCCTCTATAAACTTAGCATTTGTGGGCTGATCCGTCCACTGAGGCATTCCCACCAATGGAACCCCTAAGCACAGTGCCTCCCACGTCGAGTTCCATCCACAATGTGTCACAAAACAACCGATTGATTCATGTGCTAAAACCTCCAGCTGAGGAACCCACTTTGCCACAAATCCACAGTCTTTCTCCAACGCCTCCTCGATAAATCCATACGGTAATTTGCTTCTCTTGGATTATCTAATGGACCACAAGAAATGGTATCCGGTTTGTCTAATCGCCATTGCGGTTTCCTTCATCTGCCTCTCACTCAAAGCCGCCAATGTCCCGAACGCCACATATACCATTGATTTCGCCGGCTTATTCTCCAACCATCTCAAAACAGACTTGTCTGGCTTTCGTTTGAATCCTCGAGGTCATAATCTTTGTCTTCTGGCAAGCGATTATCCAAGAACTATGACGGAATCCCCGGTCCAATGTTCTTCACCGGCCACTGATCATTCATCCATTTCACAGCCTGATCAAACAAGAAACATTCACAAAACTTTTAACCTTCTCAAAACGCAATTACATACCAAACAAAATAACTTAGTTAGCCTTACCTTAGGTTCAAGTTGATCAAAAGTGTTGCAGAGAATGCAATCGGCTCTTCGCAAATTAGAGAATTGGCTAATCACACATGCGAATATAGTAGGATAGGATCCTTTTTCGCAGGCGAATGAAGGCAGATCATTTTGGCTTAACAATGGGAAAGAAGGAAAAGATGCAAGTCTAGGGTTCTCGTGCCTACCAATGGGACATCGTAGGTACGTTCGTTGATGTGGTAGTAAATAAGACTAGCCAACCATGGATGAGTAAAATAGCCCACTACGTATAAACCCAAGTCCTTGGCTATGTCCAATGCAAAGGGCACCGATGGATCATAGATCAAAGCTTTGGGAGGATTATCTGATAACTTCTCTCTGTATATATAACATTACAAGTGCAAGGCTTATTTAGAAAGAAAGCAGTGTTTATATTATTACTTTTCTAATATTTCGTCTTCAGTGTAGGTGCATATAACTATTTATGTAATAATTTTTATTTTGATATTTTGTATTCGACTTTTTAATTCTCTTTGTACTTCGATATTGAAATGGAATTTAAATGAAAAAAAGTATGCATTAACTTGGAAAAAAAAGTAATTTTATCTCAATAATCTGAACATTTGGGGTCTTTTGGGATAGGCTTTTCAAAACTAATTTCGAATTTTAGGAGAAAGAAGAAGTCCAAAATATTCGTTTTCTCATTGAATTTCAAGATTTTGGTATTAAGAAAACCTGCCGGTAAAATAACCTCTCAAATACCATAAATAAGTAAGCCAGGGTATATTGGAACTTCATGTATGTTACCTGGAGATGAAATCTGCGAGACTACGAGCAGTAGAGTTGATGAAACGGGGAGTTTCTTGGAACTTGGCGTAATGGTGTTCGTGTGGAAAGAAACCGTCGTGTATGGTCTGGACGGTGATGGAGTCGTCGTCGTCCGTGTGAGGTTCACGGTGGTCTTTAGAGGCGATGATAACTGTGACGGTGAGTCCCTTTCTGGATAAGCGTTTGCCGAGTTGGATCATTGAGTTAATGTGGCCTTGTAATGGATACGGAAAAAACAGTACGTGACCCTTTGTTTCACCCATTTGATAGAACCCAAAAGAAAAACAATAAGTGGAGGATATGTAAGTGAAGTCAGTACACTATTATATATAGTATAAATATATCGTTATTTAAAATGTTGGATAAACTCATAAAAGTTATTAAAAAAAATTTTTTAACTTGCCACTGTGGGATGAGATGAAAACCAGGCACCAACTAAATTGGCCCGGATAAATAATTATTTGATTAAACTCTGTCGAATCTAAAATTTGAAAGAATGTTTCATTATATACTGATGTTCATAGTTGTTGATAAGTTTATTATGTGCAATGTGAGAGTATTTATTGAAGCTTATCTAACATTCACCTCCTTAAGCTTCAAATTAGTCTTCTAGAGGTCTTGAACTCCTATCAAACTCCTCATCTCTTTAAACTTGATCTTTGTTAAGGCATTTGTCAAACTGTCCCCCTTCTAGTTCTCGGTACATGCTCCACATCGATTACTTCACCCCATCTCATATAAAACATACCCAGATCCCTCCTTGATCCGTTTATAATATTATCCCAGGTCCAAATTTGATGTTTCATCAAACACTACATCTTTATTTACCATTACCTTTCGTGTCATTGGATTATAGAGTCTATAGGCTTTGGTTCCTGGCTCGATCCCAAAGTGTACAAGTGTTTGTGATCTGCCATTTAGCTTCTTGAGGTGTGAGGATTCAATCTTTGCATATGCTAAGAAACCGAAAACCCTTAGATAATCTAAGCTTGGTTTCTTCTCTCGCAATTTTTCGTATGAAGTCATTTTTTCAAGTGTTCTCGTTGGTACTTTATTGATGATATATGTTGGGTGACGAACTGCCTCTCCCCACAAGTAGTTAGATATCTTCATAGCCTTGAGAGTGCTCCTTGTCATCTCCATTAAGGTCTTATTTCTTTTCTCCACCTCACCGTTTTGTTGCGGTGTATAAGGTGTCGTGAGATGCCTCTTGATCCCGTTTTCATCGCAAAAATCAATGAACTCCCTTGATGTGAATTCACCTCCTCTATCAGTCCTTAAATTCATGATTTTCTTCTTGGATTGTTTCCCACAACTTGTTGATTCGCAATATAACTTTCATCCTCATTGCCTATATTGTGTAATTTGTTGCGTTCAACAGGGCAATGAATTGATGAAGGAACTACTTCCCTCGGACGAGAAGGAATGGTGACGTCTCCCATGGCTTGGTTACGTCGGCTATAGGTCTGTATGATCTTTGTGATTTCTCCACGAAGATTTGTGATCTCTTAAACCTAAAGCTTTGCTATCAAATAAAACATCTCAAACACACTTAGCTATTAAATAAAGAATAACTCTCTTTATTAATGTTTAGAAATTCTCTCAAAACTAAACACTCAAAAGCTCTTAATATTTTTGATATTTAAATCACAACTCAACTTTGATATTTATAGAGATGATAGCACCTTATTTTCCTATTGCTAATAGAAAACTTATTTTCCTATTCTAATATAATTAGATAATTTTCTTTTAAATTTATTTTATCTTTAACCAACTTGTTAGAGATATCTTAGACTTTAAGCTATTGAAACTTATCCAACAATATTTACTTTCGTTAGAATATATACTGGGTTCTAGAATATGTGTTTAGTTAAAATGAATTTGGTGTGATGTTTACAGAAGCAATCTTCAAGTTTCATGATGATTACAAAATTGTAACGGTAAAAGAAGTATTTTTACGAAGCATGTAGTAAACGTGAGGGGAAGATGAAGCCATAAGGGAAGTAGATTAGGTGGGTACTGTGGAGGAGAAAGCCATGAGTGAGAGATGCCACTCTGGAAGAGCTAGAATTCTAACGTTGTGTCAGGAGACTTAGGACCTACGTACTGTGGAGCATATTTGTCATGTTATATAATTTTAATGGATGTTTTATGGATACTTCAAAAGATCGAGATACTGTATAATAAGTTTTCTCAAAAAAATAAAATAAAGTATAATACTAATAATTAAATCGGTTTTAATGGATGTTTAAGTTATTTCAATCATAGTTAATCATTTGTTTTTGTTACTCGAGGCGTCAATGTTTAAGTGGTAAGAAAACTCTGCTTTTTTTACAAAACCTGAAGTTTCTACAGTCTGATCATATACTTAGCCTGGAGATCAGTTTGGTATTCGGATCAAGATTAGTCAGATCGATCATAGACAAATATAATGTTACTTATGGTTCACCATTATCGTACTAGGAGAAGAAGGAATAAAAATTCAAAAGTCAAGTAGCTATGTAAAATTCCATTCTATTAAGAAAGGTTTAATATAGTTTTTAAAAAGAAGGTTTAAAGTAAAAACTATCACAAACTATCTAAATTGCTAATAATAGAGTTACAAAGGGATAAAATAAAACTGAGGCTGAGAGATCGCAGTTGCAACTTGGAGCTCCATGTGCCTTGTTGTCCTTTTGATAACAGATTCAGATATTGTTGTTGATTTGTTTGCTCTCATCATATTCCTCCTGAGCAATAATCCAATTCTTGTTCTCAGAATCATCCTCTTAAATATCCATTTTGATACCGTGTCACAATCCACAGGACTGTGAGCATCTTCACATTCCACTAAAAGCTATTCGAACACAAACAATAAACATCGTAACAACTACTTCCACTAACACTTCCACTCTCAACATCAAAATCAGGACACCATTTCATCTTCTTTCCGTCTTCTTCCACATAAGACCTAAGAAAATATATATAATACAGTTAATACTACTCATTATCTGTTGGGTAAGCTTCATGGACTACATTAGGCCCAAGACAACTCTAACATGGAGGTTAGGTTAAGATAGGCTTACGGTCGAGTTGCGACACGGATATATCTCTAACATTAAAAAGCTTTTCATTGTTTCATTTTGAGTAAGTTTCTAAATATTAATAAAAATAGTTATTCTTTATCAAAAGCTAAGAGTGTTTTAGATACTTTATTGTCTTTGTCTTCACTACCTTATCGATCATATCTTGACCAACTGCAGCTGAACAAGAAGGTTCAAGACATTTAACCCTTCAACATCCTGGACCATCGTTGATCTGTGTAGTGATCACCAGGTCGTCTCTGGGTCATGGCAACATTGGCATTTGCCAAATTAAAAAAACAAATCTTAGGGAAATAGGGCCCAACAATAAATCTTCAAATTTAGTTTGCCTAAGGCCCTGAAATATTATGAAACGGGCATGGATATAACCAGTCCAACAAGTATTGCAATAATGATCGACCACAAGCAATCGTTGCGATTTCCTCTCCAGTGTATGGTATAAAAAAATTTCCACATTCTATATTCATTGCTCTGCCATTAACATCCAAAACAGGCTCCTTCAGCATACCAACAGACAATATTAAGGATAAATGTCTCACATTGGATATAGGTTGAGATATTATGTGGTATATAAAGGATATGGGTCAATTCACTTATTGCCAATTGGTTTTGAGTTGGAAGCCTAGATCTAATATGGTATCAGAGCCCAATCCACAAATGTCCAATCTGATCCATAATCGGTACAACCCAATAGTTGGCCCGCCGATTCTTGTCCAAAAATACCGAGATCAATGTCCAAAAAACCCATAATCTTGAGGGGCCCTATTAAGGATAAATGTCCCAATTGGATATAGGTTGAGATATTAAGTGGTATATAAAAGATATGGGTCAATCCACTCATTGCCAATAGATTTTGAATTGGAAGGCTATATCTAATACGCAACTGTTTTACGAATTCTCTCTTCGTCTGTAAACCATTTATCTTTGACTTCACTAACATTCCAGTGAATCAGTGATAGTGAAGTCGGAAGAAGCAGAACCATTGCTTCGACTCAGCTTAGAGAGAGAACCATTAAAACTCATTTGATATTGTCACTTTGATGCTTCTCTTCTTCCTTGAGAACTATGTAACTTTTCTGTGATAGTTTCGTGGTTACCTCGGTGAATCTGTAATCGAATTCTCTATCATCATCGCTGTAATTTTTTCTTTAGCGGGTCATGGATTATTCAGATGATGAAATAATCGATGAGAAACTAAAATGTATTGACTATTTAAAGCATCTTTCATTTAAACTAAAACTAATATTCATTAATATTTTCACTAATGTAATATCAATATTTTAATATTGTTTAATTTGATAATCTGACTTTCATTTTTTACCTCTATTGATGAAAAACTTAAAGAATTTCTCATTCATATTTTGAAAAATACATCAAGATATATCTTAAATATAATCATTTATATTAATTAGATATTTTAATTTGCAAATTTCATATTTGTTTCTAATATTAAGTTTATACTATTAACTAAAATAATACAAGTTTAATTTAACTTTAGAAGTATGTCATGGAGCTAATTATATACTTCTCTGTTGCACAAACATAACATTTTGAGATACAATGGATCATATCTTTGTAAGTAGCAAGAAAGCTTTTTATTATTGTTATGATTAAATACAAAAAATGAACTCCTTTAAAATTTTATTTTCAAACAAACCTCATACTGATTCAAAAATCATTTTTAGAAGATTTGTTTGGAAATAAATTTTTGAAATAGTTTATTTTAGACAATCTGTCAAATTCAGAAGTCTTTTTAACACATAGTTCATATACGGATTTGTTTAGAGGGGAAACCCAAAACCAATGAAGCCAACAAGTTAACTCAGAATTTAGCTGACAAATATGCAAAAACACTCAAATTGATAACATCTCAGTTCAAATTATTAACTCAAAAGAGCAACCAACTCACCAATGTTCTTGTCAGAACTACCACCTTCAGAGATAGCTTCACGAGCCAACACCTTAAGCTTCTCAACATTCTTCCTCATCTCTTTTCCTTTCTGTCCTTCCATGACCTCAACAACACATCTTGAAATCTCTTCCTTACTCGTAAATCCTTCTCCATCGGTCTTTACTCTAACCCCAATCTTCCACACATCCTCTATAAACTTAGCATTTGTGGGCTGATCCGTCCACTGAGGCATTCCCACCAATGGAACCCCTAAGCACAATGCCTCCAACGTCGAGTTCCACCCACAATGTGTCACGAAACAACCGATTGATTCATGTGCTAAAACCTCCAGCTGAGGAACCCACTTTGCCACAAGTCCACAGTCTTTCTCCAACGCCTCTTCCGCAAATCCAGACGGTAATTTGCTTCTCTCGGATTCTCTAACGGACCACAAGAAGTTGTATCCGGTTTGTCTAATCGCCAATGCGGTTTCCTTCATCTGCTTCTCACTCAAAGCCACCAATGTCCCAAACGCCACATAGACCACTGATTTCGCCGGCTTATTCTCTAACCAACTCAAAACAGACTCGTCCGGCTCGGTTTTGAAGTCCCCGAGGTCATAATCTTTGTCTTCTGGCAACCGATTATCCAAGAACTTTGACGGAATCACCGGTCCAATGTTCTTTACCGGCCATTGATCATTCATCCATTTCACAACCTGTGAAAATAATAAAATTCACAAAACATTTCAAAACCTTAGTTACATACCAAAACGCAACTATATACCAAAAAAAAACTTAGTTAACGTTACCTTAGGTTCTAGTTGATCAAATGTGTTGCAGAGAATGCAATCGGCTCGGCGTAAATTAGAGAATTGGCTAACCACACAGTTAAATATAAGAGGGTAGGATCCTTTTTCGCAGGCGAAGGAAGGCAGATCATTTTGGCTTAACAATGGGAAAGCTGGAAAAGAAGCGAGTATTGGGTTCTCGTATCTATCATTAGGAACATCGTAGGTACCTTCGTTGATGTGGTAGTAAACAAGACTAGCCAACCATGGTTGAGTAAAATAGGCCACTACGTATAGACCCAATTCCTTGGCTACGTCCAATCCAAAAGGCACAAATGGATCATATATCATAGCTTTCGGAGGATTATCTGATAACTTCTCTCTGCATAGATATATATAACACTACAGCTGAATAACATATTTGCATATAATAATTACAAAAAAAAACTTACAAGTTGGTGAAATCTTTTATTTTCCCTATAGTGAAATCTATTTTTGAAGAAGTGGTAAATATTTAATAATTAATTAACTAGAGCTGAATATTTTGATTAAAATTTAAAACAGAGTAAATCAGATTTTATCATTTTCTTAATTGACAAAGATAGAAATTCTATGTCAGACCATTTGGGATAAGGCTTTCAAAATTTGGACTTTAGGAGAAAAAAATGAAGTCCAAGATACTTTTTCTCACATTGAATTTCAGGATGTTGGTATCAAGAAAACCGGTAAAATTACCTCTAAAAGACCATAAATAACTAAACTAAGGATAAACATATACCTAGAGATGAAATCGGCGAGAGTACGAGCAGTAGAGGTGTTGAAACGTTCAAAATCACTGAACTTGGCGTGAGGGTGTTCGTGTGGAAGGAAACCGTCGTGGATGGTCTGAACAGTGATGGAGTAGTCATCGTCGGTGTAAGGTTCACGGTGGTCTTTGGAGGCGATGATGAGTGTGACGGTGAGTCCCTTTCTGGATAAGCGTTTGCCGAGTTGGATCATTGGGTTAATGTGGCCTTGTAATGGATATGGAAAAAACAGTACGTGACCCTTTGTTTCACCCATTTGAGCGAACCCAAAAGAAAAGAAAAAAAAACAATAATTAAATGGATGATGATATGTTCTAATTTTTCGGAGTCTCTCCTATGCAAGTGAAGTGGGTACACTACTATTATATATACAATATATCGGAATTTACAATGTTGGATAAAAGTTATTTACAATTATGTGATGTTTTTACTAAGCAGTAAGCATGTAGTAAACGTGGTGGGGAAGATGAAGCAATGAGGGAAGGAGATTAGGTGGGTAGGTCGGATGATATATTTTATTGCATTCGTTTTTATCCCTTTTATATTTCTGGACCATATTTTTTCATGTTATTATTATAGAATTTTTAAGGACTTCAAAAAAGTTTTGGACTAGCTCAAAAAGAAAAATATTTATGGACACCTCAAAAGAGATACTGTATAATATGTTTTCTCAAAAATATATATATATATATATATATCGATTTTAAATGGATGTTTAAGTTCTTTCAATCATAGTTAATCACTTACGTTTTTATTACTCGAGGATTCAAAAACTCTGCTAGTTTACAAAACCTGACGTTTCTACAGTCTGACCATATACTTAGCCTGGAGATCAGTTTGGTATTCGGATCAAGATTACTCGATCATAAACAAATTTAGTTTTTATTACTTCAACTTGCTCCTTAAGCTTAAGTGGTTCACCAAATAATAAAAAATTCAAAAGTCAAGTAGCAATGTAAAATTTATTTTCTATTAAAAAAAAATGTTTAAAATAAAAGCTATCACAAACTATCCAAATTGCTAACAACAGAGTTACATAAGGATAAAACTGAGGCAGAGAGGTCTCAGTTGCAACTTGAAGCTCCATGTGCCTTGTTGTTTTTTTTTATAACACATTCAGAAATTGTTGTTAATTTGTTTGCTCTCATCATCATACCCACACCTCAGCAAGACCATTCTCCAAAGCTTTCACCAGATTTTGAAAGTAGGTTTTGGTTGCAACAGTCAATTCAACTAATCTGATCCGGTACTGAGAGAAATTTATGGGTGGATCAGTTTTATTGCTGGATGGAACTTCAGTTTTATTGATAAACTGTTTCAACTCCACCTCTGCATAATTATGAAGCCTCTCTAAACCAGTTTCAGCCTCTGCTTGCAAATACTCAAAAAATTCTTTTTTGGCTTTGTCATGAATAGGTAGGTAGTATCCATATGCATATGTCCATTTCAATACCCTCCTACATTCGATAATCTACAACAGTAAAAAAGAATTACAGAATGTTGTAATTAGTCTAATAACTCAATGGTAATTCATAAACTAACCTGAAGCCATGCGTCTACGGTGAATTGTAGCTGAGTCTCTGGTGTGCATTGGTTGTCACTAAGCTCCTTAAGCTGACCTGATTGCAAGTTCTCAAGATCTTTTATAGCCTTTGTCCTCGACTTTTGATTGCTTTCCCATCTTTCATAATAATGAGCATATCTATCGATATAGCTTTTAGCCATTTCTCTCCTTTTTTCAGCATCATCATCAAACTTGTTGCAAGACCTGTGATCATTATATGGAGCAAGACAAATCCAGCAAAACTCAAATCTACACGGAGCTGAGCATGTCATGTGCATACATCCCAAGTTCTTTTCAATCGGACGCTTGCATTTAGGACAAGGCTTCGAATTCCCGAGTATCCATGTCGTGTTCTCGGACTCATCCTTGTTCTTGAATATCCATTTTGCCACCATGTCACAATCCACAGGACGGTGAGATTCTTCGGTGCAGTTCCAGCAAAAGCTATACGAACACATGCAAGAAACATCGTAACTACTGTCTCTCCCACTTCCAATACTAAAATCAATAGCGTATTCGCATCCGGGTGATGGGCACCATTTAATCTTCTTCCCACCTTCTTCAACGTAAGACCTAAGGAAATATTTACAATACTTCTCCTTATCTTCGTCTTTACTAACCTTAAGGATCATATCTTGACCAACAGCAGCAGAACAAGAAGGCTCGGGACATTTAATCCTCAAACATTCCGATCCGTCGTTGATTTTTTAGAGATATAACTTGTCCAACAAGTTATGCAATAAGGATGACCGCAAGAAACCTTTGCGATTTCCTCTAGAGTGTATGGTTCAAAGCAAATTCCACAGTTGATATTTAAATCTTTACCATTAACATTAACATCAGTGACAAACTCTTTCAAGATTCCAACGGTTTTACGGACTTTCTCTTCGTCCGTAAACCATTCATCTTCGACTTTATCAACACGCCAATGATAGTGAAGAAGCAGAACGATGGCTTCGGTTTGGCTTATAGAGAAAGCTGTGGAAACTCGTTCGATTTCGTCACTTTGATGCTTGCCAATTTCTTCCTCCTTGAGAACTACGTAACTTTTCTGAGATTGTTTAATGTCGTCTTCCTCGGCCATTCCTATAACTTCTCCATCATCATCATCGTTGTAATCATAATCCTCCTCTGATGATATATCGATCATGTCATCATCTGAATAATACATAGCCGGCTGAAGAAAACCCTAAAACGATTTTGGGATTTATAGGAAGGAGATGAAAGTATACTCCTCCGAAGATTAATTAGGGTTTCGCTCTAACAAGAATTTTTTTTTTTTTTTACAAGGTCTTTCTTCTAATCATCTTATTTATATAGGCTACTACTACAAGCAGGGCCCAGCTAAATCTTTTGGAGATCCTTTTTTATAAACAGATTAAAACTTTGTTAAGTTTTAAATGATAAAAGATCACTTCAAATCTTTTCTAGATACACTAGAAAGAAAAGTAAAGAACGTTCCAAAAAAATTAAAAAAAAAAAAAAAAGTAAAGAATAAATATATTAAGACCTCAAAACGTCAGAAGAAAGGAAAGTTCAGAAGTTTGGGTTTCATCTCAGAAAACTGATACAAATTTATTGTTTATTTGCGTCCCAGACTCCTACATATTATTTACATATTTTCCTCCGTAATATTAACATTTTTTGTTGTAAAAAAGTTCATCATCATTGATTTTTCTAAAATAATGTTTGTGCTGTATATTACCTTTTGTATTCATATTAATAAACTCATCAATATTTTAGATAATAAAAAGTTGCATAACCAAATACTTCTTTTGTTTTAAAATAAGTGTTGTTTAAGATTTTTTTACACATATTAAAAATTATTAAATTTTCAGTTTTAGCCCTTCTAGTTCTATAATATTAATAATTATTAATATATTCTATAAAAAAAATATTGGTCAATGGGTTAAATTAGCAGAGATAAAACCCTAGTTTTTACCAAACATTAACCTTAAAAATCTAAAACAATACTTTTACGGGGTTGTATTGGAATAAATATTTGGTGTGGTTTGAGGTTTAGTGAAATTTGAGACTATTTGATTGAATTTTGGTGAATTAGAAATTTGAGTATTAAATTATCTGAAATTTCACTTAAAATCATGAGATTTAGATCTTTATATTTTTTTACTATGAAATCTCACTTAAAATTTTTAAATCTAAATCTCTAAGTGGAGTGTATTAAAATGAGTATTTGGAGGGATTTGAGTTTAAATGACAAATCATGTCTTATTGAAACATGAATTTAAAATACTTTTCAAAATCCAGTGTTATTGAATTGATGATTTTAAATTATATACTAAAATGTAGTGTTATTAAAAACATGATTAAGATTTGATTAAAAGGTTTCAAGTGGGATTTGATGGGATTTTTTAGTTAAAAATACAAAGAACCAAATTCCATGATTTTAGATGAGATTTTAAAAAAATTAATAACAAAATTCCTAAATCACCAAAATTTTACCAAATCCTTTAAAAACTCACTAAAACTAAAATTTATCCAAATATTATGTTCAATACACCCCCCTAAATGTTTTCAATAACACTGGATTTGATTTTACATTTTAAAATCATAATCCAATAAAATTCATGTTTCAATAACATATGATTTGTCATTTTAACTCAAATTTCTCCAAATGCTAACTTGAATACACCCCTTTTAATCTAAAACAAAAAAAAAAAGTTAAACTACACTTATTTTAAATGGAGGAAGTATTATTTTCTAAATAAATCAAACATGAACAACATAAGTTCTTATCGATCGGACATTGAGCATGTCAGTCTTTTAAGGAGTTTCGGGACAGTTTTAAATCTTGGAATATTCGAGAGCAATTGCATCGCATATCACTAAATAATAGAGTATCCATGGAATTTGATATTCGAGTTGGAGTCTTGGAGATGCATCTAGCTTTGTTTAGTATGCGGTGAGCCGGATGAAATGCATGATCATCTGTTTTCTCATGCTCTTACACATATTGTTTTGTTTGACGTTGTTGGTGATTTTACACATGTATATTGTTTGTTTTTTGAAAAGAGATAAGGCCAAGAAAACAAATTAGAAAAAGAAAAAAAAAAGAGATTAAAGTTGTGGAACGAAGAAAAAGGGTGTTTGCCAAAGTGATTAACAGAGATAATTAAAGTGTAAAAACATCAAAATAAATAAAAATTTGCATGACTTATTGTTATGCTATCTTTAGATAATCCCCTCCAATTTTCCAAAAAAGAAAACTCATTTATAGCAAAGACTAATAACACACATAATTTAGAAAAGTATGATTTCACTGATATAATATTTTAGTAGTAATAGATAATTCAATGGAATTCATTATATAAAAATTAAAAAGTAACCATGGCTTCTCTATTCTTCAGTCCCAAATTTCCCCGGTACCATTTTAGATCACGTTGTTCATACCATTATAACCTCCGAAACGAACAAACACAATAACAGTTTAAACTTCTTAGTTTTGTAAAATCTCCCAAAACACACACAATTAAGCATTACAGATTTGCTACAATCAAGTTACCTCGCAATTTTAGCAACAAACTCATCAATATTCTTATCAGAATTTCCTCCTTCAGACAAAGCTTCTCTTGCAAACTTCATCAATCTCTCAGCATTCTTTCTAATCTCTTTCCCTTTCTCCGACATCTCATCCATAACTTCTCCAACACATCTCACAATCTCTTCATTGGTCACAAACCCATTATTATCTGCCTTCACCCTAACCCCAACCTTCCACACATCTTCTATAAACTTAGCATTAGTCGGCTGATCGCTATAAGCCGGCATTCCAATCAAAGCCACTCCTAGGCTCAATGCCTCTAAAGTCGAATTCCACCCGCAATGCGTCATGAAGCAACCGATTGATTTATGTGCAAGAACTTGTAGTTGAGGACTCCAGTTCACTATCAACCCTTTATCACCGATTTCCTCTATGTAATTACTTGGGAGCTTCTTTGTTTCCGTTTCTCTAACCACCCATAAGAAGTTATGGCCGGTTTGCTTTAGACCGGCCGCAACTTGGAGCATTTGCTCATCTTTGAAGACAGCTAAGCTTCCAAAGGAGACGTAGATCACTGAACCGGGCGGTTTTGAGTCAAGCCAGTCCATGCATTCGTTAACTTGGGCATTGAAGAGGTTGATTCCGTAGTCTTTGTCGCCTGCTAATCGTTTGTCTAAGTACATTGATGGAATCATTGGTCCTATGTTCTTGACCGGCCATTGGTTCTTCATCCATTGTAGCACCTGATGAGAAAGTAGCATTCCCATAATATGCAGTTAGTTATGGGTCAGTCAACATGTCTAATGTTCTCATATACATTACTTTCACAATATGCAGCTAATTAGAAAATCGGTTGAAACAATACATTTTTGAGATATTTTCCTTAAATGGTTTATAGAAATTATTGGATAAAAGAAACTAGATAAATGTTTCATTTTAAAATTATTTTCATAAACATATAAACTGCAATAATAATATCAGAATGTTTTAAAAAATAATTTAAGATCTTATTTGGTAAGTCAACAAAGTGAGCGTCATAGGGATTCGGGAGTAATTCTGCCCTCTCCTAAATTTGCAAAACAAAAAAGTCTGAGGTCAGCAGCAATGTCCACTTTATTGTGTACCAGCTACACTAGCACACCCTAGAACTGAGAAAAATCTCAATTTTGATAGGGACACATCACATGTCTAGCACATTTGTATAAAAATCTTAGAATAATCAAAAGGTATACATCGGGACACGTATATTTGAGACAATTGCCACGTTAAAACGCCATCCAATCGCATAAGATATAAAAATATAATACTACAACTAATCAGCACCTTGGGAAGTTCGCCTAATCGATATCCATTCCCTCTAAAATACAGTATGAATGATGTTCTTTTTGTCGTTAGAAATAATGACGCTTTTTTAAGTATTTTTTTCTGCTTTTTATACATTAAATTATTGTTTTCACCACGAACCTATGCTTCAACCATATATGGTAATGAATTATTTCGCAATAAGGCCTAAACCAATATTGGAATCTGCTAGTGTGTTATTGCTTGGTTTTCATCTTGATAAGGGTCACATCAAGTTCTAATTGATTAAGTTACTCGGTAGGATAGAATCCACTATCCACAATTATTCACTTGGAAATGTTTTTTTTTTAATTGGATTTCATTTTGCAGATAAATTAACCCAAAAAAAAAAAAATAGACAACAAAAACTCTAGAGTTAAAGAAATTACCTCGACTTCGAGTTCGTCGAAAGAGTTAACCAAGAAGAAGTCAATGTCGTCAACATTAACGAACTGACTACTAATGAGCTCAAACAACGGCCGGCAAATGTTATTGTCGTACAGAAACACCGGAAGGTCATTACCCTTCAACGGAGGCATCGCAGGCAAAACGACGTCGTCTTGAAACTCTTTAAACTCTCCACGCAAGAAGTTAATATAGATGGCGTTCACGGTGGAGTTTTGAGTGAAAAACGACGCCGCAGAAACGCCTGGATGTTTCCTGCAAACGTCAAGAACCCAAGGACAACACGAGTCGTAAACGACGGCGTTTGGTTTGGGTTCCATCGAGGAGATAAGTTGAGAGAGGCTTCGAGAGACGTTTTTTTCGAACTTTGGGAAGTATTCGGGAGATGTGTCGGTGGATGGATGGCCTTCCTCGAAGCCATCGTCGATGGGGACGAAAGAGATCGGAAGAGCGGTGGCTCCGCCGGCGATGGCACGACCAAGGATGGTGTTGTGGGTGGAGGATGTTGTGAGGAATGTGACGGAGACGTTTTTGGAGATTAAACGTTTTGAGAATTGGAGGAGAGGGTTTATGTGTCCTTGTATCGGAAATGAGAAGACTAGCACTTGTGTTTTCGCTTCTTCTCCCATTTTGTTGTTTTCTCTCTTCTCTTTTTCTTAAGTTTTTTTTGTTTTGTTTTGATAGTAACCTTGTTATATATATGGGAAGAGTCGGAGAGAGTGGTATATATCGAATTTTTTTTTTTTGTAACGTACATATCGTAAAGAATAACATTTATCGGATTCAACTTTTTATGTAAAAGATTTGTTTCTACATGTTTCTTTACCAAATAGGACAAGCAAAAAGGTTTGGTGGGTTAGTGATTTGGTTTTGGTGCGAATACTATTTTAAATAAAGGTTTCAATCCCGGAGTTAGATTTAATTGAAGGGATCATTTGTTTTATTTTAGTTTTCCAGCATATGTTGACAAAAAAAGAGGATTATCGAGCACATAAAATCAAGAGTGAAGATTTGGACTTATGTTAATTATCGTATAAGCTTAAATTTAAAAAATTTCCTTCCGTCAATCTTTTTCCCATCTATCATATTTCATCTATAATTTCCTTTACCATTAACTTTCTTTTTTGATTATATATGTGGATTTTTTGTCTTTGATTTCTACTACTGGCTTCATTTTCTCATGTTAATATATATTTGATTATTTTCATTCTTCTATCGTTTTTCGATATATATATTTGTTATTATTTTTCATTTACTGTCTATATATATTTTATTTCTGTTGAACACACAAAATGTAATTCTTGTATATTTTTAAAACAACCAATACGACTATATGGACAAAATAGTTTAGCATGCATGTTTTAAGAATACTGAAATGCATATACCATATGGATTACATGACCATTAAGTTTGAGTGACAAAAAAAAAAAAAGAGACCATAAAGTTAATTGTAACTTCTATTTTATTTGTTATGCTCATTATCCAATTCTTAAAAGCTGTTTGTACTTTGTAAAATTAAATAACAACTGCGATCAGGGCAACTATTAAGTACCTTTTTTGCTAAATTCTTAATTGATGCGACATGAGCACATATTCGAATATCTTCTCCACATGTAACATGACACATTGGTTTAAAGAGGTATTAATTTCCTAAGTACTATTTTATCTTGTGGCTGGCCTCAAAGGATAGACTCCACAACTCGGGATATACTTCTTCTGACTGGGCATGAAATGTACATGCATCATGGGTCCTTTGTACTATTGGGAATGACTCACACTCGCACTTATTCTCCGACTGTGAGTTCTCAAAGGATATTTGGTGCTTTTGCTGCCAAAATTTCTCCGAACCTCCTCTCTAATTACAGTCAATATCAAAGCCGGGTTCAAGGTGTGCCGCTAAGATTTTCAACTGTTGTTGCAACATGTGATCTACATGATTTAGAAAGAGCGTAATAGTAGACTAATCTCCTTCACGCTGGAAGATCCGCTTTTATAAATCTATTTACTTTGATTAATATTTTGATTGTATAAACTTTCCACCTTAAGTGTGGTTTGGCTCATTTTTGTCGGTTCGGTTCCATGTGAATGTCTTCTAACAAAAAAACTACACCTGGTTATTTCTTGTATTATTTTTTGTTTACTTTGATGATAAAATTAACATCAAAACCAAATTAAAAAAGAAAATTAATAACAAGATTTTAAGCTTCAAACATTCATGACGGGGGTAAATAAAAGATCAGACAATCGTGTGGCTCAACACCAATGTAAGTTTTTTGACGACAACAACAACAACAACAAAAAGAAAACTAAAAAAGAAAAAAGATAATAATTTTGGATATGTGGGTTAGGTTTGTGATGGTATAGCAATTTCTATCCGTTAGGTTTGCTCTATCAATACAGTCTCTCACACCAATAACCACACATCCGTCCATCTAAATTAACAAGGATTTAATGAAACTACACGTACAGATACTTCAAAATTTTCTTTTTCTTTTTTTGTTTAAACGAATAAAGAAAGAAATACTGTATTTTGTTCTCAACGACTTCCAAATGTAGATTTAAAGTGGCATAACAATAACAATAGTAATAAATAGAGAATTACTGACATCCTTTTTTATTAAAATGTTCTATTCAAAAAATTTGATTGATAATTCTGAGTCTTTTGGCTCATTCAGACGTCTATGTAGCGATGTTGTTTATATCTGAGATATAAAAGAGACTTGACGTGATATACCACTTCACATTCTTGTCACCTTCCCAGAAGGGAAACTAAAATTGTAGCGCGCGGTTGATGTCATTGCTTATGTAAGCAACAAATCCATATTGCAAATCTAAAATCAGTCAGTTTTATTCGGCGTGTAACAGAACTCAGTTTTATCAAAATTCTTGGGGCCAAAATATTTCTCTTTGAACAAACTTTGGCCCAGTTTAAGCCCACATGCTAATATTGAAGAAGTATTTTCGATTCCGGTTCGGTTTGATTTAACTGAATTAGTTTCGGTTCGACTAGGCTAAATGACTCTTGAACCAAAACTAGACCGTACTCCGGCTTCAGCCTCCATCTCCAAGCTTCGTTCGTCACCGTGTGGGTCAGTGTAAAATCCTTAAGACGGGAGATTAGGGTTTTTGGGGGAGATTCCATAGCATATATGGGGAAGAAGAAAGGAAGCAAAGCGGCTTCTTCAGATGATTTCTTACAAACCCTTGAAGATTTCACCAGCAAAGAGAATTGGGATAAATTCTTCACTCTCAGAGGCAAGGACGATTCATTCGAGTGGTATGCTGAGTGGCCTCAGCTCCGTGACTCGCTCTTACCTCTCCTCAAAGATTCCTCTTCTTCTTCTTCGTCTTCTTCTTCTAGCTCACTTCAGATTCTGGTTCCCGGATGTGGAAACTCCCGCCTTTCTGAGCATTTGTACGATACCGGCTTCCGTGGCATCACCAATGTTGACTTCTCCAAGGTTGTTATCACCGATATGCTTCGCCGGAACATTAGAACTCGGCCCGAATTGCGTTGGCGAGTTATGGATATAACAAAGATGCAGGTTTTGCTTCCTTTTTCAACTTTAACTGCTCTGTTTTTAACTTATCGTTGTTCTCACTCATTCTCACACAAGCTTTACTTCTTCTTTCCTCAGTTGGCTGAAGAATCATTTGACACGGTTCTCGATAAAGGTGCTCTTGATGCTTTGATGGAGCCAAAAGTTGGTACCAAGCTGGGAGAGCAATACTTATCAGAGGTTCTAATGAGCTTCTTTTGTTTAATTTGCATTATAGTTGGATTAGTTTAGAATGAAAGTTATATTCTTTTAAAGCTTGGATTGGATTCAGTTTGATCATTAGTTACTCTTTTCTCACTCAGGCCAAGCGGGTTCTGAAACCTGGGGGGAAGTTTATCTGTTTAACGTTGGCGGAGTCTCATGTATTAGGTACTTCCACCACCTTAGTTTTTGTTATCGTTGTTGGTGAAACTATTCCATAGTTATCGTTTTCTTCATTATATTGGTCTGTTTAGCTGAGATTCTTAGTGTTTTTGCAGCATTGCTGTTTGCAAGATTTCGTTTTGGTTGGAAGATAACTGTTCATTCAATCGCTCAAAAACGCACTAATCTGAAAACGTATATGGTGGTGGCTGAAAAAGAAACTTCCATTGTATTGCACGAGATTAACTCATCTTTCGATCTTTTATCTCTTGGTCGAAATGATTGTCAGGTAACTCTTTTATCTCATGTTTTCTTTTATTTCCTAGCTCTTGAAAACTTTTAATGCGTTCTACTTCGATGTAATATATGATTCTGGATTATATTTTAGGGTTCTGGTATGCGTCAAGCCATCGAGAGTGAGAATCAGATACGTAAAGACTGGAATAATGGCTCAGACTTATTGTATTCTCATGAAGATTTGAAACTTGGTGTTAAAGGAGATTTGGCTGAATTTACTGAAGGTCGCCGTATAAAATTTACTTTGGGTGGCCAAGGAAGCAACTTCAGTTATAGGGCTGTGCTTCTTGATGCTCAGAATCTGACTGAACCATTTGGGTACCATTGTGGTGTATTTCTTGTCCCCAAGGTAAGCTTTTTGTCTACATCATAAATTCTTGAAATTTATCTTCGCCAAAAGTGCTGTGGATATTTAGTTTAATTGTGTTTGAACTATTAAAAGGAGTGTTAAATTTCAGACTCGTGCTCATGAGTGGCTGTTCTGTTCAGAGGAAGGACAGTGGCAGGTTGTTGAGAGTTCTAAGGCCGCTCGTCTCATAATGGTAAGCTTTATATGTAAAGCTCATTATATTCACCATGTTATCTCCTTGATCTATTCTAGGCATGAGCATCTAAATAAATCTCCGTTTCCTTTGTGTAAGGTTTTTCTCGACATTAGCCATAGTGGCGCCACCATGGAAGATATCCAGGTACAATCTGCATTTTTAGTTGTCTAATACATTGTGCTGTTTACTTATTGATTAATTTTATCTTGTTAAATTTTTTCATCTCAGAATGATTTATCTCCCATGGTGACACAACTAGCTCCTAGAAATGATGATGAAGAAGCTCGCATTCCGTATGTTTATCATTCTTATTTCTCCTTATTCTCCATGTTTTCAATGCAACAGTTGATTTCTTAATTGTTTTATAATCCTAGCTCATACTATTTCCCACATTGTCGATTGTTAATTATTAGTTGAATTGACTTGTTGCTGCAGGTATATGATGGCAAGTGATGGGATCAAGAAGCGTAATACTGTCCACGAGGTGTGCTCGATTTACAATGCAATTAAACACTTAAAAACTGATATTTGTTGTCTCTTCCATTTCTTGCTTTTCGAAGATATGATCATTGTGTCTGTTATTGATCTCCGCAGGTGGACTTCTATCTACCACTATAGCAGATTTTGAATAATTTGTTCTGGTTGATAAAACTTAGTTACTTATGGGAATCTTCTTTTGTTTCTTACTATCCATTTCTATCTTTAGGTTACTTCTTCCTTGACTGGGGACGTGGTCGTTGAAGATGTGGTTTATGAAAGCACTCCTAGTAATCCCGGAGGCTTATCTACTTCTAGCGACTTGGCATTTCGACGCCTTGTATTCAAAAGAACTGAGGGTTTGATACAGTCTGAAGCTTTGCTTGTAGAGGATGGTGAGATTGTTGATCAATCTCAGAAAGAAGAAACCAAAAATGTTTCTCAATCAAAACGAAAGGGAAATAGAAAACAAAACCAAGGTAAATATTTACTTCTATAGGTGTTGTGATACAGACATTACAGGTGAAAATTTCATGCTCATTTTTGCTTGAATCCATTTCAGAATCAAGTGGACCTATCATGAAGGTCTCTCATGATTATTTGGCTAGCTCTTACCATGCTGGAATTATCTCTGGGTTCACATTGGTATCTTCCTACCTGAAGAAGGCTGAATCGTGTGGGAAGATGGTGAGCATTATTAAGTCATGGCCTCGTTGTTCCTATATTAAGTTCATGGTGCAACCGCTCTGAATTGTTTATCTTTGTCTCGTACTGATCCAGCAACATTCTGATACTTTTCAGGTTAAGACTGTTATAATTGGTCTTGGAGCAGGATTACTTCCCATGTTCCTCCATGGATGCTTTCCAGTTTTTGATATTGAGGTAATATTTCTGTTTCAAAGTATTAATCAAGATGAGTATTTCGGTTGCCACTTATGATGATGGAATCTCGTTGAATAGGCGGTTGAGCTTGACCCGGTAATGCTTGATCTTGGCAAGGATTACTTTGGTTTCACACAAAATGATCGCTTGAAGGTAATTTTTTCTCGTTAAAACCAAAGTACTAATCTTTGTCATATTTATATTTGATTCTCTCATTCGCACCATCGCTCAGCTTTTTCGCATTCTTACAATAGGTGCATATTGCTGATGGGATCAAATTCATTAGAGATATAACAAATGCTGAAACTTCTTCTGAGAAAACCTCAAATGGGGATTCTACGGCTATTATTGCCAAAAGCGGAACCTGTCCCGACATTCTAATTATAGATGTCGATTCAGCAGATTCAAGGTAAGCACAAGACCAAGTAATATTACATTTTATATGAATCTTCCCACATTGATTTGCTGATTTTTTCTTGTCTGCAGCGGCGGATTAACCTGCCCTGCATCTGAGTTTATCGAAGAGACATTTCTTCTTTCAGTTAAGCAAGCTCTCCCTCAGCATGGTCTTTTCGTAGTGAACCTGGTCTCGAGGTCACAATCCACCAAGGATATGGTAGTATCAAGAATGAAAAAGGTAAAAGCAAATGTGATTCAATCCTTCTTAAATCTGAAACTATTAACATGAAAACTAAGTTTGAGTCTCGAGTTTTAGAACTGATCTCTTTTGTTACATTTTTTTGGGTAGGTTTTTGATCAATTGTTCAGCCTGCAACTAGAAGAGGAAGATGACGTAAACGTGGTTCTCTTTGGGCTTTGCTCAGAATCTCCAATCAGTGAGAGCGATATTCCAGAATATGCAGTTATACTGGAAGGATTGCTCAAGTGCCAGAGATTGGAAACGAAGCAAAGCATCATAGACGCTACAAAGAAGTTGAAATGCTGGAAATAAAACAATCTTTATTTTTAAAAAGTTCATTACTTGTTTTAAAAGATATGTTGCAATAAAAATTTCGGTTATAAGTTGTGACTGAAAACTATTGAGATTATACTACTAGTTTCCTCCTTACGCAAATGGAATCAAGCGTGTGGTTATTCAAAACCTTTAATAGTTAGACCTACCAACTTATTTAAGCATTCAATTTGGATGATAGTGATGTTAGAATGTAAGTTAAACATCAATGTCTTTGATTAATTGTTGCATTTTTGGAAACTACTCGTATTTGTGGCTTATTGAAGGTTTTGAATGAATCTGTATTTGTTGCTTATTCAAGATTCGAATGATCCATATTGTTCCCATGTCCTAACCAAGGGTTCGAATTCTGTATAATGGTTGTACCAAATAATTTGACATAGGCATATTTTGGTGCGTACGTATTACGTAAGACTGTTTTTATTTAGTAATATAAATTGAAATATACCAAAATAACAAACAGGTCGCCGCGCAGAGCAGACACAAGAAAAATAGTGACAAATAAACAAACACCGAAACCGCGTGGGTCCGACGTGGAAAAGCTGATTAATGGAACATTTTGTAACCATTTTTAATATTTTGCATGTAATCAAGATATATATTTTTTATTTTGGGGATATTTGGTGTGCTTAATCAAGACATTGTTGTTATGTGTCTTGTTTATAGATTCCACTAATGGTATAACTATAACATATTGTTGACAAATTATATCTTATGATATAACATATTGTTGACAAATATTAAACATTTAATTTGGGCAGAAAGTTAGCCTTTTGCTGGATTTGTTGCTACGGTTTCAAATTCAACTCTCCGATTAAGTTTGAATATGACATTTTTTCTCTTTTAATAATTCATTTTTTTTTATTGAGTATGAGTTTGATTTTTGCTTTTTCATGATTCATTTTTTCTGAATGATCCGAACCTAATTAAAACTGAATCAAACTCAATATTCTGATTAGTACAGTTTTATTTCTAGTTAGGTTCAATCTTTTTTCTCTTTCCTTTGGTTAGTACTTAACTATCTAACAAGGATCACTATATTACTGAGTAAAAACATAAAAGAAATATATATATAAATAAAAACTCATGAAATTGTATAATAGTCTCTGTGTGAATGTACTCGGATATCAACCAAAGAGGACACTGCATTAACCTCTTTCATAGAAAATTTTCAAAGAAAGCAAAAAAAAAAAAACAAGAAAAGCAAAAAGTTGAAAAAGAAGAGACAGATGCAGCAGAATTGGTCAAAATCTTTTTGACAAAACTAAATAAAAAACAATCAAATGTCACTTTCGAAATAATTAGTTTTATTAATTTATGTTGAAAAATAACGAAAGCGACTTCTATCTGGGACTGGTAAAAGGACCTCTCCTCATTGGTTGTACATTAGCTGTCAAAAAGTATTTTACATTTCATCTCCATTCGTAAACTCCAAATATATCTCTACACATTAGATGACACAACAGAATTCCGAAAACACTAAGTAAAAAAATTTCATGATTCATATTTAAATCACTGCCAAGTGCCAACTCTCTATATTTTATCCACAAGAATCCGGTATGATTACATTTTAGAACTATTATGCATATGATTGTTTTTTTTCTAATTAAAAAAATAGTTTTATTTTTGTCTCACAAAAAATCTAAATTTAATGAGAATTAAATGAACAAGACGAAACGAAAAACAAAATAAAGAAAAAGACATATGAAACGTAGTCCCCTCTTCTCTTTTTGCTTTCTTCTTCACATAAAATTCCTCTCTTTTCTCTCTCTCTGCGATTTACGCTACGACGCCGTTTTAATCCAAAACGCAAACCTCTGGATTCGCGTCACCTTAAGAGCTCCGGCTTCATTAAAGTCGTGGACGTGCCTTACCTAAAGAAAGACAAAAGAAAAAAGAGAGAGACCAGACTCCTGGTTTATGAGTTTCATGGTGTTTTGTGCTTTGGGTTAGAAACCAAAAACCAAAAGAGTTGACATAAAAAAACCATTTAAAGCTTAGACGAACAGAAAGAGTTTGTGAAGTTCTTGTTGGTTAGTGTGCTCTTTCTTGCAAATGCTGAGTCTTTTCTCTTAGTAAGTTCTTTAGTATTTTTTTACTCTGTTTTGTTCCTCATTTTTGGTATTTTTTGCCTTAATGATAACTTTAACTATCTAAAGGCTAAATCTTTAGCAACATATATATAGCAAAGTAGATTAAAGATTACTCTTTTGTTTTGTTCTCATCTTCTTGTGGGGTTTTCAATTGAAGCTAGCTTAGCTTTTAGCTTAGAATCTTGTCTATATCAGTTCTAATGGAATTTGGTCTATAGACAATAACTAGTTCTACTCATTAAATGAACTAATAATTGTAATTGCAGTAAGAATATCATTTGCATATTCAATGTATTGTCTCCGTATGATATTATAGTTTAATCATATATGATTGTGCTACTATACTTATAAATAATTGTTTAAGCTGATGTTATCTTGAGAGGCTAATGTATGACTATTATCTACTTTCTTTGACCATTGCGCTTGCTAATAGTTTTCTGATCCAAATCCTTATCTTTCTAATGCATTAATCTTGAAACCAAGTCACCAATTTGTGTTTCCTGTCTGAGAAAATAACTCAAAAGCGTATAGATTTGTCCTTGTGACGCTGCAAAAAAGCAAGTTGTTGAGTTGTAGTTTTATGTTTTTTTCTGCAACTTGTATAGATTAGCTTTTATCCCTTTTGAAAAAACCGATCTTTTCTTGTTTGTTGGATGACAAGGAATGGATTATTCTAGAGACTCCGCAGGGATGATGATGGAGAATAAGCGCAATGTCTGCTCTCTTGAAGAAAACAACATTAAACGACACAAGTCTGATCTCTCTTTCGCTTCCAAGGTCTTATGATAGTCTCATTTAGTATTTCATTGTGGCCATGAAGCTCCCTTCCAATTCTGAACCGGTTTGCTAATGATCTTGGAATTTTCTTGTTCTTTGATTAAAAACAGGAGAGGAAAGACAAGTTAGGAGAACGTATCTCAGCTCTTCAACAACTAGTTTCCCCTTACGGAAAGGTAATAAATATATGGTCGAAATTTTCTTTTCAAGCAAAGAGAAAAATGATGTCTCTTACATGTTCAACTCTCTCTACAGACCGACACTGCATCAGTTCTTCTAGAAGCGATGCAATACATTCAGTTTCTTCAAGAACAAGTCAAGGTCTGTTCAAGTTTTCGAATCAATACATGTTTCATTCGTCTCTTCTGATCCAACAATGACTTTGCTTATTGTTGTTTGTAACAGCTTCTAAGCGCTCCATATCTGCAAGCAATGCCCATTATTACACAGGTGAGCAGAATCTTTGATGACCTCTTTTACTCAGATTGTTTTTCAAAATCTGTGAATCTGGACCAGACACTGATTACTTTGGTCTTTGTAACTAGGAGGAGATGGAAGAGTATAGTCTTAGTAGCAGAGGGTTATGTCTTGTCCCAATGGAGTATACTTCAGGTGTTGCTCAAACCAATGGTGCTGATATATGGGCTCCTATAAAGACTCCAACATCTCCTGCTTCTTATCTCGACTCTTCTAATTCGTACTCTCGATGATCTGAGTCCACCACTGCTAAAAAAAATCACTCTTTTCTCAAGACTAATGAAGATAAGCTGAAAACTTTAGTCTCTGATGATTATTTCTCTGTAACCACCAAGTTGGCTCATAGTAAATTAGTAATTCTGTTATTTTTTCTGCTTAATTACCAACATCTCTGTGGTGGCATCCCATTACATAAGACTTAAATAATTATGTCTACATTTGATTCTAATGCAAAAAGTTTAACTTTCTGGAAGATTAATTAGCTTAAGTTTCAGTTTAAGATTAACTTGTTCGCGCTTAATTTCTCTTTAGCGGAGTGAAATCATCATAGAACCAATATGAACCACGCTGGTTCATATGGTTTATCCGAACCGGTCAATGATAGCATCGGTTAATAAAGTTAGTTGTGGTATTAACAGACCGGTTTAGAGAAACCCGGGAAGCGTAACCCGACCCAACATTTTAAAACCCGTTTAGCTCGCAGCTAAACCCTAAGCCTCAAAATCAAAATTACGCACATCAGAGAAGACGGAGACGATGGATCACATAGCTGCGGCGGAGGAGCAAATAGTATCGGAGAAGCTAAGAAGAAAGCTTGAAGAAATTAATGCAGCTGCTCAAGCTCAGCTTTCTCCTATCCAAGATCACATCAATTTCACACTTCAGGTATATAAATCTCTGTTTTCGCAAGCTCATCACCAATTAATGTCGCTTCCTTCATATTTTCTTTCTTAGACTTCCTGATTTTACAATTTAGCTTCTGAATATGAAGTTTTTATTGGATTGAAAACAATCTATGCACTAGAAGCTGCAATGTACAAGTCATTTAACCAGAAAAGGTTTACTTTTAAAATTTTGTGGGCTTTGAAAATGTATGCAAAATTGCTCTCTTCGTTCTGTAATTTTCTTTAAAATCCTTTTCTTTACATACCACTTGTTTCTTGGGGTTTGCTGTATTGAGGAATTCAAATTAATCAGCATCTTAATTGTTGCAGCAAGCTTATTTCAAATGTGCATATGAGTGCTTTGACAGAAGAAGAAACCAAGAGGAGATAAGTAACTGCGTCGAGTACTGTAGTGTTCCCGTTGTCAAATCTCAACAGCATTTCGAAAACGAAATGGCTCAGTTTCAGGTGCCTATATAAAAATATGATTTTGTGCGTGTATAGATGATAAATAACTGATCTTTGTTGAATAAAAATGTATTAGGAAAGATTGAACAGAACATTGATGGTGTGTCAAGACAAGTTTGAGGTAACAAAGCTTCAGAAGATAAGGCCTGAAGCTGTTAACGAAATGGAGAGTTGCGTGCACAAAGCCATTGAGGAGAATCTCAATACATTACCACATGTTGTGCAGAGAATGAAGACAGCATTTAACATTACCAACTCAAGCTGAAATAAACTGCTCCTCAACAAAAAAAAACATTGGATTTCAGAACTTGGAATGTGCCATTGTTTGAGAGCTTTTGTTTTGTCTTATTTAATTTATAAATTTGTTTTTACTTTTTCTTATATAAAGTGTTCATTTAGGTTTTATAAATTTGGCACTGGATTGAAAAATTGTATTTGCTTTTTGATTCGTCTTCTCTTCCCTACCAATAAGAAATAAGAAAGTCTTACCAGGGACAAATAAAATGTTATGTTCACTTTTTTGGTGAAGGAATTATAAATAATTGTTTTCCTTTCCGTTTTGGTTTTTCAGATAATCTGGTAGACTGTAGTAAGTACTAGACTACTACTTGAATTAATTGTTTTTTTTTGTTTATCCTAAGTTTATTAAAAACTAAAAAGGAAAAGATAATTTGGTAGTACGGAATTAAATGTTTGGAGAACTATGCGTTTAAACTGAATTATTTTTAAAAAATGACCAATAGGAATACAAGATATATACGGAATTAACAAAGAAAGGCGGCAATTAATATAGAGATTATCAAAGACCAACAAAAATATATAGAGATATTATCTTCACAATCAAAAACAAGATTTAATAGAGATTTGATAGTTTATATTTGTCCTTTTGGGAAAAGGGCTTATAACAATAAAAAAATCTATATAAGTAAAACTGAAATCCCATCCTCTCTGCCACTTAACTCTTTTCTTCTTGTATCTGATTTCGATAAACGATGTCGAGAGATGATGATGATCAAGTTCTGAGAGAGAAGAGAACGTTTGATATTATGTGTGTAGCGGCGGATATAATCTTCAGAGATTATGGTTATGAGGAAAAGGGAGAAACGTCCGGTGAAGTTGCTACTATGGAGGAAAAAGAGGCCTCGACATGTGGTTTGATTAATTACTGTCTTAGATCAACGAAGAGCTCCAGCTCCAGCAAACGACAGAAGATTGATGAGAGTGAGAATCAAAACCCTAATCCTGATGCTTGTTCTCCAAGTTTGTGCTCTGTAGAGTCCAAGAGGCCTCGACATGTGGTTTCCAACAAAGTGGTAAGAAGAAAAGAGCCGGTTACAGAAATAGAGCCTGTTGGAGACAGGGTTACGCCGGAATGGCTGGTTAAGTTGATGATAGAAGAGGACGGGACTGATGAGGATGCGAAACTGATAATTCAGAAGAAACTAGAATGTACCGATCTTGCTACAGGCCAGGCACGACTCTTGATTCCTTGTAAACAGATAGAGGATAAGAATTTCTTGAACGGTGGAAGAGTTAAGTATCATAGATCAACATATCAGAAAGGCTATTAAGAAAGGAGTGGATGTGACATTGGTGGATTCTAAGGGTACTCATTGGGAGCTTAACTTGAGGAGATGGGATATGAGGACCACTTCCAATTACGCCTTGTGTTCGGGATGGAACAAGGTTGTTGCTGCTAACAAGCTAAGGAGAAACCAAAAGCTTTCGATTTGGTCCTTCCACTCCTCTGGCAAGCTCTTTCTTGCTTTCGCTCCTTCGGATCCAGCTCCGGCTTTAGCTCTGCCTCCAGCTCCATCTTTACATCCGGATCCGGTTGGTACTACTAGTGATTCTGGAGAAAGCAGCTCTGATATGTGACTAATCTCTGTTTTATTTTTGACTCTAGCTCTATTACCGACGTGCCGTGCCATGAAAGTTATGTTTTTTTCAGGTGTTTTTTTTTGTCTTTTATTATGACTTATGACTTATGACTTATGAGTGTTGTTTAGATTGAGCTGATTTTTATGAACTAAATAATTCCTTAATTGGTTAATCGTTTGAATGGATGATGTTTATTTTGGCAAGTTATATGTCCAAGTGCTTTTTATTTTATGAACTGGTTTGAGTAACTGAGTAGTTTTAATTAGCAGATAAGATAGTATAACAAACAAATTACATAAGGAAATAAATATTATTCGCACAAATACAGTAAAGTATTTTCTGAACCATTGCTGGTAAAACTTCGTTGAACCATCTTCTTGATTCTTCTTTCGACATTTTCTGAACCAAACCAATACATTTTTCATTCAATCAATAAGAAAAATTCAGAAAAACATTAAATAAAGTTTGTTGGTTACCTCGTCGAAGAAGAGAGCGTAGCCTTGAAGTGCTGAGAAAGAAAGATGAGAAGTCAAAGAGAGAGCTTGTCTCATATCAGAGATGGAATCAGAGAGAGTTTGTCCCGAATCGACTTGGCTTTGACTCGGTCCTTTACTCATAGCTTCTAAAACCTCCACCAAGTGTAGTGATGGCCAAGACAGAGACGAGTCTTGAATCTTTAAAGGCAAGTAAGGTAAGATCGTCTCAACATCTTCTCTTTTCTCCATTGCTTTTTTATGTCTTTCACTTTTTCTCTTGCTTCTCGTTTTTCTGAAAATGAAGCCACGACATAAAATACCTGATTAACACAGTTGACTTTCATCTACTCTTTTGACTTAAGAGATTAGTTTATTATATCCTTGCTTGTGAACCAAGTAACGTTCAAAGTATTTTAATCAGACTAATTCAAATCTCTACTCTCTACAGCTCACAACTATGATTAATTAGTCATCGGCGATATTCGGTTTGACAATCGGAATATAAATAATTAATGTGGAGAGACAACAAAATGGACATAGATGAAGGAATTTCCAAACAAGTATTATTATTGTAGCTCAAATGAGCTTCAAGACATAGAGATATAAAACAGAAAGTAAAATAAAGGAAGCTAATTCTAGAAACACTAAAGTTAAAGATTTTTAGATTCATTCATAAAATGGGAGAAGATGAAGATTGCACAAAGTGGCAACCTTCAAAGTTACATTCTTGTTCTTAGAAAATGCATATTTATATACTAATCTAAATTTAGTAGGAATCCTAATTTATATGGGTTTACACTCTTATACTAGGTCATAAGATTGGTTTTGGTTGTGCCTTTGTGTGTGCTTCAATAATAGAATGAACACATCATTGATTGCCATTGTATTTGGCAAACTCCAATTTTGTTTCGAGTGATTGCATTGTAGAAATTTTTTTTTTTTTTTTTTTTTTATACTCTACTTTCTAATCTATAAAAAAATTACAAACAAATATTTTTGGGCCAGAACTAGAGTTAATTTTGTTGGAATCATAATAAATACACTTAATATAAAGAAATTGATATATCTTAGGTAAAAATATGTAATTTTATTTTATAGAATCTTTGAACTTCGTTACACAACTTTATTAATATATAAACTGATGTTGGCATTTAGAATTTTGAACTTCGTACACAACTTTATTAGGGTCAATGGCTAATTCGAACCAAATTTATTAATCAAATTTACACTTAAAATAATGAATATACGAATTATAGTATGGTTTCCCTTTCGTGTAGGGTTTTCAAATAATCTGGTAGTAAGGACGTAAACGTACGGTAGACTGATTTTATCAAAATAAAATAAAATAATAATAATTGCTGCCAAAAAGAAAAGAAAAAAGGATATGTATGTTAGAAATAATGTATACAAAAAAGGAGGCAATTAATATAGAGATTATCAAAAATATATAGAGAGATTATCTTCACTAATAAATAAAGAAATATTTAAAAGAGATTTGATAGTTTATATTTGTCCGGATGGGAAAAGGGCTTATAACAATCAAAAATCTATATAAGTAAAACTGATCACCTCACCTCTGCCGCTTAACTCTTTTCTTCTTGTATCTAATTTCGATAACGATGGCGAGAGATGATCAACAAGTTCTGAGAGAGAAGAGAATGATTGATATTTTGTGTGTCGCGACGGCGAGATATAGAGCTTCTATGTCTGAGGAAAAGGGAGAAACGTCCGGTGAAGTTGCTACTGTGGAGGATAAAGCGAAAGAGAGAACGAGGAGGCTAATCAATTACGGTCTTAGATCAACGATGAGCTTCGGCTCCAGCAAACGACAGAAGATTGAGAGTCAAAACCCTAATCCTGATGCTTGTTCTCCAAGTTTGTGCTCTGTAGAGTCCAAGAGGCCTCGACATGTGGTTTCCAACAAAGTGGTAAGAAGAAAAGAGTCGGATATAACCTTCAGAGGTTTTGGTTATGAGGAAAAGGGAGAAACGTCCGGTGAAGTTGCTACTATGGAGGAAAAAGAGGCCTTGACATGTGGTCTAATTAATTACTGTCGCTCCAGCTCCAGCAAACGACAGAAGATTGATGATGAGAGTGAGAGTCAAAACCCTAATCATGATACTTGTTCTCCACGTTTGTGCCAGGAGCCGGTTAGAGAAAGAAGGCCGGGTCCAGAGAGGGGGCCCACGCCGGAATGGCTTGTAAACCTAATGATAAGAAAGAACGGTACGAACGAGAAGCTGATAAAGAAGAGAGTTCTTACTAAGACTGATCTCACTAGTAGCCAGACACGACTCTTGATTCCCTGGAACGGTATATCAGATATGGACTTTTTGAACGAGGATGAGTTGGAAATCATAGATGATCATAAAGCGAAGCGTCGTGAGACAGGAGTGGATTTTACATTGGTGGATTCTAAGGAACAAGAATGGGATCTTAACATCAGGAGATGGGATATGACCAAGTCTTCCAATTACGCCTTGTGTACGGGATGGAACAACGTCGTTGCCAGTAACAAGTTTGTGGTAGGCCAGACGCTTTGGATATGGTCATTCCGCTCCCAAGACAAGCTCTATATTGCTTTCGTTCCTCTCGATTCTCTGCCTCCAGTTCCAGATCCAGCTCCGGTTGTTACTAGAGATTCCGGCCAAAGCAGCTCTGCTGCTGACTAATCTCTGCTTATTGTTGACCACTTGCCGTGTCACGCAAGTTCTCTTTTGTTTTTTCCTAGGCATTTAGGGTGTTTTTGTTGGTTTTTATTGTGACTTATGAGTGTCGTTTAGAATTGTGCTCATTTTTACATAATTCCTTATTTAGTTAATCGTTTGAATGGATGATGTTTTATTTTGGCAAGATCTATATCAAAGTGCCTCTATTATGAACTGGTTTGAGTAAGTGCTTTAATTAGTAGATAAGATAGTATCAAACAAATTACGTAAGGAAAATACATATTATTCGCACAAATACAGTGAAGTAATATACTTCAGATGTCAGAAAACAGACAGACTTGGATCTCGTTGAATTCAAGAAAGAATATATTACAAACTTTGACTCAGTTGGTCCTCTAAGTAGAGAGTGAGGTTACAAGCCACGAGAAGAAGCCAAGCCGTGTTTTCCTGCTGAGCTTGTCTGAAGAATACTCAACTACTTTGTTCCATAGGTCTCCTACAGTCAATTCTTTCAAATTGACCATTTCGATCACCTCATTGTGATTTTGCAGGGCTTGGCTGCCAAAGGTGTAGTATGACATGAAGGGTCTTCCTGACTAGATAAAGTAGATCAAGAACGTTTTTTCCAATTAAAAATAATTGATAATTCTTGTGCTTTTTGCAATATAAATTGATGAAAACAGAGAAATGTAAGAACATTGGCTTGACTCATCTCAGTTGCTGATGACATTATGGTCCTAACAGATGGAAAAATTCGATCCATAGAAGGGATAGTTCAAGTTTTTGATGTTTTTCTCAAAGGTCAGGATTGAAGATTAGTATCGAAAAATCAACGATGTACTTTGCTGGTATATCTGAGCGAGTGCAGCAAGAAATGAGGGACCGATTTCCTTTTGCCACAGGAAACCTCCCGGTTAGATATTTGGGACTCCCATTGGTTACTAAAAGAATAATATCTGCAGATTATTCTCCGTTATTGGAACAGATCAGGAGAAAAATAGGATCATAGATAGCTCGATATCTCTCTTTTGCAGGCCGCCTAAATCTGATAAGCTCGGTGTTATGGAGTATTACAAACTTCTGGTTGGCTGCTTTCCGTCTACCAAAGTCATGCATCAATGAAATAGACAGGATGTGCTCTTCATTTTTATGGTCTGGACCGGAGATGAATCCAAACAAAGCAAAAGTTGCATTGGATGAGGTTTGTAAACCAAAGCAAGAAGGAGGACTTGGTCTTCGATCATTAAGAGAGGCAAATGATGTAAGTTGTTTGAAACTGATATGGAGAATAGTTTTTCCAGGGTCCTCTCTATGGGTGAGGTGGATAAAGACATATCTAATCAAGGAAAATTCATTCTGGTCACTTCGAGACACAACTGGCTTGGGATCTTGGATGTGGAAAAAACTTTTAAAATACAGAGAAGTTGCAAAACCTCTTTGTAAGGTGGCTGTAGGAAATGAAGCTCTCACATCGTTTTGGTTTGATAACTGGTCCATTTTGGGTTATTTGATGGATGCTGTAGGATGAGGAGAATTATTGATCTGGTGATTGGAAGACACGAAACAGTTGTGGGGGCTTTAAATCACCGCAGACGAAGAAGACATCGTATAGAGATCTTTAACAAGATTGAAGATGCACTACACTTAATTCGGCAAGGCAGTGAGGAGGACTCAGAAGATATTGTGCAATGGAAAGGAAAAGGAGATATTTTAAAACCAAGGTTCTCCACTAAAGACACCTGGAATCATATCCGTACAACCTCAAACAAGGTAGCTTGGCACAAGAGAGTTTGGTTCACCCACGCGACACCAAAGTTTTCATTTTGTACCTGGCTTGCGATTCATAATCGCCTATCAACAGGAGATAGTATGGTCACTTGGAATATGGGATCCTCTGGGCTATGCATCTTCTGTTCAAACTCTTTGGAAACACGAGACCATATTTTTTTCTCTTGCGGTTACACTGCAGAAATCTGGATAGCACTAGCAAAAAACATCCTCAAAACAAGGTACACAATTGACTGGCACTCAATTGTTACTTATGTTTCAGATCCAACTCTTGACAACACACGGAACTTCCTTGCCCGATACGTTTTCCAAGCATCGTTATACACAGTATGGAGAGGGAGAAACGCTAGAAGACATGGTGAAAATCGAAACTCAGCAGCTATTCTAATTCGATGGATTGACAAACAAGTTCGGAACCAACTCTCATCAGTTCAAGCTCTTGGCGACAAGCGTTAAAGAGAAGAACTGCAATGGTGGTTTGAGTCTAGAAACTAAATACCTTGTAAATTTTTTAATTTTTCTCTTAACTTTCGAAGCAAAAGCAGCATTTGATGTAAAAACGTTATTTCTTTTGAATTAGTTTAACATTATATTCAAAAAAAAAAAAACAGAGAAATGTACCTGTGAAATGGCAAGCCATTGAAGCATGGTTTTTAGTTCTGGATCGCCTCCAAAGACACCACATCCCCAATTCCCTGTAGCTACACCAATCTTCTTATCTTCATGATCAATACACCATCCCTGAGAGCTTTCTACAACTTGGCTCGTTGTATCTGATGAAAGACGATTCACTTGATGTTTACATTGATGCAAGTATCCGGTAAAAGCCTTCTTAACTTCTCTATATATAGAAACAAAATAATCAAAATAGAAAGGAATGTAAAAATGGTTGAAACTTGAAATTAACCACTAAGTTTATGTTGCTTTACCGAAGGAGGCCCTCAGGTTTGTACTGTTTCTTTCCTGGCTGACGAATAGCATCCATAGCTACAACTCTTCTTTTTCGTCTCATGAAACTATCTAACTCCTTCTTGTCTATATAATCGCCAGCGTATTGGAACGAAGATCCAAACCTGTGATCTTAACCTCACCATGTGTTAAGAAAACTACAATAAGCTTTTAACATGTTCTTTCAAATACTTACTTACCCTGTGTAAAGTGAAAATCTTTCAACACCAACAATCTCAATTGCTTCATTTGCATCCATACGAGGCAAGAAGAGCATGCCAGCAATAAGTTCCGGATTGATCATAAACCTTATTTCTTCCTACATATATAGGAAGACGTTTTGAGCAGAGCATAGAGTAATAATTTTCTAAAATGTAGTAACAGTTTCAGACCTGTAAACATCCATAACGAAGAGTAAGACCACCGAAATATTCATCTGCAAAATCCACTTCAAGAGCTTCACCAGGTTGATGATCTTCTATAACTCCTGAGTTATGAACCTAGTTTTCAAGACCATACTAATGAATCATCTGAAATAAATGGATTCAACAGCGAAGAAAGCTTAATTAAGAGTGTTTCTTTGTTACCTCAACGTTACAAAGTGGGGTGATGGATTTGGACCAGTACTCAGCCTCAGGATAAGAAACATAGTGAGGATTGAATTCCATTGGAAGAATCTTCCTCTCAAATGAAACAAAGCCTGTGGGAATATATTGACATATCCTTTCAAAGTAATGGATAAGGCATCTTAATTTACTCTCTTGCTTCGTGCACTGACGCGTATACAGAAACCTTAAAACACACACACACAAGAAGGATTTTTAATTTTGGGGAATATATATAGTCAGTTGCTACTTGTAAGAATAAGAAGGGAGGGAGCAACATACGAAAACAGTTCATCAAAGTTGATTCCTTGAAGATGTTTTAAGCGTCTGTCAACTTGAGGGAACAAACAAAAGAAGGAACAGGCAAGAAGAGCTCCAATCAACCCCTGCAGAGGTGAATAAGTAGAAGAAGAAGACGAGAGGAATGGTTGGTTGCAAAAATCCAAGAAACTTCACCTCTAATGCAACACAAGACTTGTTTTTTTTTTTTTTTTTGGACTCTAAGAGTATACATATATATATATATATACCTGGCTAAGAAACACAATCCCAGCTTCTTGATGGCCTAATATACGAAGACCGGACGTAACTCCATCAATAACATGGTCTGCTTTCTGATAGTGCGTTTCTAACATGGAAGGTAACTTGAGAAGCAATCCACACAACGAAGGAACCACCTCACCAAAAAACTTAGCTGACTCTTGTCTGGAAATTTTCTGTATCACAACAAAACAATTGTTTTCTGACTACTTTTATAATGTTCACCTTAACAGACAAAGGATTAAGAAGAATAGTTTTACCTCATCAAAGAAAAGAGCATAGCCTTGTGACGCATAAGGTGCGAGGTCAGATGCATTAAAGGAAAGGGATTGACGCATTTTCGTGATATGCAAGGCAAGAGCCTCTCCCGAGTTAACCATTGACTTACTTGGCCCTTTAGAGATTGTTTGAAGCTCTTCTTCAACAGAATGTGGCCAAATTAGAGATGAAGACTGAGCCACAAGAGGCAGATACTGAAGAAATGACCTAAGATCTGCCCTCTTCTCCATCTTTTTAGTCTTTCCTATTTTTTTGCTAAAAGAGATTCTAAAAGCAGGAGGTAAAAACAAAATTCTGCAAAAGATTAAGGAAAAGGAAGTTGACATTTGGTGTTATATTCTTAGTTCGTTGACTAGCTTAAAGAACAAACAAGAACACGTTTTCACAAATCCGTTCATTTCGAGTAACTGCGTGTAGTCTGTACGCTGTAGTTCGAAACGACACGCAGTTTCTTTGAACCGAACCGCACTAGAATATCTGGTAGGATAAACCGGTTTATTTCGGTCTGAGATGTGGTATTATTAGTTCCTTGTGATTTGATTGCAAGGGAACTGAACTCTGTAGAGAAAAGAAAAAATCTAGACTTTGCAAATTGCGAGGAGCAAGAGACTCTGAAACCTTGAGTCGAAGACTGCCAGATTCATTGTAAGCTTTTTCTTTCGTTGCTTACTTTGTGGTATTTAGGTGTATTTGTTGAAAACCCTAGCTACAGATTTAGGTGTATGAGTCGAAGACCGATTTAACTCGCCATCTTCGTTGATTCCTGGTTTTATAATTTTGATGTAGATTTTTGTGCTACCATGGCTGGGGTTATGCTGAAGTTCATTGTTGCATCAATGTTCATGTGGATTCTTCCTATTGCGATACTATATGGATTCAACAATAATTTGCTTCCTGGTAAGGGCCCAATTTTTGCCTTGGTAAAGCTGAAATTTCAAAGGTTTGACTTGATGTTATGAAGAAATCTGTGTCTCTTCCTTTCTTCTAATTGTATACATGATTCTGCCTTTGAGGTTTATATAGTTGTGTTTGAACCTTGGAGCTCTTGGATTGAAATCCTGTGAGAAGCCAATTAGATTAGAACTGTAGTTAGATGGATGTTTGGGGAGCTCCATATTGTTTTCCTGATAAAAGCATCTTTAACTTCTGCAAACACTCTTTATTAGTGAAACTTGATTCATGAGAATAGCTAGTTGTTGGAATCTGATGGCAGATTAGAGAATTTTGATTGTAAAAATGAGATTGAATTGCTACAAGAGACTATGCTAAGATTATATAACCTTAATGTCTTTCTCTTTCTCACAAAGCTGTCTGTTGTAGTTTTCCAGCTCTAGTTTTGTAATAGCAGATGTTTTAGAAATTGACCGTTTACAACCTCTGTTGTTAAACTCTCAACAGGTTCAACAACAATGTCTCCATATTCTCTGACACTACTGAGTGGATTTCTTGCGGTGGTATCAGTCAATATAGTCATTGTGTTCTACATCGTTTTGGCCCTCAAAGAACCTGCGAATAAACACAAGCCAGACGCTTCGTTTTTAGCGGAGGCCAAAGACAGTGTGAAGAAATTGACATCAGGAGTCACAAGTTCTGATCCTGCGCTCAAGAAAGAAGAGTGATAGCTAACCAAATCCCAAAATTTTAAAACAAGGAACAGCCTCGAGATTGCATCAGATGGAGCAGAGCTCAGGCTCTTGGATTGTATTGTTTTGTACTTGCAGAAATTTCTGGGCTACTAAGATCACATTTTGTGTTGTGAATTTGAGGGTTTTGGGTTGGTAGAGCAGAAATATACGCCGAGGGCAAATGTTTTAGGATGAAGTTTCACAAACCATAAACAGTTGTCCATAATTTAAGCAATTTGATCCATTTTTATTTTCCCATACTTCCTCTGTTACATACTTGTGACATTTGTTTGTTTCATCGAGTTTAAGTTAGCTCAAGAAAACAAATTGAATTAGACATTCATAGAAAAGCAACTCAGTTCTGGTTCCCGTCCAAAGAAAAATGATCAACTTTCATATGAGAAAAATGACAAGTAACATCCTTAATAGTCATTTGAAAAATTGATCAGCCTTTCATATTAAGTATCCTTACTTTTTCTTTAAATTGTTGATGTGAGTATTGAGTTTGGCTCAGTTTGTTGTTGCTTGGTACTGTCGGATCATCTTCACTACCATAGTTCTTGCAGCCTTTTTTCTGTTACTCTTCTTTTTTACTAGTATGTATGACATTCTCAGACCCAGACGAAGAGGTATTGGTAGATATGGCCACTTTTTCACTCTCCCCATCCATTTGAGCCATTAGTTTTCCAAGCTGGGAGTGTGAAGAACATATCTTGAGTAGGTGTTTTATTATATAAATCAATAATACAGGTTTTATTGGCTATACAATGTTTCTTTACCTGTTCTTCCAAGCCCTGAATCTTTTCCTCCTTTTCCCCAACTGCCTTCTTCTCCCTATATCAATGCTAAGTTTCATCAATGGAAATAACAACATTTTACTGTAAATTCCAGAAGTCATAAGTGTGAATCCAGCAAAATTAATTTTATAAAGCATGAGGAGGGTTGCTGGATAGATGAGAATACCTTGCTTCCATTTCTGTAATCTTGGTGCTCCACACGTCCTTATTTTTCACAAGATTTTCGTTCAACTAATTATGAGAAAACAACAAGTCAGAGTCCTCTACAGAAATGTAAGTAAGATGGTTGCTTTGTAAGTCTGCTATCAAGAAAAAATTTCAAAATGAAAGCTAGATACTCACATCTTCAAGAAATTGCTTCTCTTTTACACATCTCTCAAACCTGGTTTGTAGCTTCTGTAGTCTCTGGCTTATTGCCTTGCTCCCAGCTTCTGAGACCTTCTGTTCGGTTTCCTCTTTGACATTTTGTAGCAACTTTTCAAAATACTAACGCAGAGGAAAAATATTTAAAAAAAGAAATCTTAGTCCCTTTGGTAGACAATGAAACTTCAAGAGACTAGTAGTTATCGAGACAAGAAAGGCTAACAAGATAGGTGCTTACTTGTTTTTGATTCTCTAGTTGTGCATGGAGAAGTTCGTTATACTCACTAATGATCTGTGGTTTAAAATAGAAAAATGAGGAGGCACTAAATTAAGTTAAGAATACAAAACTACAAAGATTATGAAACATGAAACAGAAGCACTACCATGTCCACTTTGCTGTTCAAGAGAGCATCAGTCACTCCACCGTCAGAATATTCACAGCTTCCACAACCATCCTTGCTCAGACTACCATGAGAATTCAACTCAACTAGTTTGCCATCAGTTTTGGATTGAATAAGCCGGTGAACATAATTGTCACCAGCATAATCCCAAACACGCTGTGTTTCAAGCTCAAGGGAATAGCAATGTTCTGTTTCCTCCCAATGCCTTATGGCGTGTCCTCCCTTGTACCTACGAGAAGTATTTGACAGAGAGAAATATATACAACCTATGAAGAACAAGAAGGAAACAAATATTTTTGCTGATTGCAGGAAAAAAATAAAATCCCTACCTCCCGCAGCCAACAACCCCACAGATAACACACATCCAGAGATTTTCCGTTGTTTGGCAAACACAACATACTGAATTTTCAGGTTGCTGTTGGCAATATCGACAAACCTGAAAACAAAAACAAAAAAGAACACCCATAAAGATACATGAAGAAGATTGAAACAGTATATAAATGATAGAAGAACCTAACTGGGCAAGAAGAATCTGGCCAATTAGAAATACATGAACAATGGAAGGAATGATTGCACATGGTTGTGAGAATGCCACCAGTGTCTTGGTCCAATCTCTCTGAAACATGAGCATAAAAGGTTTAAGATTACACCTAAACCAAACATATGTCACCGGCGATACATGTCAATCTTAATACCAAGACCTAATTTTACACTTTCTAGAGATAGACTAAGCCATAGTTCTGCACAAACTTGAATGATTCAGGTTAAGACTTTACCAAGACAAACAGGGCAAGTAGGTTGCTCTATCGGGCCAGCAGCAGAAGGCTGTGTATGATCAATAGATCCACTATAACCGGTAAACTGAACATCAAGAGTAAAAAGCAGGCGACATACATCATCCTGTACAGAATCACAGAGATACAACTGATTTCATATTCAATGTAAGTAAATATACATCTGACCAACAAAATCATACCTCCAGAGAATTGAACTGTTTCCCTCTAAAATGGTGGTAGAATGTATCAGTAGATTCCTGAGTATCAAACCTAATCAAAATGCTGTATCTATTTTCAATCCCATCATTCCTGTAAAGCCATAAGCAAATGGAACTCCTCTTTACTCTTCAATACTACCAGAAAACAAATGGAACTCAAAATCTACAATGCCATGAGTGAAGAGTTATATTCTCTTACCTCACCGTTCGCATTTCAAGTATGTGCTGAATGAAGGAGCCGCAGAACTGGCAAAAATCTGCATAGGTCATATGGTTCGGCACCCCAAGTACGCAAACAAGAGGGTTCCTTCCAATCTTAAGGACAACAAAAATATTCCAGATTCAAAAACACACACCAAAACGAAAAAAGGAAGAAACATCTGACGGATTCGAATCATAATCTTACAGGGAGATTCGACGAGGAGGAAGATGCATCGTCGGAAATTAGATGCATTACGCCGCGTGTCTCCCCGATTCTAGGGTTTCCAGAGGAAAAATGAACTGTCTGAGTCATATCGGAGATTGACGATTCACCGGAAACACTTGCCAGCGGTGGTACGATCGATTCTTCTCCGGCGATTATGGTTGAAGTTGAGGGCATCATCATCTTGCCGCCAAAGTAAACAATCGAGATTTCTCGCACGCCTTTACTCAAATTGAGACTGTGACACGTCATTAACTCCACCAGATTATATTTTGTTTTTTCGTGCTAACTTCACCAGATTACACAAAAAAAACGTCAAAGTTTCAATGTGAACAATTACGTCCAGCTAATAAATAACTTGAAATTGTCACTGATAAGACTTTGTGTACAACAACACTTATTATTGGAAAATAAACAATCTCTTCATGATTAATTCACACTCTTCAATATTTCTACAGATTGATTAAACAGAAGCTGGAACTTGCGAGTCCACTGACTTGAGAACCTCCTCTCCCATCTCCTTGCAGCCCACCAGTTTCTGAATCACACACAATTCAAATATACAAACTCGCATTAGTACTGTTTTCTTTTACTTTTCTAACACTCATTCTCAACGGTTTTAAGGAAAATGAAGCTAGAGTGGTTAAAGAAACGTACAGTTCCTGCGGAGTAAATGTCTCCCGTTCTGAAACCTTTGTTCAGAGCAACCAACACTGCATCTTCAATTCTCTTAGCTGCCTTTTCTTCTCCAAGTCCGTATTTCAGAAGCATCGCAGCGCTGAGAATAGTTGCCAATGGGTTTGCCTTATCCTGAAAAATTCAATGAATCCACAAGTTAACGCTTTTTATTTTTGGCATAAGAGTAGTTTTGATCTGTGTTTGTTTGAAGAATAGAGTTAGAACCTGTCCGGCAATATCAGGTGCAGAACCATGTATAGGTTCAAAGAGTCCAGGTCCCTGTATTAAACATGTCAAAGTGTATGTTAAGACCAGATCATATCACTGAATACTCAAAGATGAGATTGTTTTATAATATACCGAATCACTGAGACTAGCAGATGGAAGCATTCCTATGCTTCCTGTTATCATTGAAGCTTCATCAGATAATATATCACCAAAAATGTTGTTTGTGACGATTGTGTCAAACTGCATTTATGAAACAAATCAAACCCTTGTAATTATTTACACAATTCCCACATCAAGGCGTTATCAAACCCTTGTAAGTAGATTGGCAAATGCATGTACCTGTTTTGGGTCACGAACAAGCTGCATCGCAGCATTGTCAACATACATATGCGACAGCTCAACATCAGGATATTCAGAGGCTAATGCTGTAACTCGTTTCCTCCATAAAATTGAGGCCTGGATACAAGACAAATCGCATTGGCTTCAGCATTCCATAAGAAACAGGAATAATCCAAAGAAAACGTAATTAACAACTCCATACCTCCAAGACATTAGCTTTGTCGACAGAACACAGCTTGCCACGCCGTTTCCGAGCAGTCTCAAAGGCAACACGAGCAATTCTATCAATCTGGGGAACATACATAAGAAATGCTTTATTACATGTGTGCATAGTACTTAAACAAAGAGAGGAGGAGGTTTTTACATGAGTTAGCTTTTCAATAAAGTACCTCGTAAGCAGCATAAACCTCAGTATTAAAGCCAACTTCCTCGCCATTTTCGTTGGTCTTTATGCCCCTTGGCTCTCCAAAGTAAATACCTGTTACCATCACATTGTAAAGATACTGTCTCACTATAGAAGGAGAAAGACAAGAATTAAAGTACAAACAGACCTCCTGTAAGCTCCCTTACAACCATTAGATCAACACCTTCTGCTACCTCTCTCTTCAAGGTTGAAGCATCCACTAACTAATATATATTAAAAAACGATAACTAGAGAGTTTCACAGAGGCTAGCAAGAGATTCCTGAGATAAGATTTGAGTATGGTTTGTTACCTGTGGGAGAACTGTAGCAGGTCTAAGATTTGCAAAGACTTTGAGACCAGCACGAAGCTGAAGTAAACCCTTCTCAGGCCTCAGATGTTTTTCATTGTTATCCCATTTGTACCTGAAAGAAATAATACCAACATGAACAAACTGAATAATATATTCCCAAGGAGGAAAATATAAAAATGGTAAGAGGAGAAGACAGACCCTCCAATGGCACCAAGAAGCACAGCATCAGATTCTTTAGCAGCAGAGATTGTCTCTTCAGGCAAAGGCACTCCTACTAAATCCAAAGCAGCTCCTCCAATAGCCATCTCCCGGAAGGTAAATTCAACTCCTGATAACACACCACCGACTCAATGTCTAAAATAAACCCAACTAAACGATTCTAACTAAAATCCCATTGTTCTGATAAATAAAATGTCGCCAATTTCCAATTCGAGTAAATTCCCAAATGAATTGAACAAAATAAAAGAGAGAGAACCTTCGAGAGATCCAGCTTGCTGTAGCACATTTTTGGCAATAGAGATAACCTCCGGACCGATGCCGTCGCCGGGAAGGAGAGTGATGTTGTATCGTTTTTTCCCAGGAGAAGCAACAGCACATCTCACTCTACACGGTGCTGCTAAAGATTGTTTGGTCAGACCTCTAACTCTAAAAGTAGCCGCCGGTCGGATATTCGTCTGCAGAGCCGCCGCCGCCGCCATCTCAGGGAGAAAAGTGATTGCGTCTTTCTTTCTCTTCTTTCTTCTGATTTTGGATATGGGATTTTTAAACTCTCTGTACTGAGAGTACGACTTAGGTCTTTGCATTTATGGGTCTCTTTTTCTATATTATTTTATTTTCATAATTGACCCCAAAGTTTTTAATTTTTGTGATGGAAACCAAATACAAACATTTCGAATGAGAACTAATCTTTTGTTTTTCTCAATCCGTTTCTTCGTTTTTGTTTTTGTTCACTGTTTAATGATTTTGGAGGAATGTGATTTATGGATGATCTAAGGATTTGTAATTAGAATTCCAGCTAATGGAATCTTTAGGGAAAAATCATGATCTAAGGATTTGTAATTTTGTTCTACTGACCTAAGAATTTGTGATTCGAAATCGATCATGAGGTTCATAGTTTCCATAGATTAAATTCTTTGCTTTTTCAATAATGTTTTACTTAATTATTTGATGATTCTGTGCAACCTATAAGCCAAATTAGCTCTAGTACTTTGCTTCATGGCCTAAACCGTATTAGTTTTAGCTTGATTGGATCATGTTGGACTGCTTTGTAAAATTGTTGATGATGATGGTTCCATGGCTAAATTTCAAGTATTTGTCTCTTGTCATTTCTCTACTTCTCTTGAAGCTAAAGATCTAGACTTTTTGTTTCTAAATTAAAGATATACAAGGAAGAGAGATCAACAAAGTGGGGACCTTTCACAGCTTATTGCTTTAAGTCCATGATAGATGGAATAGAGCACATAGCATGATAGCAATGGTTAAGGTTAGAGCAAGACATGGATTAGCCATTGTTGGGAGAGTCCCTCTCTTGAGTCTTATCACGAAGGAGAATAAGAGATACTTGGAGACAAAGCGGACCAACCATTGCTATGTGATCTATTCCATCTAATATGAACTTATGGCAAATGTGGATTTATGGAGGCTGAAATAAAACAAGTTATATATGTTTACCAAACTAGATGTTGCTTGTATCCACGATATTAAAATAGGATAATATTTTGGAGAATCCACAGATGGAGAAACGAGTTGGTGCTTCATATTGGCTAACCGGCAACTAAAACATTTGCAAGTTGAAATTTTGTCTGAAAGTCTTGCCCTCACTTAGCTCAGGGTAAAGATGACTTTGACGAAAGTCTCCCTTTGAATCTTTGATCCACAAGATTCAAGTTTACGACATGACATGGGTATGTTATGTTACTATTTTAATCTAATGTTATGTACTAACTAGGAAGACTAGTTAAACTTTAGTCATATTGTTAACAATAAGCATTTTTGGAATCAAATTTTCTTGCATATTTAAAAAACCTAAAACATCACATCGGCGGTGAGAGAAATGGAAGTTCTTAAACTCAGCATTAACGCGGAATCTTCTATCAAGACAAAGATATAACTTCTTTCTGAGAAGATAAAGATGATCGCTGTTTAGATTATCACGTTTCAATCTCATGAATCTACTACATAGTGTTTCGGCCTTGAGCTCCTCAAGGAGGCTTCCTCCTCTCTCAACAATGAAAGAGCTTGTGAGGCGATACCATAGTGTATTTCAACAGTACATTCTTGTCAATGGTGATGTTGCCATTGGTGGTACATATTTTTAAGAGAAATTTTTTCAAATAGTAGTAAATGAAGTTTTTGTTTTATAAATAGTACTTTTTTTTGTTTTGATAAAAATAACATTTTTATAAAAGATAAAATTTTAAATTTTTTGTCTGGATTAAATATTATATAATTTAGAGTATAGTTTGTTTGGGGTGAAAAATATAATTTAGGAGATTAGGAGATTAGGAGATTTTGCGTTATATAAAGAAAATAATATTTAATAAAAATATTATTTTTATCCCAAAAAAAAATGATATTTATGGAACAAAAACTTCATTTAATACTATTTATGAGAATTGCCCTATTTTTAATGATGATGTTGTTATCGATGTTGTTTTTTAGTTATGATTTGAATGGATAAGAATTTGTAAAGTTCATAAACAAAATTGATACAAACTACTATTTTTTCATAACAAATCTCTCTATCTCCTCATTCAATATAATTGGAATGAGGAGGTATTTGCTCGTAATTTATTGGAAATGCCCTCCTGTTAAACTTCTCATATCTTAAAACTATGCCTCCAAACCTAAGTTGTCTTCGATTTTTTGATTAGTAAGATGAAGCATCTTAGTTGGAGCTCTGTCTTGTCGTTTTTATTGAGATCTTCATCTTCCAGCTCAAGCACATAGTCTTTTCACTGGATTCTTGAGATGATAAGATCATTAATATTTTGCTAAAAATAATGAGAGGACATCATCTCAAGGATCCAATAAAAAAAAGTCTTATAATTAATTTAAATAAAATTTAATTTTGTGTCTTTTGCTAGTAACCCCTAGTTTATGAATGTTTTAGAAACATTTGAAATATTATTTTCCAAAGGCATATGCCATATATGTATTCGAGAAATTAATACTGCTTCCATTAGGATCAATTTGCAAATCTAATAACTAAAAAAAAACATAACAAAAGAGGAAATCAAGAAGAAGCTAGGAGTTATACGGTCACGTAGGAAGTAGCCAAATAACGAACACAAACACAACTGCTATTTCTTCCGTACTATTTCACTCTTCTTTTGGCTGACGTGTCCAAGTCAAAATCTTTCGTCTCCGCGTATTCTACTTCGAATGTATAATTAAGATTAAATTTAACATAAACAAAACATGACTTGTACTTAGATATATTATATTTTGTCAATTTGATTGATACTGAATCTATGTAGTTTATCAGGAGGAATATATATATTAAACAAATATAAAGATATATTATATTTTTAAATAATCAAAACAGAAAAACTGACGCAAAATTCTGAATTCATAAATGTATTAGAGTTTTTCTTCAACAACTAATACATATGTATATAGATTTATTATCAATTGAGAGAGTTATAGTTAAAGAAATAAATTGTAAACAATTTAATAAATGATTTTGAGGAGAAAATGTAAGAAGAATCATATTTATTAAGTAGAGGTTTTGTATTATTTTAAAGATTTTTTAATTTTAATATATAATAATTTTTAAATTAAATTATAAAAAAAACACATTTATTTTCTGGTTTCAGGCCATTATAAACGTTAGACCGACCCTGTGAGGGTGTAATAACTGCAAATTAAAACGATCTTATAAAACTGTAAACATTCCATCCATCATGTACTGTATATTTACATAATGGTAATTAAATTAGTGCATATATGGTCAGGTCTCTTAGAATAAAGAAAAGCGTATATGGTCCTGTTATCCATATAGGATAAATACAATCTGCTATATTAAAACCTAAAATCATCAACGTTTAGTTCTAGTCTATATGTGATAATTCGACAAGTATTTATTGACAATAAGCTAAAGCAAATTTGACTTCAAAAATCCAACAAATCCTAACTTAAATTAGCGTGTTAAGATGCACAAATTTTCTAAGACTATAAGCTTTCTTTTGACTTTAGTTTCTTCTTTAGATAAACTAATTATTTGTTCTCCGGCAGTACTTTGACTTCAGTATCAACTAGCTAGTAAATAATAATTTTTTTCCTCCTGGGTTATATATATAAATAATGTATTTTACTCGTGATAGTAAATTTACATGTCATTGTAATACTAATGTAGATACTGGTTATATAACAGAAAAATCTAAACATATAGGAAGTAGCTACAGTAGCATAACATGCAAAATGAGTCAAATGACGTCAAAGAATATACGGGATGCGTTAGGCATTAAGATTAACTTAAACAATTTGCTGTCTCTTTTTCGGTTTTTCCAAACCTACGATCACTTAACTGCATATTATGGTCAACGGAACTTGAATTGATCTCAACTGTAAATAACAATATTCTAAAGACTATATACGAGGACGTTGGTAAGTTGGTATAAAGATAATTTTATAATTATATTTTGCAGTCCACATAAGATATGGTAACGCGTATAAAAGACTGATCAAGTGAGGAGAATCAGAAAAATGTAATGTGTAATCATATGTTGTAAATATTTAATAAATATAAAACCGACCACATAAATTATTCTTATCACTCACAAAACGATCGCAATTTGAGTATTTTTAATTTTAGTCTCATTTCTCAGTCGTCAATACACGCCAAAACATGTGGAATTTTTTCTCTGTATAAATACATCACAAATGATGTTTTTTCTTAGCAACTTCACAAATCTCTCTCTTTTTTCTCTCTTGCTAACGTCATCTTCCATCAATGGCGACCAAAGCCTGGATCCAAAACCCTAATATGAAACATGCTCCATTTCTAAGAAACAAATCAACTCCACAAGAAACACTCTTTAAGCCACATACTCTCCCTGTCCCTAATTATAAAAACAACTCCAAAAGACTTGTAATTGCTAATACTTCTTCTTCTTCTCTATTATCACCAGTGATTCTAACTTCTCCTGTTTCATCTTCTCCTTCTCCGGTTTATCGTTCACCACAACCCCCGTGCTCTGGCCTTGCTGCGACCGAACCATTATCACGGGTTTGGAGAGAGATACAAGGATGTAACAACTGGAAAGATCTCATCGAACCTTTAAACCCTCTTCTCCAACAAGAGATCACTCGCTACGGTAACTTAGTCTCCACTTGTTATAAAGCCTTTGATCTAAACACAAATTCCAAACGTTACTTGAACTGCAAGTATGGCAAAGAAACCCTACTTAAAGAAACAGAAATCGATAAACCTGAAGACTACCAAGTCACTAAATACATTTACGCCACACCAGACATCAACATCAACATCAGTCCGATCCATAAAGAGACGAATCGGCGAGCGCGTTGGGTAGGTTACGTTGCAGTTTCATCTGATGACTCGGTGAAACGTTTAGGGAGGAGAGATATTGTGGTGACCTTTCGTGGAACGGTAACGAATCCGGAGTGGTTGGCGAACTTCATGAGCTCTTTATCTCCGGCTAGGTTCCATCCTCATAACCCACGTCTGGATGTGAAGGTGGAATCAGGGTTCTTGAGTTTATACACATCCGATGAGAGTGAGAGCAAGTTCGGACTCGAGAGCTGTAGACAACAGCTTCTGTCCGAGATCTCGAGATTGGTGAATAAGTACAAAGGAGAAGAGATGAGTATCACGCTCGCTGGACATAGCATGGGAAGCTCGCTGGCTCAGCTCCTTGCTTACGACATTGCGGAACTCGGTTTAAACCGGCGGATCCGCGAGGGAGAAATTCCGGTGACCGTGTTCTCTTTCGCAGGCCCTAGGGTTGGTAACTTGGAGTTCAAGAAACGTTGTGAGGAGCTAGGAGTTAAGGTTTTGAGGATCTCCAACGTCAATGATCCTGTCACTAAACTTCCCGGTTTTTTATTCAATGAGAATTTTAGGGCTTTGGGTGGTTTCTATGAGTTTCCATGGAGCTGTTCATGTTATGCTCATGTTGGGGTAGAACTCACGCTAGACTTTTTCGATGTTCAAAATATTGTATGCGTTCACGATCTCCAGACTTATATCGATCTTCTTAACAATCGGAGATTAATAAGCTCGAGATCAGCCGGATCCAATGAAGATGAGGACAGTGACAGTTTTTTCTTAGAGTTTTTGAAGAGAAATGGTGATAAGGGACAACGAATGATGCATTGGACAAATGTCGTGGATCTACTTTTTTCTGTCTCTAATCATATGTTGTATTGTAATGTTTTTTAGGACTATAGATATCAAAAGTCCATACTAAGATTTAGGTTCTTACATTTTTAAAGATGGAACAAATTAAGTGTATCTATTAGCGTACAACGTATATATTCTGATGATTGTAACAATTTAATTTTATCACAAGAAAATGTATGTTGTTTATTTTCTTGTGTTTGCATTTACTTCTATATGTGTACATTAAGTAGTGTCTATCTTTAACCAACATAACATTTTCTTTCATGTATTTATCAATCATCCTTTTCAAGCTGAAAACGCCAAATGGATATGCTTTTCATATCTTCGTTTACAAGTTCCTTATAATAAATATTATATATTTTTAAAATATAACTAAAGATATTTCAGCTAATAAACATAATTAAAATACACTAGTACTAAACAAGGCAACAAAATGTAACAATCTAGCTCGAATAATGTTTTGGTTGTGTGTGAACAATGCGTTTTGTTTCTGTCATTTATTTTACTTTATCGTACTAAATTGTATGTTTCATGCAAATTGTAATTAAGCAACTAAACAGTCTCCTAGTTTGACTTTTATTTTAAAACAATGTATGTGGTTCTAAAACAATCGTACTTTATCGTCGTTTTTACTTAACAATATGTTTCATGCAAATTAGTATTGACTAACTAAACATTCTCTGTAGTTGGAATTTTATCACCGAATTTACTATATTATAAGATGACCCTCGTCTCCTCTTGTTCTTCCCCGGTAGCTTAGTTTAGATCAATTGTTGACCAACCTTAGAGAATATTTCTCCTTCAATTTCATATGTGAGAACGTAGACTATTCATTCTTTTATATAACTTTTTATCTGGTTAAAACAATATAAATAAAATGTAGAAAGTAAACTATAATACTATAATTTGATGTTGGAAATGACTATAGCTAAACTAGTGTTGCTAATTTGGATAATTACAAAAAGAAATTACGTATTAGTTAATATGAGAAACCAAATCATATATACAAAAGATATGGTAAAAAATCGAGAAAATTTTATAATAATAAAAAAAGAATTTAACAACATACAATGTATGGATTTAAACTGGATAGTAACACAGTAACAATATCAACACTAATAGACTATAAAAATACTGTTAGGATTATTCAACAAATCGTTGTATGCTACTATACTGTTTACTCATTTAGACCATATTATATGAGACGTTATTAAATAATGGGCCTTTGCTTAACAGAAATGTTTTTGGCCCATTATCTTATAAGAAGACAAGAATTTATCATTCCACCGAATTTCATGGCACATAATTCAAAAAAATAATTAAATTTTTTGATCTGTATAATGTGAACAGCCACTTCATGCGCAGTATGTCCTCTCCTTTTCCTTTTGCCAGCTCCGTTTCACTCTCTCTCTCTCTCTCTCTCTCTCTCAAACCAGTCGCAACTTTCTCTCTCTAAAAATCTCAGGAAGAGAAACAAACCACAAACGATGTCGTCCGATGACGAAGGAGGAGAAGAGTATCTCTTCAAGATAGTCATAATCGGAGACTCAGCCGTCGGGAAATCGAACCTTCTCTCTCGATACGCTCGAAACGAGTTCAACGCTCATTCAAAGGCCACGATCGGCGTCGAGTTTCAAACGCAGAGTATGGAAATCGAAGGCAAAGAAGTCAAAGCTCAGATTTGGGATACTGCTGGTCAAGAACGTTTCCGTGCCGTCACTTCCGCCTATTACCGCGGCGCCGTCGGAGCTCTCGTCGTCTACGATATTAGTCGTCAATCAACTTTCGAAAGCGTTGGCCGTTGGCTCGATGAGCTCAAGAGTAAGTCCTAAGCTATTGATTTCAAAATTTCCAGATCGATGAGATGAGATTGTGAATCTGTGATTGAGCTTAAGGCCTTTCTCAATTTTGAATAGTGTATTTAGCTAATTAGATCCTTAAAATTGAGTGAAATTGCAAAACTAGGTAGCTGAATTTGTTGGAATTGTGGATTTTCTTCTTCAGGTTTGGTAGATTTTATGTTCAGTTGATTGATTAAGATTCGTAACATTGTATGGACTATTATTAGATGTCAAGGTTTTATATTGACTTGTTCATTACTTAGGCCAAATATATTGGATTAAATGATATTTTGTTACTTTGTTGATTCATTTGTGTTTTTTGTTTGTTGTTGACAGCACATTCGGATACAACGGTGGCGAGGATGCTAGTGGGAAACAAATGCGATCTAGAAAGCATAAGAGCAGTGAGCGTTGAAGAAGGCAAAGCTCTTGCGGAAACTGAAGGACTATTCTTTATGGAAACTTCGGCTCTCGATTCAACAAACGTTAAAACAGCTTTTGAAATGGTGATTCGGGATATCTACACCAACATTAGCCGGAAACAACTCAACTCCGACATTTATAAAACTGAGCTAAGCATGAACAACAGAGTCAATCTCGTTAAGGATGACAATAAGGGATCCACACAAGGTTTTGGTTTCTCTTGTTGTTCTTCCTCGTGACCTGGTTTTGATTCTAAAATTATTTTTCTTTTGCTTTATTTGTTCTCTATAAATTTTCACAAAAAAAAATTATTCAAGCAAAGATTATTTAGATTCATAATTGTAATGTTTCGCTATGTGTGGATCGTATAGTAACACTTTTTATACGATAATTCATTATTGATGTTTATTCAAGATTTTATACCTTTACCATTTTTGATAATAATTAATTTTTGCATAATTTCAGTGACATCATCATCAACCTAATTTCGATGAAACTTAGGTAAGACAAACAAAAAGAAAAGTTTTAAAGTCTCAACAAATGGTCAAATCAGTCTCAACCACAATCGCACAATCGAAAGAGACGATTTAAAAAAAGAAGAAGATGATATGCTTAAGAGCTCGGCCGCTACTTTCTTCTCCATTAGCTTTCACTATCTCCACAACCAAACAATCACCAATCAATCTCCGATTCTCACGACGCTCTTTCTCCGCCGTTGCAATGTCATCTTCCACCACTCCGAGTCAGCTCATAGAGCATATCGTCCTTTTCAAAGTCAAGGACGAGACTGATTCCACCAAAATCAGCTCAATGATCAACGGCCTCAACGCTCTTGTCTCTCTCGATCAAGTTCTTCACATCTCCGCCGCTCCTCTCCACCGCCTCGGATCCTCCGGCTTCGCTTTCACTCACGTCCTCCATAGCCGTTACGGATCTAAGGAAGATCTCACCTCTTACGCTGCTCATCCTGATCACGTCCGCGTTGTTAAGGAATTTGTGTTACCGATCTGTGATGACATCATGGCCGTTGATTGGATTGCTCATCAAGTTCCCAGGACCTTTGCTCCGCTTCCTGGCTCTGCTGCTAAACTCACGCTCCTTAAGGTGCAAGAGAATCTCCCAGACGAGGCGAAAACGGAGATTACGGGAGTGATTAAAGGACTTAGTGATAAATTTTCAGGGATTGATCAGATCACTGTTGGAGAAAACTTCTCTCCGGCTAGAGCTAAAGGTTTCTCAATTGCATCGATTGCTTATTTTAAGGATTTGGGTGAAATGGAAGCTGTTGATGCTCAGAAGGAGTTGGTGAATTTGCAGAAAGATAAGGTTCGCGATTATGTTGATGCTACCATTGTTGTTGAGTTCGTGGTGCCGTCTTCTACACAGCCTTCTAGTCTGTAAAATGTTGCGATTTTTAATCCTTTGAACACTTTTGAGACCAAGATTTGTGGTAATGCTCTGCAGTTTCATTTGCTTGGAATGTGCTCTTTAGTTAATTTGAGAATAAAGCATGTTGAATAAGAGATAATATATGCTTTCATTTTATCATCTTCTTATTCACCTAAGTCTTTACTTTATGGAACTACGTAGGAATGAGAACGTTAAGCACAAAGAAACAGGAGCTATCAATGACAGCTACTCAAAGATTTGTGCAGTAATGCGAAACAATATTTGCATAGTAGGAATCTGTTCTTCATCGTTTTCATAATACGTGAAGTAACTTAAAAAATAATAGAATATAATTATCACTTTATGAAAGAATGGTCGTACAACCTGATGAGCGACCTTGCTGATCTCTCTGTGAGATCACAAAAATTCAATATAGCTTCCTAAAAGAACTAACACACCCTAAGAGACAAAGACACAATGTGTGCGCATAACATAAAGAGTACACAAAATCCCCCACCCTCCCCAAAAAAAATAAAAATATTCTCTTGTTCTTAATGAATACAACCAATCCAGAAGAAGAGACAACGTAACACACTCATGGAAGAAGAATAGTAGTAGATACGGTTTCTTCAGACTGTAAGAGACTCCATCTTCCCCAACACCAAAACACTCAAAAACCTCTCTTAACCGCAACCACACGGTTTCATAAGGCTCTAAAGATGATGTCTTTTGCTAAATCCACAAAGCGGCTATGCCAAATGATTATCAACGAGAATCTCACACCAAAAATGACACCATCCGTGTATCAAACTGTGCCTTTGATCCAAAGCTTAAAGATCATAGGGTAGGTGCAGGAGTAGATGCAGCTTCTGCTGCTTTCTTTTGCTTCTCCTTCTCTATCTCCACTCTTCTCACCTCTGCATGCTGTAATATTCCATTTGCAATCGCCTGATATGGGAAGTCCAGTGACTGGTTAAGGTTCTGAAACCTCGCCCCATCTGATGCCTGCATAACTTTATAAAGGACAAGGACGTGATTATTATTAAGCAGAAGCTCCATGTAGTAGTATTGTTTGGTCAAGAATGGTAATCAGAGGATTTTATATAGCGGTACCTTTAATTGCATCTGTAAAGAATACAAAGGCATCCACCTCATCGATGGGTGACTGAAACTCGTCGTCATCACTGAAGTCATCATCAGAATCGTCGTCATCTTCATCATCATAGCGGAAGACCTTTGCCTAAGAATAGGAATAAACGAATTGGGAAAACAGTCAATTCCAGCAAAACAAAAGCATGCTTGGCAGAAGCAAGTCGATACAAACACTTAACAAACCTGTGCAGCTATCTTGCGCAGTTTCGCGCTTTCTGCTTCATCTCCATCCTCTGTATCATCCATCCCCATCTCTCCATCAGACCCATCATCATCATCATCGTCATCATCACTCTCCAGTCCATTCATTTCAGCCTCATAATCTACTTCTGAGGCCTTTGCTGCTTCTGCGAGAAAAATGGGAAAGGAAACAAATGTAAACATTACCACGCCAAGTGAAGAGAAAATGGATCGTGAGCTGGACATACCTGCTAGCTGATCCTTGTACGCAACTAGAAGATCAAGTGTTGCCCTGAAAACACGCTGCAGGGCTTCATCGGGTAATTGACCACCAGGGAGAGCGAGTAATGAAGTCAAACCCAAGCAGCAAACCTTTTTATCATGCTCCCTGAAATAAGAGAGCAACTTCTTTATCAGGCTATCAGCTAATCAAAATGACAAATAGAATGTCCAACCATTATACTTATAAGCTAACATGAACAAGATATGACATAACAAAAAGTATCAGCAGTACTTTTTGAAGTTTGCTGGCAGACCACTTTTCCTCTTTTGCTGCAACATCTGGAACCAAAGATCAAAGACTATGGAAGCAAACCCCGTGTTATGCAATACACCAAGCGTCAAACCTGGATTGTAGTAAAGCATATTTGCCACCTGCAAACAAATATCAAGATTTTCTTTGAGAACATGATCATATAAAATGCTGGTACTGCCCAGAAAAACTTGGCAGTTTCAACCCATCATTGTAATCATCACACAACAATAGAGTCAGTTCAATCTAAGCCACTAAATTCATAGAGTGAATTGGTAAACTGGAGTCACAACCAATAGCAGGTCAACAAATCCTTCCCACAGTTCTTACCACTTGTATAAGAAGAGATTTTAAGTATGAAGTCTCAGCTCGTTGTAACCGGTCAATAGTGAGTCGCAGATATGGTTCAACCCACTGATCCACCTGTCCTTTGCAATTCTGGAAAACAACTTCGATAAGCTTTGGAGCAGACTCAACATCAGTGTCTTCTATGTTTCTGTCGGTCATAAGCTGTAGAAGGGGAACCGTGAGACATAAATTAGATATGAAGGTAACAAATGTTATGACAGATGAGACCGTGCTTTTGCAGAGAAACTTGCGAGATGATTATATATGTTACAATCAACAAGCACAGACATATAATTGCACTACTACTGTCAGAAGATATACTCACAGTTGAAAGAACATTATATAGACTTTGCTGATAGTCGGGCTCCTTGCAAGTGAGAAAATGAGCAGTTCCCCTCGAGATAAAGTTGTCCATCGGAACCAGAATATCTAAAATTTCAAAGAATAACTTAAGTGAGCATAACAAAAAGAGAATGATATGGAAGTACTGCAGTGACAGAGTCAACTATAACATCCCAAATGAGGAAAATTTTGGGGGCTGTAGAAAAGAAAACAGATGTGAGAGAGAAGCCATACTTGGAAAGAAATCAATTGCCCAATCAACCAATGCATCCACCATTAAAGGCCAGAGACTCCATATGTTCAAGGAAATGCTAGGTGAATAAAAGGTCATGTATGATGCAATCTCCAAAACTTCTTCAAATACCTCTGCCAAAGCAAATAGGATGAGAAAAATGCTTCAGTATCAACTTTTAAATAGCTGGTAAAGAAAATTAATGATCTTGAGATTATGATGCTTCTACACAACAAAAGGCTGACAAAACAATAACGTATATATAACTTAATTATGTTCAAAGTCCACAAACGAAGTCCCAGAGCTAATTGAGAAACTCAACACGTATTTTTAGACATCAAAAATACCTTGGCCATCAGGGGTCAACATTTTCTGCATTATTGGAAGTATTGTTGGTTCTATTTCAACAAAGAGCTGCGGAAGACTGCTAACAGATTCAAGGATTGTACTTATAGCACGCAAACAACCCACTGCAGCTAAAGCTCCCATGTCATCTGCGTCGTCACTGGCTTCTGACGTGTTTAGACACCTCCAAAATGCAGCCGCCTGAACAAAAGGAAAGGCAGAAATACATATTATCCCAATTTTAATTATTAAAGAAAACTAGACTCATGAGAGAACAGATTTTCTTACCAGATTTTGGCATAATCCAAAAGCAAAAGGAGCCATCTCTTCCCCAAACTTATCTACGATGGTCTCCAAGGTAAAGACAAGGTCCTCATTCTCTACCTCATTCATGAGTTTGAAAAATTCTGATGGGAGCAGGATCACAATAAAGATAAAGCATTAGTATACTCTAATGATCCGACCATCTAGTTTTCATAAACAAGGGTAACCTACCATCAAGTAACTGAGGGAGAATTGGACGTATCTCATTTAAATCTGCATATAACCAGAAAATTTTAGTTAGCCACCACATAAACCCAGCACACAATCAAGAGATAAGGTGCAAACAAATGCATAGGAGAAATCACATACCCTTGCACGCCTCAACAAATGAACGCAATGCAAAAACTGAATCAACACGGACAGGGAGGTCAGGATCGCGCAGTCCCGAAACAACACTGTGCAATGCTTTACGAAAGTTGTTCTGATCTGAGAAATTGACATGTGCATATTGTCCAGCTACCCATGCGGCCTACATCCAAAAAGACAATTGTCAAACAAATCAAGGGGAACCCGAAGAGTATAACATCTAATACTGATTATACTGGACATAGAACAAGAAGTCTATACTAAAATATGACAGTATCGCAGCAGTCCCCCAGGAATTTATCTAAGCAACAACGCAAAGAGTTCTCGATAATTTGAGAAGTACGACAGACTTTGCGGAAATGCAAAACAAAAACAACTAACTACTAAGATATCCACAACACAGTTTAAAGACAAACATACCTTTGCTCTAAGATGTCCAACTGGACTACTGAACTCAGGAAAAATATGTTGCACCAACATACGCTCTAGCTCAGATTTATAGGGATCCGTTTGCTTCAATTTGTCACAAAGAGCTCCAACAGCAAGCATAGCACCATCTTTTTGACGATGAGGCTTATGTTCTGCAGGAGCTTTGTCATAACTACAAACAGTGGAAAACAGTTTTTCAATAAACACAACTGAGAAAAGAATATCCAAGCAGAAGAGTTCAAATGCAATACCTCATGAAGATCCCTACGACAAACTGAACAAACTTTGGAAGGTTCTCTTTCCCTCGCTTTCGAACCAATTCATTCACAAAATCCATGGACGCTGTTCGCGGACTATACAAGTCTTCAATGATATCTGCAGCACAAAAAATAACATTAAAATGATATAATTTCATACATAAGACTTTTCAAGAAGGTCATATTATGTAATACTTACTGTAACCTTTCCTCACATATTCATGTGGGTCTTCTTCCCAGAGCTTTTGATCATTGTCATTAAAGCAAAGTAGCGGGAAAATAATCTCAAAAAGCAGAACATCCAGCCGAGGTAGCAGTAAACTGTACATGCTATTCTTCGCAATGCTGCAGATACAATAAATTAATTTCAATGAATAAATAACTTCCCTTCAACGAGAAAAACCATCAAGTGTGTTAGAGCATGAAGTAGCTTCTACAAATATCCCAAGTTCAGAATGGTATCTTGCATGTTTAAGGTAATGAGGTATTAGCTTGTCAGTATTAGCATCCTGAATTTCAAAACATGTCAGAAAATATATGCAGCAAGTTAATCAGTTGTGCAAGATTCATTGACCAAAAAAATTTAAATGTCAGCGAAACGAGCATATTTAAGTTAGCCAAGTGGGGATACTGAATGTGAACAAGAATTTTCATGGAACTAATGTATACAAGGGCCTGTATCACAAACCTGTTGCTTAAGTACTGAAGGAGAAGATTGGTAACTCTGTCAGGAAGATAGCCTCCAACACGAATTGTATTCAAAAAATTTAGGTGGCCTTCCAAAATTCTGCCTGCATAATTCTTCTGAAACATTTGGGCAAAAGGTTTGTTTTCTGGACTTTGAAGTTTTGGATCTCCAAACCTATCACAATGAGGGTTCGCATAAATTTAATAAACCTTGCAAGGGTACTTTTTTGTTAATATTAATGTCAGAGACATACCGACTATAGAGCCTGTTTAGGATGTGCACTGTCCACTTCTTGACCTTCCACCAGCCCCAAGATTTTCTAAGTTCGGGGTCCATAGGCTGGCCTTCAACTGGAACAGGACGCTCCGAAACAGTCAGGAACAGAACCATCCAGGTATTAAATACGTTTAGATCAAATAATTGCCTTGGGAGCTCCAGCTGCCCACAAAAAAACAGTAAAACTGATCATGTGGTGAAACCTTTGATAACTAACACAAAATAAAGATCAGGATATTCATAATCATCATGAAAAGAAAACAAAAACAGCCCATTACGCCAATCTATCATTTATTTATTGAGGTTTTTCTAAACCAAAGAAGAGAACAACCATGGCAATTGTCAATATGATAAGATACTATGCAGTGCACGTAATCATCTCAAATACAAGAAAAAAGAGACGAGCTGGTGGAGTAGGAACCACCTATCAAGGAGTCCTTGTCCCATGTCTATCACTTTGGTAAAACAATACTACACAAGGCAGTTAAACTGGTTTGAATTGTGTTTTAAGGATATGCATATTATGTTAAGAAAGACAATGTAAATATCTGCAGAGACAAGCATAAGTAACTGATCTCTCTAGGGACTTACATAAATGGATGACCAAAATATTTTGCATATCAGCTTCATGAATTCGGCTATCTCCAGAGAGGGGTTTGCTATCTGGATAAGCCCATTAAAAATAGTCAAAAGTTGAGGAAATGTCTCCTCAACAATGCGGGAAACTGGTGTCCTCTCCTCGTCTGACTTGAACCTATAAAATAAAATCATGAAATGGATAAATAGGATGGACAATCTTATGTATAACAATGAGGTTGTTATCCATATAATCGCTTCTTAACATGTAAAGCTCCATGCATTCCTAGCTGGAACAAGTCAAATACTTACACAATACATTGTGAATAATTTTTTGACAGAGAAATGAACAGCATTGTCTTCTAATAACATTGCTTTTAAACACTCACAACCCTTCTGCCGAAAACTCTTTTTCCAATATAAATTGTCCATTGTCTTAATTATTTTCTACTCAGGAGTGGCTACCACTTAAATTAGTTAGTCAGTGTGCTACAAGCCTACAATGCAAAAGTAGGAATTGTGCTATTGGCACTGCAGACAATAGTGAAGATGTCTCAATAAAGCATATGAACTTACTCATATTTTCTAGAGAGTATCCGCAACACAAACAAAGCTCCATAAATTTGTTGACTTTGCAAGTTATACTTCACCCAATCTAGAAGACGTGGCCATTGTTCTGGGTAGTCAGCATATATAATTGTCTTGAGGCACTCTCCAAGTTGTGATCTGGATAAGAAAATTAGGGAAAGAAACAGAACTATGATTGGTATTGAAAAGAAACAAAATTATGGTTGTTGCTGATGCTTATAGAAGATACTGTTGGCACATTCAAAGATACATATAAAAAAGTGAGGACTAACAGCTTGAAGACAACTATCAGACAAGATGATGAGGTAATTGTACGCATGATTAGCCATAAAATTGCTTAAAACCAAACCAAGTTAGGCCTTAAGCAGACAATTTCCAGAAACCACAAGAAAATGATTCAATTGGAAAAAAAAAATGACTTAAATGATAAGTTCAAAAGCCATCTAGCAAAAATACCTGAGTAAGGTTGGAACTTGGGTGACATAGACGAGGATATTGTCCCTCACCAATTCTTTGTCGCTTGGAAGTATCCTCTGCTGCTCTCCTGCACCATCAAATACACGAATTAAGTTAAGAGCTTCCAAAAGCCAAAGAACGAACAAAGAAAATTTACTAATTATTACCCGAATCTTCAGGTGACCAGTACTTAGCAATGAAGTTTTTGAACTGAATGCTAGCAATTTGACGCACTGCCATGTCACAGTTTCCATCCACGGCTATCTGCAACAATCTCACCAAATGCTGGGGCGTGTGCTGCAACTGCAACACAGATTGAATAACGAGAAACACGAGCATCAGTAACTGAATAACTTAATCCATTAGAAATAGTAAATCCAAACTGCAACACTACTGAGATCCGATCATAGGGTATTAAAGCAAATAACGAGGTGTCAAAAAATGGAATCTTTATACATGAACTTAAGCTAACTAGCTGAAAGAAACAAAAAAAACTTGAAGATACAACTATCAAAAGAATCTGAAACCAATCAAACTCGCGAAAGGAAAGTAAAATCCAGCAAGCGTAAATACATCAAAAGAGAATTCAAGTAAGAAAAAATGAGAAACCTGATTGAGTTTCTGCTCAGAATCTTTGCGTTCATCGAGAATAGGACTCAGAGCAGCGGAACGTAGGATCAAAGCGAGGCTAGGCAGATCCATCCTCCGTGAAGTTTGGAAATCGGGAAACTAGACAAGAGTTAAGAACTGGAGACGAGGGAACAGACGATCAGAGGCACTGGTGGATTCGATTTGAATTTCCAGTCGAAAAAACCCTAAGGCTGTGAGAGAGAGCTGAATTGAGTAGGGAGATTACTCAGAAGAACATCATAGGGTTTTAGAGCGACAAGAATGGCGGAGAAGAAGGAGAAGGAAGAAGAAGATAGTTGGCGAGAGAGTAGACAAGGGACATATAGAGCTGGACGAAATAAGAGTATTTAAATCCCTAGGGTTGTTTAACTAACCACCAATTTTGATTTTAATTGACCCGGGTCTTCTATTTCCGGTTTAGGATGAACCGGGTCTTCTCCTACTAATAAATGACGTGTTATTAACTGTTTGGGGAAAGATGAAGAATGAACAAAGTTTTAGGCAATTTGCAAATTTTTATGATGTGTTTACAAATGTTTTTTTTTTTTAAATCATGAAAAAGAAACATGATATAAAAATTTATGTTTTTCCTCCAATAGATATGTATTAACAATTATTGTATATTATATGCAAATTGTATCATATGTCTAGATGAGAAAATAATTTAAAAAAAAAAACACTTACCAAATAAAACAAGTGTTGTTTGTTTCGAAGTCTCGGCAAGTAGGGAAACGTTTAAAAATATAACGAGACATTATTAATTACAGTCCATCAACTACGCAACAAAAAACATCATCATATATTACACTGACTTGCCAAACTAATACATATGTCTATGTCGTTTGTATTTTGATGAAAACTAAAAATTAGCTTTGATGCAAGCAATTGTTTTTGTATGAATGTATGCGATGATTTCCAATGTGTTTTTTTTTAATAAGAATTTTGATTCCAAATATTCAATACTTGTGTCTCAAAAATTAATCTATTGTATAAACCCAAGATTTTTTTTGTAGAGTTATCGAAACACGATGGCGTGTATATTTTAGAAAAGACTGATTATATCAACCAACCGTAAAACAAATCTTCAACATAACTCAAAACTATATTGTAGTGCTTATGTGTTTGTATAATCTTTTGGGTACCTAGAAAAAGCCAATCACATATGACATGTTGATACTTCGACAAGAAATTTGTATTCGAGAAGCTGACATTCCACTAACCTAATAAAAGTATCCAGAAATTAATGTCATCCCAATACCTAACTGACATGAGGAACTTTGGGAGTACATATGTATCATCGCCTATCCTGAAGCTCATGAAGAAAAGTATTTCAACCTCACTCTCTCAATATTTGCCTTCGTCGTTCATGACATCCCCATATTAACTAATTAATTTAGAGCATTTGCGAACATATATAAAACACCATTGCATGTGTTAATCTTTAACAAATTCTCCCATTGTCCTATCACATATTTTTTTGATATAATATTTTCATGTTTCATGTTAACACAACCCATTTCATATGACTGATGCTTCATGATATGCAAATCAATCTCAAGTCGTCAATTGACCACCCATAACTCTTTGTGATCACCTCCTTAATTACGAATTATTATGGCAGGTGACTAATCCAAAAACCATTTATTTTCACCGAAAAACATAGTTCTGTTTGGTGGTTGAATGTAAACTATTCATCAACAAATTTATTGACATTCAACAAATTTTGATATGTTTTTGACTAACACTTTTAATCTTAAGTCAACAGTCAATATATAATTAAGTTTTCTCCCAAACAAGATCTATACGGAGTCAAATAAAATTACTCCAAACTTATAAATTTCAAATGGAATACAATTATTTAACGTAAAACATATTTAAAATAATCGGATCTAATAACATGTTCATCTTTTTTCAGTAACATGCAAATTATAACCTTTTTGAATATATATACATTACCCTCAGCTCGATCAACAATTAAACAATCATCCTTAAATGAATCGTTAAAATGTTAAATTTTTCTCGAAGTGTTCAGCTCTTGATCTTTTTTTCTGTCCTCGATCGCAAGAAATAATATGGAGTAAAAAACAACAAATATTGCTCCTATTTTTATTTTATTTTTTCATAACAATAAATATTCCTACAAACAACTACAAGTCGATCTTTTTCCTTTTCGATGTCTTTATTTTTGGTCAACTTCTATTTGTCTTTAATTTTTTTTACATCAATCAGATATTGATTGGTAAACATATATATACATACACAGTGAATGTGTGTGTATGTATGTATGGGGAGCTATATAAAGGAAACAAGAGCACCTTTAGATCTAAAAGAGCTTGTCATCATCTTATAATAACGGCGGGAAACGGATAAAGTTTTTCTTCTCCCTCCAAAGGATCTCCTTTTTTTATCTTTACTCCTTTTCTCCGATTTCAATTTCTAAACCCTAATTTTCTCTCATTCTCAAATTCACTAGCAATTTTTTTGGGGTACAGTGAAGGAAGGAGCGAGCAAGAGAGAGAGAGAGAGAGAGAGAGAGAGAGCAAAGGTGTCTCCTTTACAAAGCCCCATGCTTTCTCCCTCCGAAGCAATCTCAATGTCGTGCGTTTCGAATGAAACCCAGATCGAGATCAAGCTTCACGAACTCGTGGAAGCTCCAATTAGCTACGCGTCTTTGGAGGACGTGTACTCTATTTCCTCGTCGTCTTTGTGCTGTGTTAGTTCCGTCGGTTCCCACAGTCTCATGTCCAAGAAGGTCAAGGCCCAGAAGCTTCCGATGATTGAGCAATTCGAGGTTGAAAATAGCGACGTGAGCGAGAATGTCGATTGTTGTCGCCCGGATGATCACAAGCTGCAGACTCAGCGTCCTGAGATTGTTCGTGTCTACAATCGCCGCAGTAAGAGGGCAGCCCGGGGGTATTTACTGGATCTGGCGGTGGCTGTGAAGACTGAAAATGTGGAGCTTGATGATTTTTCTTGTTCTGAGGAGACGAAGAAAAGGAAGATTGGTGATTGCAGGTTGGTGAAATTGGATGTGGATTCGAATGGTTTAAGGAGTTGTAAGAATAAGGATGCGTTTAGTGGGAATAAGCAGAATGGATCATCCCGAAAGAAGAAGAATCAGGACAAGGTCTCTCTAGCTTCTGGTTCAGCTAAGAGATGGGTCAGGTTAGTGTTTACTTTCACCACTTCAGCTGTTGAAAGTCATGGACTTTGTTCTCTTGGCCTTGTATGATGAGAGAGTTTTGATTTGGCAGGTTGAGTTATGATGGTGTGGATCCTAAATGTTTCATAGGGCTGCAATGCAAGGCAAGTGTTAAGCTACACAATTGACCTCTTAAAGCTATTTCATTCCATTTTCTTGTGAAGGGGACATCTTAACAATTGATTTTTGTTGATTCCTTAGGTTTATTGGCCGCTAGACTCTGATTCATATGAAGGCTCTATTGTTCAATACAGTTTAGAGAGAAAGCGTCACATTGTAAGTAGTTCTGTCTACTATACTTGAGCTCTTCCATTTGGTTCTAAGTTTGGGTAATTTTGTGAGCTATAGAATATTCAAAAGTGTGTTCCTCTAATAGTGGTTGAATTCTTTCATAGGTTAAATATGGGGATGGATTTGAGGAGGATGTAGTTCTTGAGTGTGAAATGATCAGATTTTGGGTTTCTCGTGAAGAGATGGAGCTGTTACATTTGAAGCTTTGTACTAGTGATGTGACTGTTGGTGGGCGTGATTACGATGAGATGGTTGTATTGGCAGCTACTTTAGAGGGATTTCAAGATTTTGAGCCTGGAGACATTGTATGGGCGAAGCTAGCTGGTTTGTACTAAGATTCCAGTTTTTTTTGTGCATTTACTCTTCTTTATGCTATCAGTAAGTTGATGCTGTTGGAAACATATAGACAAGGAAACCTACCTACTGACTTCCGCAAAACTGCATTTGCTTACCTTTTGGACAGGTCATCCTATGTGGCCATCAGTTGTTGTGGATGATATTATCGGAGAGCGGAAAGGTCTAAACAACAAGGTATCTGGAGGAGGATCACTCTTGGTACAATTTTTTGGCACCCATGATTTTTCTAGGTGAGCCAGTGTTTTCTAAAAGATTTAAATATCATGTTTTTCTACTGATTTGTTAAAATGAATGTTATGCATTATCAAGCTGAAGCTAACATCCTTTGGTTATATAGAATAAAAGTAAAGCAAGCAACGTCATTTATCAAAGGGCTTCTCTCGCAATCTCACTTGAAGTGCAAACAACCTCGGTTTGAAGAGGGCATGCATGAAGCAAAAATGTAAGTCCCCCTGTTGCATTTACAATTAGACCAATCATTTTTTCCCTATGTTTTTTTGAAAACTGGACATGTTGCCTGTATTGAATTTAGTGTTATTTTGCCTCACCCAGGTATCTGAAGGAACATAGGCTTCCAGGAAAGATGATTCAACATCAAAAAGAAGGTGATTCCAACTATTCCGAAAGGACTAGTTCAAAAGAGGGCAGCTCAAACTCGGGTGGTGATCACTATAATGATGGTGAAGTGTGGTTAAGACCAACAGAACTTGTACAGGTATCTTGTCGTTCCATTTAAAATGATTTGTAGTCTTTTGCACATGCATTTAGGTCTCACGGTACATGATTTGTAGTCCCTATTCTTTACCATTGCATTATTGGTTATCTTCTAATGATTGCATTTAATATGCAGGGTTTACCAAAATCCAGACTATCGTCCAATGTTTCGAGGAGCAAATATAATTTGGGAAGGCATCAAGATCATCCAACTGGTTACCGACCTGTTCGTGTTGACTGGAAAGATCTCGATAAGTGCAATGTCTGCTACATGGACGAGGTAAGGATACATTTTTCTGTTTCTCTCTAGGAAATTTCAATCTTTTGCGCTTTAGTAAGTTAGTTCTGATATATATATATAATTTTTGTCTGCAGGAGTATGAGAGCAATTTGTTCCTGCAATGTGATAAATGTAGAATGATGGTATTGCTCATTCTCTGAGATATTTTAGCAATCGTATACCTCTTAGATCTATACTCTATAGTGCCTTGTGTTCTTTCTTTCTATTAGGCATGACTCAATCTGAAAATTCTGGTGCACTACTAGGTCCATGCTAAATGCTATGGAGAGCTAGAAGAACCCAGCGATGGTGCTTTGTGGTTATGCAACTTATGTCGTCCTGGTGCTCTTGATATACCTCCACGTTGTTGTCTTTGTCCTGTAGTAGGTAATTTGACCGTACTATTTGGTGTGTGGAATCTGTATGTGTGTTTCATTAGTACTAATTAAATTAAAACATTTTTTAGGGGGTGCTATGAAGCCGACAACTGATGGGCGCTGGGCTCATCTAGCTTGTGCGATATGGATCCCAGGTTCAATCTTTAATGATTTGTTGTTCTGTATGAGGCTCCTTTCTACTGAAGAAATAGGAGGCTTTTACTTTTATATGAATTAACACTGATTATATTTTATAGAAACATGTTTATCTGATGTCAAGAAGATGGAACCAATTGATGGGGTGAAGGAAGTCAGTAAGGTTTGTACTCATTTTCTTCATGTTTCCTTTACCCCAGTTCTGTGGCCTTTCCAAAAGCTTATCCCTCTATCCTTTTTTCCAACCTCTTAAAACTAGGATCGCTGGAAATTACTGTGCACCATCTGTGGGGTATCTTATGGAGCTTGTATCCAAGTAAGATTTCGTTCTATACTAAAAGAAAAATAAATCATTCTTGTGTATTGTGTTCTATTCACATAGCAAAATAATCTAGTTGAAATTGCCCGATGAAACTATTGATCTGGATTTGTGAAATATTGCATTGTGATATCTACTAAGTTACAGTTATGTTTGCCGTTAGGCTTGTGTTCTAGATAATGGAATCTGATCTCTACGTTTAAACAATTGTGCATGCCATTGTTACTGTCTAAGGCCAGCGATGAATTGATATTATGTTAAAATGACAATGTTTTCAGTGTTCGAACAATTCTTGTCGAGTGGCATACCATCCACTCTGCGCTCGAGCTGCTGGTCTCTGTGTTGAGGTACTTTCATATCTTAAAGGGAATCAGAAGATTTTACATGTGTAATGAAACACAGATCCACGAAAGATGCGTTTCTAACTGATAAGGGCTTTCCTGACTGTCCATGTAGCTTGAGGATGAGGGTAGACTTGCTCTTGTATCAATGGAGGATGAAGAAGCAGATTCATGTATCCGCATGTTCTCATTCTGCAAGAGGCATCGACAAACATCAACTGCCTGCCTAGAATCAGAAGACAGGATGAAAACCGTTACTAAAACTTCCGAGTATCTCCCACCACGTAATCCATCTGGCTGTGCTCGCACTGGTATGTAGCTACTGCGTTGATCTGTGATTATTTACTCATTTTTGTTTTGTTCTTATTCATGTTCTTACATATCCTCTTGGACTAGTAGTAACTTATTTTCTATACAAACTTTTAAAAATATTTGACAGTTCTAGTCTCATGCCATTTCTCATTCTTTTCTACTTTTATTCATGTTTGCATCGTATCAGTCAGTATAGATGATATTTTCAACAAAATTTTCGTCTATATTTGCAGAGCCTTATAATTGTAACGGAAGAAGAGGGCGGAAGGAACCTGAAGCTCTTGCGGCTGCTTCCTCAAAGCGGCTGTTTGTTAAGAATCAGCCATATGTTATTGGTGGTTACTCTAGACATGATTTTTCAAGTTATGAATGCATTCATGGATCCAAGTTGGCACAGATGCAGACTCCAAGAAACATCCTTTCTATGGCTGAGAAATATAGATATATGAAGGAAACATACAGGAAGAGATTAGCATTTGGTAAGCATCTGTTCTTCATGAATTATTAGTAAATCTCAAAATATATTACAGGTCCTTTAAGGTTCTGAAAAGATTAAAAAATAGTAGATTTCTGTAAGCTAAAATAATTTGTAAGGATTCCTTTCAGAACGATCTAGTCACAATCCTGAGCTTCTTTCCGAAAACAAATCTTCTTTTTTCTCATAAAAGTTCGTTTTTTTCTTTCTTCCAGGGAAATCAGGAATTCATGGTTTTGGCATCTTTGCAAAGCTTCCGCACAAGGCTGGAGATATGGTGAGCATACTTAACTTGAACTGGACATTCCATCTCTGGTAAGTGTCCACTCATCAAAAATTGTTTGATTCCTTTGCAGGTGATTGAATACACTGGAGAACTAGTTAGACCGCCAATAGCTGACAAAAGAGAACGTCTTATCTACAATTCAATGGTGGTATGTATTTCTGAGTTACCTTACTTTCTACATTTTGGTGCTACATCTAATGGAACAACTAATCAGGGAATTAAGCTGTAGCTAATCTGAGGAATGTTTGTTTTCTTATGTGATATAATAGGGTGCAGGAACTTACATGTTTAGAATTGATGATGAGCGAGTCATAGATGCTACAAGAGCAGGAAGCATAGCTCACCTGATTAATCATTCATGTGTGGTATGACTATGATCCGTTTGTTAACCTTAGTTGCTTGTCTTCGATTTAGTTAGCTTCTCTGCAAAACCTAAAGCATTTATTGTCTTACTTGTATGCAGCCCAATTGCTATTCGAGGGTCATCAGTGTTAATGGAGATGAGCACATAATCATTTTTGCAAAGAGGGATATCCCTAAATGGGAAGAGCTGACTTATGACTATAGGTTTCATTTTCATGCCATTTTAACAATCTGAGATATTCTTTTTATAATCGTTTTTTCTGCCTCTGATCTTTTAATTTACAGATTCTTTTCAATCGGTGAGCGCCTTTCATGTTCATGTGGCTTCCCGGGATGTCGAGGTGTTGTTAATGATACAGAAGCTGAAGAACAACAGTCGAAAATCTATGTTCCACGTCGTGATCTAATAGAATGGAAGAAAGAATAAGTGAGACTCAAGATATAGAAGTAGTAACAATCACCCATTTTTAAAAATGTTGTAGCTCCTTAATACTGAGTGAGCATTTGTTGTTTAGTTTTTGCTACAATCCATTTTTTGTACAGATACTAATTAGTGAGAGGGCAATAAAATGTGATTACCAAAGACATATTTCACCAAAAATAACTAAGAAGTTCATTGACTGTCATCAACGAAGTTCATTGAGTATGGCCATTCCTACTTCATTGTGAAATGTGTTATTAAGACTGCTCTTAAGTTATGACCACAGGATTTGTCACAGAGAATACTAAAATTTTGGCAGGAGGTGTAATGAAGAATGGTATCTTTCAGGTAAATTAGAGCTGCAAAGTATCCAAAACCACATTTGGATGCATTCAATGAAATATGCAAATATATTTTCCCATCAGCGAATCATGGGACTGTAAAATACATTCTTTGACTAACTCGTCCTCTTCTAACTTTTTGGCCTTCCACTCAAAAAGTCCATCTCTCTGCTAATTCACTTTTAACCAGACTACGCTTGAGCTTTAAATATAACTTCTGTCCTCTTCTTTGTTTCTCTATAACTCTAAGACTGGTACACATCCATTTTAGGTAAACCAATGGTGAGAAGATATTTTTGAAGTGGTTAATCAAGCCACTTCCTATGATCAACAATTTCAGTCCGAATGCCAATACGTACTGAAAATTTCATTGTATCAATCAAATGATGTGATAACAATCACATGACTATAATCCTTGTTGAACACGTGATTAACTAAACTAATATTTTTCTTATTAAAACCGAAACAAAATTCATTGAACTAAAAGTATTCAACCTCGAGAAAACTTTGACATAAGTTTAGAAGCAACATGAGAAAATACTTGTCTGCATAGAGGATACGACTAGCGACTGTCAAAAGAGGCGGAAAAGTTAAAACAAAAGGGACAAAATCCCATGGGTTCTTCTTATCTAGGCGACAGGGATCATCTCAGGGTAATCTACGGCTGTGAGTGGTGCTTCGGGGACAAGAGCCGCTGGAGCAATAACCTGAGCAGGTGTAGAGTAGACATCATCTTCCTTGGGGGTATGAATGATGACAACATCAGGCAATGGTGTCATTGGTCCAGTCTTGCCCTTAGGATCCCAGTCAAGCATGATCTTCACCTTGATTCCCAACACACCCTGCAAATTAGGTTTATTATATTAGACATTGCTTGATTACTTAATCACCGAGGCCAATTCAGAAGATAGAAAAACTCACCTGTCTAAGCAGAACATGTCTCACTGCAGAGTCAATGTACTCCTTGGTTGGTTGACCAGATGAAACCATGTATCCATCCTTGAACTTCATGGACTTGGCACGTTGAGCACGGAGCTTTCCACTAACAATCACCTGACAACCAATATATTTTTACAAGATAAGATACAATTTAACAATACCATGAACATAAAAACACTTGGAAACTATTGAAAATGGTATTCACCTCGCATCCCTTAGCTCCATTCTCCATAACAAACCTCAAAACACCATAGCAGGCCCTAAAAAACACAACATCAGTGCAATATTAACATCAAGCTTTGACGTAGAATGAGTGCATCAACATAATGTGTAAGAGGATAAGAATGTCATGAGAAAATAAGGACTCTGAGGGAGACTATGAGATATAGAAAGGTACAAAAACTGTTCAATACAATTAACACCTAGACAGAAGCTAATCCAAACCTTAACTAATATCAATCGTTCAATGGATAAGCTCACTGGATTGTCACCATTAAAGAAATGACATCAATCAATATGATGTTATGAAGATGATCAAACAAATTACAGAGACATCGTACCTACGAACAGCAAGCCCACCGAGAAGCTTGTAACGTAGAGACTCAGCTTGAGCAATGGCACAGAGACCTCTGTTGACAACCTTTTCAGCATAGAGCTCAACACTGTCTTGAGGAAACTTGAATCTCTTCTGAACTAGAGAAGTCAATTCCCTAATTCTCCTTCCCTTCTCACCTGAAACCCAAAAATGTCGATATCAGATCTCGAAACACATTCACAGTTCAGTAAATCGAAGAAGAAATGATTCGACGCAAATGATCAAAAACATACCGAGAACGTTCTGAGTACGAGTGGCTCTGATGATAATCTCGGTCCTCATTGGAGTAACCCTAACCTCAACACCAGAGTAACCATCCTCTGCTAGCTCTCTAGTGAAAACCTCATTCAATTCAGCGAAGAAAACACCGTCCGCTACAAACTACAAAATCTCAACACAGTCACTACGAGAGTTCAAATTCGATGCAGCGAGATCAAAATCGATTAAAAGATAAAATGAAATCACAATTTACCTTTCTCTTCTTGCTGATTTGAGTCGCCATGTTTGTGGATGTGAAAATCAGCTGATCTCTGAAACGCTAAAGTTGAGATGAAGAAGAAGCTCGAGAGAATCGGAAGGCTCGTGTTCGTTATCAGCTATGATTTTAGTATTTATATTGACCTAATTCAGTGAATCAGGTTTCACATTAAAATGACTTTGGGCCCTTTTTAATAATTCAGCCCATATATGTTAAATTGTTAAATCATTGTTTGGGCCAATAGACTTTTAGTGGAGTTTTTATTTTAAGAAATTAAAGAATTCATTTTCCGACGAATTAAAAACACCTCTCATTTTGAATCTCTGTCTGAAAAAAAAAAACTTTCATTTTGAATCTCTGTCTGAAAAAAAAACAAACTGTCATTTTCCTCCGGCGACAATGACGTCAGCTCCCAAGAACCTTCAGCAAAACCCTTTCTCAATGAAACCACCAAGACCACCGTCTTCCGTACCAGCATCTACGGCCGCCGTAGCCTCCACCTCAGCCGAACCCCAAATTCGAAACCCTAACCCTAGCACAAACGTCTTACCATCGACATCGAATTCGCCGATTACGATGTCACACGAGGATGAAATACTCGCACGCTCAAGTCACCTAACCCGCCCGGAGCTTCTCAGACGCCGATCGCACAACCTTAAGCAGCTTTCTAAGTGTTACAGAGACCATTATTGGGCTTTAATGGAGGATCTCAAGGGGCAACACAGAGACTACTATTGGAAGTATGGGATTAGTCCGTTTAAAGACGAACATAGTCAATCAAATAAGAGACGGAGGCTTGGTCCAGAAGGAGAAAACAGAGATGGTGACGTTGTTGAAGGTAGTGGAGACAATGGTACTAATAATGATGGTGGTAATGGTGTTAAGAGTGATCAATATGCAAATAGCAATTGTGGGAGTTGTATGTATGGATGCAAAGCTAAAGCTATGGCGCTTACGAAATATTGTCAGCTGCATATTCTCAAGGATAGTAAGCAGAAGCTCTACACCGGTTGTACAAACGTCATTAAACGGTTTGTTTTCAATTTCCTTTTCTTTAGTTTAAATTTGCATAAACTAAAATCTCATAGGTGCTTCAAGTTGTGTTCTTTAGATGATGAATTGAAACTGCAAAGTAGTTTGTGTTTTGTAATGAGTAGAGAAACTGTTTCTCTATTTTTTTTTCGAGTTTGCTTAAGGGATTTGGGATTTAACACTTAAGCTCCGTTTCAAGGTTTCCTTAGGGATTGGGAGAAAATTTTAGCTTTGTTCTGTAACCTTGATTGATGTGGTCCATTATTCCGGTTTATATACATAAGAGTGAAAAGATGCTTGGAGTTGTTTCTATTGTGGTGCGTTTGCAGGATTATGAGTATTAGCATAATTAGATCATCATTCTCAGATTTGGTTTGTTACAACCCAAATTTCATATATAAGTAACTTTGTATGCTGGTTTGTGGTTAGCATTATTTGTTCAGTTCTCTCCTAACTCTATATAGTTTGCATTGTACATCCAGAGCTCCAGCAGGACCATTACTTTGTGGAAAACCAACACTTGCATCGACTGTTCCTGCACTGTGTAATGTGCATTTTCAAAAAGCCCAAAAGAATGTTGCTAAAGCTTTAAAAGATGCTGGTCACAATGTCTCTTCAACAAGCAAGCCTCCCCCAAAGCTCCACGTTATAGCAGCTGCGTTTGTGCATCATATTCAAGCCAAAAGAAAAAATCCACGGATCGATTGTAAACTTAAAAGTGTAGTGAAAGAAGAAAATACAAGCTGAGTCAAGCCGTTAGCGTTTCCAGAAGTAATATATAGGTTCAAGTTTTCCACAAGTGAAAAGTGAGGAACTTCTCCAACTCTATCAGTAAATGCAAAGCGCAGCTCTAAGCTTCTAATGTCTTCTGTCTTCATGCTGAACCTTATCTATTAGGAGCTGTCTCATACTTCTCATATCGCCTTTTTGTGCCTTTTCTTTATTCTCTGCATACATACGATCTTCCACATGCTTAGTGTCTTGGTTCCATTGTTTTGGCAGGTATAGTGTTGTTGCACTCTTTTGCATTGTGCTTGAGCTTGTAGTCATCTTGTCTATTGTTGTATGGAGATTAGCTGGACATGAAGCAATCTCTTAATCATAACAAAACATGGAAGGAAGTCAAGGAACCACTCTGCCACATACACATACAAAACTTTAGTTAAAGCTTAACAAATCTGTTTTTTGGGATCTTAGTTGGAGATACTGTATGTCAGTCTACAAAAAATAGACTTGGATACTTGAATTTTGAGTGGTGGTAATGGTTTTTATTGCTTAAAAACTTTTGGTATTCATATTCCATTCATACGTGGTTCGTTTTCCACAAGCTCTGCGTCTCAGAGGATTACGTAGGTGAATGTGATGTGTCTAAAATCTCAATCTTATGAAAAGCATGGTTGAGAAAATGCAAAATACATTTTCCAGTAATTTCTATGGACTGAGGATTCGTTCCTTAATCATTAGACATAAAATTACGTTTGTAATATTAAACTTGTAGCAGAAGTAAAATAAAATAAAACTTGAAGATGAACCGGAATAGAAACGACGGAAAGTAAAAGAGAACAAAATCCAGCCGATTAGGTGTGCCTTGGGTTTTAGACTTTCAGTAACTGGAGAAATCCCAGTTAGGGTTGTTGGGTCATAATTTTAATAAACAAATGAGTTTATAAAATTGTGTGTGAGTTAAAAAAAAGTGGGCATGGGCCAATAAATGTCAAAGCCTTTATTTACTTTCAAACACTAGTGGTATATATATGGTAATAGTCATCTATTTATTTAAATGGTTATAGAGAGAGGAAAGAGAGACCACACGAGCGTGCTGCCGGCCGGCCGGCTCGGGGTTCGTGGTTCATGGTTCGTGGCAATGGGCTTTTGCATAATGATCGAATATTCGCGTTATGTCTGCTGAGATTTACGCGTAACGTTTGTATTAATGCGCGTAACGTTTGTATTAACGATGCGAGATTTTTTCCAGCGGAATTTGAACGAAACCGCCCTCTCATTCTATATATTTTAAAGGCTGGATTGTAAGACGGCTCGTTGAAGATCTCTATGGTATCTACTGCAAAGCCAAGACTTCAAAATCCTTGTGGTTAGCTTTGGAGAAAAAGTACAAAGCTGATGATGCTAGATGTCAGAAGTCTGTGACCACAAAATTTTATGATTTCATGATGGTGGACTCCAAACCAATCATGGAACAAGTGGAAGCATTCCAACAAATTTGTCAAGAAGTTGCTGCTGAGGGAATGTCCATCTGCGAAATCTTCACGGTGAACAGTTTCATCGAGAAGCTTCCTCCAGTTGGATTGACTTCAAGAACTACCTCAAGCACAAGAGGAAGGCGATGAGTCTAGAGGATCTGATCCAGAGGTTGAACACTGAGGACAGAAACCATACTGCAAACGGGACCCAGTCTCGTGAACATAGTGTGAATGTGGCTGTTCAAAAAGGGAATGTCAATGACAAAGGAAAATGCAAAGCAATTGCTAATTCTCCATTGAAGCCGATTTCCAAGATTTTCAAGAAGAAAAGTGCCCCAAAACCCTCGGTGAAGAAGTTCTTTAAGGGCAAATGCCACCATTGTGGTAAAAATGGTCACAAGGCCGCTGATTGTCGCAGCAAAGCCTTACAGTTTCAAGCCAACCTCACGGGAGAGGACCTTTGCGCTGTGGTAACTGAGGTCAACATGGTCAGCGACAACCCAAGCGAATGGTGGTACGACACTGATGCCACAACACACATATGCAACGATAAGACAATGTTCAGCACCTATCAGAAGAGCAAGGCAAGTGAACAACTCTTCATGGGAAACACAGCGTTCTCCAAGATTTCTGGAACGGGGAAGGTGATGTTACGCTTGACCTCGGGACAAGAGCTCACACTCCAGAATGTGAAACATGTCCCAAACATGCGGAAGAACCTGATTTCCGGTACCCTCCTAAGCAAGGCCAAATTTGCTGTGATCTTCGAGGCTGACAACCTCATTCTGAAGAAGTTTGACATTTACTTGGGAAAGGGATACGTCAAGGGAGGCCTTGTGAATATGTGTGTCCAGGCGGTTGTCAAGGGTGGCACAGATGAAGCAAGTAGCTCTAAGAATAAGAATGTTGTAAATGTTGTTTCAGATATTGATCCAAAAACTGTTGTAACTGTTGATGAAATGAATAAGAATCCAGTTGCTTACTTGCTTGAGTATTTTAATATTTGACATGAAAGATTAGGACATGTGAATTATAAATCAATAAATCGTTTGATGAATATGAACCTAATTCCGAAATGCAAAATGAGTAAAGAAAAAAGTGAAGTGTGCGTACATGCCAAACTCATAAAAACACCATCACCCCAAGTTGAAAGGACAACCACACCTTTAGGTTTAATTCACACAGATTTATGTGACTTAAAATTTGTTCCACTTAGTGGTGGGAAAAATTATTTTGTGACATTTATAGATGATCACACGAAATATTGTTATGTTTACTTGCTAAGAAGCAAAGACGAAGTTCTGAAATTTTTTAAAAGTAGCAGTACCACCTCCGAAAAAGGTCACAATAGGACCAAAAACTGTGGATTGTATTTTCATTGGATATGCACACAACAGTAGTACTCATCGGGTTTTTGGTATATAAATCAAATATACGAGATATCCATGTCAATACAATAATGGAATCACGCAATGCATTGTTCTTTGAAAACGTGTTTCCTTGCAAGGATAAATCATACCCAAAGCGGACACGCGATCAAAGAGACGAAAATGAGGCAAGCACCTATAGAACTTCACTCCATGAGGACGAAGAACGTCTTGAAGAAGAACCTAGACGCAGTAAAAGAGCTTGTAAGGAAAAATCTTTTGGCGATGATTTCATGATGATTTTTCTTTTCGAGAACGAACCAAGAACATTTGCAGAAGCCATGTCTACACCAGACGGTTCTGGAAGGAAGCCATCAATAGTGAGATCGACTCCATTATACAAAATCATACATGGATAATTACCGATCTTCCCCAAGGGTTTAAGCACTAGGGTGTAAATGGATTTTCAAAACCAAATTGAAAACTGATGGCTTAATCGATAAATACAAGGTTTTCGACAAAAAAATGGTATGGATTTCTTTGACACCTATTACCCAGTGACGAGAATAACCTCCATCAGAATGCTGATAGGAATTTCCGCACTAAGAGGCCTAAAAATCCATCAAATGGATGAGAAAACTACTTTTCTAAATGGTGATTTAGAAGAGGAGATTTACATGAAATAACCTGAAGGTTTTTTCATCCCTGGACAAGAACACAAAGTGTGTACACTTGTAAAGTCATTATATGGGCTTCAACAAGCTCCAAAACAATGACATGAGAAATTTGACAACATGATGATGTCAAACGGATTCAAAATAAATGAATGTGACAAGTGTATCTATGCTAAAAGTACTCCAACTGGTATGTCTTTCTATGTTTATATGTAGATGACATACTCATTATTGGGAGTAATAAAGACATGATCAATCAGGCTAAGCTTATGCTCAGTCAAAAATTTGACATGAAAGATATGGGAGTTGCGGACATGATTTTAGGAATTAAGATTATTAGAAATTCTGAAGGAATCATTCTGTCCCAAGTCCATTATGCTGCAAAGATACTTGAAAGGTTTAAAGCATATTTTAATGGGACAGCAAAAACTCCAGTTGACGAACAACTTCATCTGACTAAAAATTCAGATGAACCGGTGTCACAAGTGGAATATGCAAGGGTGATCGGAATTTTGATGTACTTAACAAATTATACTAGACCCAATTTAGTGCACTCAGTAAATGTACTTAGTCGCTACACCAGTAATCCAGGACATAATCATTAGAAAGCTATAACAACAGTATTAAACTACTTATGTTATACCCAAAATTATGGTCTGCACTATGGTAAAGAACCGGCAATTTTGGAAGGATATAGCGATGCAAATTGGATATCCGACTCAAAAAACTCAAAATCTACGAATGGTTATGTCTTTACGCTGGAAGGTGCAGCCGTGTCCAAGAAATCTCCTAAACAAACTCTGTTGGCCAGATTGATCATGGAATCTGAGTTTATAGCGCTCGACAAATCCGCAGAGGAAGCATAATGGCTTCAGAATCTTTTGAAAGATATACTGATGTGGGAAAAACCAGTGCAAGCTTTTCGTGTACACTGTGATAGCCAGTCGGCTATAGCTAGAGCACTGAATAATCTCTATAATGGTAAATCTCGTCATATTAGATGACGACATAAAACCATTAGACACTTGATCTCAACGGGAGTAATCACTGTCGATTACATCAAATCAAATGACAACCTAGCGGATCCGTTTACAAAAGGTTTGTCACGTGATCAAGTTGTAAAATTATCAAGAGGAATGGGTCTAAAGCATATAAATTAAGAGGAGGTTTGATGGAAGCCCTACCTATGTGACTGGCGATCCCAAGATGTAGGTTCAAAGGGACAACTAAATCAAGCTGAATCAAAAGAGCACTGTCAATCTTGTATGTGCCCGGTTCCTAAGATGATCAACAGTGCTACCTGTATGTGATAAGGCTAAGCATTGGCTTTTAATGGTTTCATAGCTTCATCATAGTGGAGTTAACAAGATACTTCTGAAAGGAAGCTCATGGCAGATCATCTAGTGATTGTGAAATACAGCCGTTTCTAAGAGAATGAAAGTAAGGCTATATTCTCCAAGTTCACTCATGAAAACCAGGAATGTTCAAGGCCAAAATTAACTCAATAGAGAACATAGTTCTACGAGAAAATGTCGTTATGCTAAACCATTTGTCTCGGTTTACATCAAAGTCCGGGTGGTTCAAGACATCATGTTCACCTCCTGGCCGAGTAAACCCGGCAGATTTTAAAAATGATTGGTTCAAAGCTGAAACATGCTACCTCTCAGATATAGTTACATTTCGTATACCCTCGAAAGTCCATCTAGTCTAGTCGAGTCATGTCTAGTCTAGTCAAGTCCGTCTAAGTTTAGAGTCATTTCAAAGTCTGTCTAAGTTTATAGTCATTTCTATTCATGTGGGGAATTGTTGGGTCACAATTTTAATAGACAAATGGGTTTATATAATTGTGTGTGAGTTGAAAAAAAATGGGCATGGGCCAATAAATGGCAAAGCCTTTCTTCACTCTCAAAATATAAGTGAGTTGGGAAAATGTCCTACATTGCTTGTAACTTATGTTTTGGAGTGGTATATATATGGTCAGTCATATATTTATTTAAATGGCTATGGAGAGAGGAAAGAGGGACCACACGCGCGCGCCGCCGGCCGGCTCGAAACTCGGGGCTCGGGGTTCGTGGCAATGGGCCTCCAAAGAGATTTACGCGTAACATTTGTATTAATGCGCGTGACGTTTGTATTAACGATCCGAGATTTTCTCCAGCGGAATTTGAACGAACCCGCCCTCTCGTTCTATATATTTTAAAAACTCGAGATATCATTATGAATATCGATATCAATCGTTTTTTCAACAAAAAATCTATTTCATCTTCTGTCTTAAAACGTAAGTACATTCGAAAGTATCGTAGAATCTATCGTTCATTGGGTTCCTAGTTTCGAGTGTTGCGTGAAGGAAATTTTTGCAATTGTATCATGGGATTCAAAGGTCGCACTGAACGGTCACACTACCGGCGATTTATTGAGTTAAAGATTTGTGCCACAATTTCATTTCTAGAAATTCGAGCACCTACAACGGTTTATCCTGGGCAATCGGTTTAATCTGTCCGGTTTGGTTGGGGATTTGGGTAGTTAGGGAATCTGAGTTTGTGAGTGGAGCTTCAGTGACAGGAGCCGCTGGAGCAATAAGGTGAGCAGGTGTAGACTTGACATCATCTTTTGCAAGCTTCTCTCTAGTGAGAAACTCATGCAATTGAGCGTAGAATAAAGCGTCTCCTTTAAACTACAAATCTCAACACAGTCACTCTTACAGTTCAAAATACGATAGAAATCGATTAAAAGAAAAAATGAAAGCACAATTCACCTTTAACTTCTTTCTGGTTTCAGTCGCCATGTTTGTGGATGTGTAAATCTGCTCGAGAGAATCGGAAAGCTTGTGATCGTTAACTTTAGGGTTTTCTCGAGCTGAAGAAAGAATTCGGTCAATATAATAAATACTAATTCAGTGAATCAGGTTTCACTTCAAAATCCGGCCGGTTTAATTGTTAACCGGCTCAGCTCTCGGTTTAATATCCGGTTCGATTGCAATCACTGAGAGTTTTGTGTTTCGCGTGAAACAAACTGCTGCTGAAAAGTTCAAAGTGAGAGATTAGAATCAAAGAAGAAAGAAGAAATCGAGAAAATGGCGAATAGCAAGTATGTACGAGTATGTGAAGTCTTTCGAATTGGATGATGAAGTCATGCTTCCTAACTTGATGCTTGTTCGAATCGACGGTCGTGATTTTTCTAGGTACATTTCTCGCATTTTCGTCGTTAATCGAGATGGGAGATAGATATAGTCTACAGAGTTATATATGAAATTTATGACTACTCTTTATAGAATGTCAATGGCAATGGTGATTAAAGTCAGCGTCTTTGATCGCTATCAGTGTTTTCACATTGGTGAATGATGTATGCTTATGTGTATTTTGCTTCTTACGCCCTCTAACCTTTTTTTTATAAACTACAGATTTTCTCAAGTTCATGACTTTGAGAAGCCTAATGATGAAACAGCTCTCAAATTTCCTGGCATCATCTTTGCTTATGGATACAGTGACGAATACAGGTCTCAAATTCACTCCGTTGACATTAATTTGTTTTAGATTTTACACTGTTACTCGTACCTATATATTCAAGCTTTTAATTGTTTTCCATGTTTTCTGTAACTTTGTATTCAAGAAAACATCCAAATTATACCAGAGACGAGCCAGGTATTGATTCCATTAAATTTGTTCAAAAGCAAATTTATGAACAAATTTAATGGAATAAACGTTTTGCACAATAATATGTAGTAGTTTCCTTTTGTCTGATTGACTCATAGTTTTTACTTTCTTGTTTTTGTCGTTGGTAGCATCGTTCTTTCCCCAAACGAAATTAGAAGATGCTCCTTCCTTCACTTCAAAAGTTATAAGCTGAGGTTCTTCAAGCTTATCTCGCATGGAGACAACATGACTGTAAGACATTGTACTCAACACACATTTATGATAACTTATGTTCTAGACATTGTTTATGCTTATTGGCACAAATTATCTTTTGGAACTTCTAACAACTTCCGTTTCTTGGTTGCAGCCACGTCAATAATCAGTATGACGCTTGTTCTGGTTGTTAGTTCAGAGTGGAAAGACCATAAATGAAACGCAAGAGATTCTGAACGTGTGTTGTTAGTGTTTTTTTCTATGGCAAATGTCAATGTTCTTTGTCATTGGATGAGTTCAGCACTATGGCTATAATGTTTTACTAATTATTATTCAGATGTCAAAATGGTCCTTTACCTTCTTTTTTTTTGTTTCATTCATTGTTTCATCACACTCTATGTCTAAGTGGTTGTTTGCCGAATGTCTATTCAAGCCCCAATCATCATCAACGGTCTTTGTCAATTTGGAAGAATCGAGGACACAGAGAAGCTTCTTTCTGCTATGTAAGAGTCAGGAGTTTCACCAAACCATGTTACTTATACCACTATGGTGAAAGGATATGTCGATAATGGAAGGCTAGACAATTGCTCTTGAAACCGTAAGAGCAATGGTTGAAAGAGGATATGAACTTAATGATCGTATCTATTCTTCTTTGTTATCTCAAAAGAGTAGTGATAATTCAAATGAGAGTACTTTAGAGAAACCGATCATGAATGTATCAGTAAACTCATATCTGTGCTTGAACAACTCAATGAGTCTACAAGCGGATTATGTATTTTCTTAGTCACACGGTTATGCAAAGAAGAAGGAAGAACGGATGAGTCCAGCAATGTGATCAAAACTATGCTCAAGAAGGGCATTTTTCTTGTTGTTGTACTAAGACACCTTTTGTGAAATATAAAGTTTGCATCTCAGATTCTCAAATCATACCAAATTAATAACAGGCTTGAGCCCAAATATTAAGTTACCAAAAAGGCCTTTCTTCGTTATCACTTCTATGCTTGCTGTGAATTGTGATATGTGCTGTGTAAGTGTATTTAGAAATTTAGACCTTCCAACTGTAAGTCGATTCTCTATGAAGGTTAGTAAGCTCAGTTGGTGGAACAATATAATTGGTGCACATGTAGTCATGTGTAGAGGATTATTACTTTAGCTTGGTTGATGTTCAGGTTCCAAAACTGTTGTAACTAGCTGACAAAACAGATCTTCTCTTTTCATTGGATATTGCTTGATGCTATATACCTCAGACTTATTGTAGCTTTTCCAATATGTCATTTAACCTTCATCTAGGTGGAAGAAACTGTACAGCATGATGAGAATGGCAATCCTGTAAAAAGAATGAGGAGAAAAGCTGTTTATTGTACATTTGGAGAATATTGCTGGAAGAACTTTTTGGAATGAACAGCCCTCCCTATATAACGATCTTGGCCACTTTACCAAAGACATAAGCAAAATTGAATCAGATTTTGTCAGGTCGTTTCAGTTTGAGAACAAATTGTTACCTTTAACTTGGGTCGTGGTTAGGATTGATGGCTGTCATTTTCACAGGTAATAATAATATTTTTTATTCTGTTGTCTTATTTTCATATAACCTTGTTAGAAAATTTCATTGCACTGAAACCTTAAGAGTCCTTGTGCTCCCTTAGATTCAGCTATAAAATAGAATGATATACTCCTTTGGCTGGCCTGTTAGGTTTGTCTAAGGCGTATTCTAGTTCTTAAATCTTAACATTCAGTTTGAGTAGATAGACAAAGTTTTACTACTGATTACTGGTGTTGTATGTTGCAAATGAAACTCATGGAGCTTGCTTGCATTTTGATAGATTTTTTGAAGTTCATGAACTTGAGAAGCCAAATGATGAGCAAGCTTTGAAACTTATGAATTCATGTTCAGTGGCTGTTCTCCAGGAGTTTGAGGATGTTCATTTTGCTTATGTGTCAGTGATGAGTACAGGTCAAAATCTACAAGTTACATTTTTCTTTCTGCTTTTTTTGTTTGACAGGCCACATCAATAATTAGCATAATACCTGTTTCTGGATGCTTGTTAAGTCTGGAAAAACCAAAACTCAATCCCAAGATTACTTAAAGGTAATTCGTTATGATAGATCAAATTTACATTTTCTCTAGTAGCTAATATGGTTCTTATCTTTGCTCTTTGTGAATGACTTTTCCAGGGTACTCAGACACGAGAAAAAAAATGAGTTGTTAAGCCGGCAATTTGGAATTGAGTACAACTCATTACCTGTAATCTTTCGAATGGGTTCTTCTGTTTTCCGCTTGAAGGTTAGTATATTGCCTTTATTATCAAACTCTAAATCTGTGTTTAGGAAGATGAATATACACAGTGGGCTGGCTAAAGAAACTTCATAACTGCCAAACTGGTTATGTTCTCTTATTATATGAACCTCTTAAGAAACTCAAACCTTAGGTGATTAACTTGTAAATAAATCATATACCTACTACAAAATTTATTTAATTATCAATTTTACTTGTAGATTTTTTTATTGAACCTTTAAGAAGTTTCTGACATCAAAATTATTTTGCAGGATGTTTGCGAAATAGTATTTTAGGGGACGTAATTGTGTTAACGGAAAAATTCAAAATTTAAAACAAAAAAATAGACAGATTCATTGGTGAATATTTTTTGGAATTATGGGAAATTTGCAGATAATAGTATGTTTTTGCGAAATTGGCCTTGATATTAAAAAACATCATGTGTTCCACGTGAAAGTTTTGATGACTTTTTTTCAAAAATGAAAATGAATGATATATGTTCAAAAGTATTAGGATATATGTACACAATATGTAAACCGAACCAAGGGAGAAGACGGTGGCTTCAGAAAAAACAGACTCTCTAATATACGATCCCTCCTTCTTATTCAGTCTCACTCACTTGCCAAACTATCTTTTTACCAACTTTCCTCTCATGTTCATTTGTCTCTTGGTTCTGAAAGAGAGACATACGTTCAAAGTATTAAGGTAGGGATCACTTTGATGGAGATGATAAATTACATGATAGACAAACGATAAAATTACAAAGGATATGATCACTCGTGTGTTTGCAAACCAGTGTAATTCTGACTATCTAGAACATGCAGAGGAAAGGAAGATGTTGAGACAAAGCTTCAACATGTGTTTTAATAACTTCTTCACTTTGGAGGAGATGATAAACTACATGATAGATAAACTACATGATAGATAAACTACATGATAGACAAACATGGTGACAAAATTACAAATGATAAGATCACTCGTGTGTTTGCAAGCCAGGGTAATTCCACTTCTCTTCTTCCTTGATTCGGTTTACATATTATGTACATATATTTTAATATTGTTGAACCTATATATATATATATATATACATATATTTATATGTTATTCATTTTTATTTTTGAAAAAATTTCATCAAATTTCAAATGGGTTCTTCTGTTTACCGCTTGAAGGTTAGTATATTGTCTTTATTATCAAGCTCTAAATATGTGTTTAGGAAGATGAATATATACAGTGGGAGTGGCTAAAAAAAACTTCATAAGTCCGAACTGGTTCTGTTCCTGATCATATGAACCAACCAAGTAACTCAAACCTTAGGTTGTAAATACACACACCCCATAGATGTTTGTTACTCGTTTCTTGTCAAACTCATAAAGCATTTGAATGGTGTGGAACATCTTCTTCTTCCATTAAAGAGCGTGAGCTTTGTAGTCAACTGTTCAACAGCTGTCTGAATTTTTCTTTTCAGGAAGCTGAGAATGGAGTGGTTTCAGGAAATACGAAACTAGAAGGAGAAGTGGTCGTAGATCATTGCAACATCATCGAACGCTGTCACTGGAAAGAACACCCTCACATTCTTAGCTACTCATAAAACAGCTTCATTTTACTTTAGCTTGTGGAACTTCAAATCTTCAAACTCTTTTTCTAACAAGTTATAAACTATTGGCTCAAATACATTTCCAGTAACATGCATTATATTATATGAACTTAAAACTGGGTGGTAGTTACTACTTAACGTACTACACTAATAAAACAACTCATTAGGCTACATGTATGTATGTCAACCATTGTTCAGACTTCAGATAATCATTTCGGTTTCGAAATATATATATAAATCATATATATATATATATATATATATGAAGAAGAGATTGAGAGGTATGTAAGACATTAAATTCACACCATATCTGTGCACCGTCCAACCGTTAACTCTTTTTGCGTTCCGTAAAAGCAACTTTATCCTCTCATTTTTTGTATATAACCAATAAAGAGACAATATTATTAGTAGTTTCTATCATGTTGAATTGTTGTTGTACTCTAAATATCGATTAAGTCGGTCCAACTACTTGATAAGACCTTCGGGATGAAATTTTCAAGTCTGGTGGTTAGATTTTGATATATGTGTTTGTTCTCATTCCACATTTATATCCCCACTTTTTATAACATATTAAAAAAATATTAAATATTGTAGGAAATACAACAAAAAAGAAATATATATTACTAGTTTTTTTTTTTTTTTTTTTTGCTATATTGAATTGATTTAGTTACTTTTAGGATATGCCAATTGCAATTACAGTCTTGATAATATAAATTCAATAGGCAAGTAATTGATTCTAGTAAAAAAATAAAAATTATTTTGGTTTTCAAGTCTAAAAATCACAAGATCTTGGCAAAATCCAATGATACATTATTTTATTTATTTGAAACATTATACTTTTGCTAAATATTGATCTTACGCGAAAACTGTGATAACTTTAAATCTAAAATTTTAGATCCATTCCTAGTTTGCAAGTTTTCTTGCTCTTTAAAATAAACTGTATACTTGTAACTGAGAAAGAAAAAATCCGGTCAAATTTTGGATTCATTTCCAGAAGGAAAATATTATAGTTGGCTACTTTGAAAATTTTGAAAAGTGACAATTTGATACTAGTTTTTATGAGATTCATTTCCAGTTTCGTGTTGGTGTCAAAAGAAAAGAATCGTGTATTTGACATAATTAACTATATTTGACATTTCTTAATTTTAAAGCATATGGTTTATGTTCATGTACCGATGAAAAATCAATGAAAGACATAGAAAGAAAATACAGAAAATAAGAAACAAATAGAAGTCGTGGATACCCCACCATTCGTCACAAGAGATTCCTCATTTAAAGGATTTTGGTTCCTATACATTTCTCTACCATATATTAATAAAATTTATATACCTTCTCTTTGTTCAAAAAAATAAAAATAAAAACCTCAGAACGAGAGACAGAGAGACCAACAACAGTGCAAATGGCGGAAGAATCTCCAAAGTCTATCTACGACTTCACCGTCAAGGTATTTTCTCTTCATGATTTTTTATCTATCATCATGCTTTAATCTTATCTTCTTAACTCACACAAACAAAACAAAACAAGATTTTATTATGATCCAAATACAATAGCGGAACTTCCGATGTTGGATCTCTCTGTTTTTTTCTCTCTAAGGAGACACCTATATCAATATTTTGATACAAAAGAAAATAAAAGATTGATGTGTTTATATTTGTATTGATTCTTGAACATCGCAGGATATCGGAGGTAACGATGTGAGTTTGGACCAATACAAAGGCAAAACTCTTTTAGTTGTAAACGTTGCTTCCAAATGGTAAGAACCCTTTTTCACAATTTTTTTAATTTTTTTTTGGTCAAAAGTCACTATGGTTTGTCTAATTTCTGAAGATATCAAACATGTATGTATCTATATATATTTAGAGATAAATGTAATTTTCCTTAACTAAATATTGACATTTAGCCACAATCTTCTAGATCCTTGATCTCGGTTGGTAATATCGGTCAATCTTAATTCGGTTTAGGTCAATCTCTCGATATCCCAATACATCTAATTAAACAAACAACGTAAAGATCTTGTGAGATTAGTAGTTGATAAATCCGGTTCAGTTTGGTTTGAGTAACCCCAGTCCTTGTTCTTGCAAACAGTCTTTTGTTTATCCACAATATTGGTTTGATAATTAAAAACAAGAAGGATTCTAGCTATATGCCTTTGTTTTCTATTTATGTAATATTTGCCTAAAGTCAATCATAGCAACATAAATGTTTTGAAAGACAAATCAAAACTGAATTTCTCCTTCTTATTACTGCAGTGGTCTGACTGATGCGAACTACAAGGAACTGAATGTTCTGTATGAGAAATACAAAGACCAAGGTCTGTGATTTATATCCGGTTTTGATTTACTTTAATTAGGATTGTTAATGGTGACTATAATTAAATAAGGGAAATATAAAAATGAATAGGGTTGGAGATATTAGCATTCCCCTGTAACCAGTTCTTAGGACAAGAACCAGGAAACAATGAAGAGATTCAGCAAACTGTGTGCACCAGGTTCAAAGCTGAATTCCCCATCTTTGACAAGGTAATTAATTTGTTCTTTTTTACCATACATATTTAATTACATGATTATGTATAAATATGGTGTAAATTCACATGTTTTTTTCTCTGAATCTATGCTTACTATTTTTTAACATCTTTGAATAATTTAATACGATTTTTAATGTATTTGGAAAGAACTGTGTCTTAAATATATCTTGACAAGTTATCACATATTCTAGCTAAGCTAATCGTGAGGAAAAAGAATAGTAGTATGTATAAATAGTTGACGGAAATGTTGACGGCAATGTAGGTGGATGTGAACGGAAAGAATACGGCGCCGTTATACAAATACTTGAAAGCAGAGAAAGGAGGTTTGCTCATTGATGCCATCAAATGGAACTTCACCAAATTCTTGATTGCTCCTGACGGCAAAGTCTTCCAGAGATATTCTCCGAGAACCTCTCCTCTTCAATTCGAGGTACGTACCACCCCGGTTTAACTTCATCTAAACCGGAATTACAAACAATTATCTTATGATTGTTTTGTTTTTGGATTTATGCAGAAAGACATTCAAACTCTGTTGGGACAGGCCTCTTCTTGATCATCGGAAGAAGTTTCAAGAACGTTCGTTAGAATCACCAACATTGCAAACTTATCTTTTCTAGTTCTGTCGTTTATGTTTTAAATAATGTATTTCTCATTTGTTGAGATGTCATTTCATGGGATGATATATCATATTATCATGTGATTCTCGTTTTCAAGCTCTCATACTCAAAAAAAAGTTATATTCAGTAATAATTTCTATTGGCCCATCAGACAGTTGTATACGTAACAGAGCACATGTGAAGGATTTTGCCCTATCGTACACGACACGTTAAGCTTGTTCACAACTTATGACCACATAAGTTTTATGATTCTTTCCTAGCCACGGAGGAAAAAAGATAAGAATCACAAGTAAACAAAGGTCATGTGCTTTCTTTCTTCACATCTTGTGACTAAAGCAAAATCATCATATAAGCCTAATTACCAATGATACAAAAGCAAGAAAGATCAAGATCATGAAAGCATACAGAATCTTAAACTGTTGTCAAAAACTCTGAGAGTTAGTTAGATTAGTTACCTCAGCCAAAAGCAGAGGTCTTCAAAAATCTCATTACTGCATGTTGAGAACAAGAACTCTAATTCAGATGTTAGATGTTAAAGCAACCACATTGCAGTCTTGAGGAATTATAGACAAAGAATTTGAAGTTTTTATTCACTGATACATTTATTTTAAAATCATTAATCTACACTTACAATATAGAATTAAAGTAAAATCCAAACCAGTTCAATCCATGGACCCATTTGCAAGTCTACTCTCAGCTAACAATGGCAGAGACTTCATTCCTACAAAAGAAGGTTTCTTGATCTTGTGGTTCAGCTGCACAAACGTACAGTGCAAGCTACAGCTTGAGCCCAGTATTTGAGTCTAGCTTTTACATCATCTGGATTATCACCTGTTTATCAAAACATTGTAACAATCAGACAAAAACAAATTTCAAGAAAATGTTTTTCAATATATCAAATCAAGTTGAGAGATGAATTTACCAGGGCTAGAGATCTTCCAGTTTGCAATTGGAGGGGTCGTGGTAGTGGTCGACGACGAATCCTCTTCCTCCGGTGGCTTATGGTGGTTTTGCTTATCATCTAAGAACTTCTGACTCATGGAGTAACAAAGCTCTAACGCAGGCAAAGTGTTGCAAAGCTCAGGGATCTCATCGTAGCTGAACCCAAAGCCAAGATCTAAACAACCTTTAAGCTCTTCAAGATCATCATCCGTTAAGCTCTTTGCTCTCGTTAAATCTTCTTGATCATCAAAAGCGTATCCCTCAAGCAACACTTGACTCTTTCTCTTCTCTAGCTTCTTATTCTTGCTCTCTCCGCCGAGGAAATTCCCACGGCGATTCTCAATCTCCGACCACGTTTCCTTGATTCCTTCACCGTCGCCGTTGTCGGGTTGTGGTAAGATTGTGTTCGATGTAACATCAGCATTTGGTTTGTTTTCTTGTACAGAGCATGTCCATGGATCTGATGATTCCAAGTGAATACAACCCATTTTGTCTCTGTAAGTATTGTTTTTGTTATCGGTATTGAATGAATGGTGAAGAGAGATTTATAAAGAGATGATTTCTTTAAAAAACCGCGACGTAAAGCATCAATTATTGTAATATGCCATTTTTGTGGGCCTTATGTTACGAATCAATGATTCGCTGAAATGTGTGTTCGAGAAGCAACTGGTTAATATTGTTTCCTCAAGTTTCATAACTTTAATTTTTTTTAAATGCGATATTGACTTTACATTTTTTGTACTAGAAATAAAAACAAATGTAGAAAATTTATTAAAATAGAGTTAATTCTGATTTTAATCTTATTTAAACCAAATTTATATAATCACAATAAAAATTGTTTTATTTATATCATGAACTACTTTTTCCATCAAAACCTCTGAAATGTTAAACTAATTTAGCTGTTGACAAATTATTAGTTATCACCGAATGTTCGGCTACAGTTATATATATGACGCACTATGTTCCGAAAACTAAAAAGAGCAATGAAAAAGAACAAATTCGTTTTAAATTGCAAAATAGAAAAAGATTTACGAAACTAAAAAAACTTTCAACATTCGAAACTTAGACAAATTTAAAAACCAGATTTGAGAAACGTGTCTGATTCGAAGATACGAGAAGCTATAAATAGTCAAAAAGAGGCACAAGAGTTGAAAAAAAAAATCACATCCAAGTAGAGTAAAAGAGTTCTTCTTCTAGGCGACAGGGATCATCTCAGGGTACTCCGAGGTTGTGAGTGGTGCTTCTGGGACAAGAGCCGCTGGAGCAATAACCTGAGCAGGTGTAGAGTAGACATCATCTTCCTTGGGGGTATGAATGATGACAACATCAGGCAATGGTGTCATTGGTCCAGTCTTGCCCTTAGGATCCCAGTCGAGCATGATCTTCACCTTGATTCCCAACACACCCTGCAAATTCGGTTTACTATATTAGACATCGCTATATTAACTTACTCACTGAAGCCCAATTCAGAAGAAAGAAAAAAACTCACCTGTCTAAGCAAAACGTGTCTCACTGCAGAGTCGATGTACTCCTTGGTTGGTTGACCAGATGAGACCATGTATCCATCTTTGAACTTCATGGACTTGGCACGTTGTGCACGGAGCTTTCCACTCACGATCACCTGCACAGCAAAACAATTTTACACGATATGATACAAAGTCACGATAGGACGATACCATGAACATCAAAACCCTTAGAAAATAATGGGAATGGTATTCACCTCGCATCCCTTAGCTCCATTCTCCATAACAAACCTTAAAACACCATAGCAAGCCCTATACAACACAACATCATTGCAATATTAACATCAAGCTTTATACGTAGAGCTGAGAGTATCAACATAATGTGTTGGAGGATAAGATTCATGAGAAATTAAGAAGACTGAGAGAGTCTATGTGATATAGATACAAAACAATGTTCAATACACCTAAAACCTAGACAGAAGCTAGTCTATACCTTAACGAATTCATAGATAAGCGCATTACCAATACATAAATACATATAACCAAATGAATGATTATGAGCTCAGTGGAGTGTCACCATTAAAGAAATGACCTCAATGAAGAAGATCAAACAAATTACAGAGATATATCGTACCTACGAACAGCAAGCCCACCGAGAAGCTTGTAACGTAGAGACTCAGCTTGAGCAATGGCACAGAGACCTCTGTTGACAACCTTTTCAGCATAAAGCTCAACACTGTCTTGAGGAAACTTGAATCTCTTCTGAACAAGAGATGTCAATTCTCTGATTCTCCTTCCCTTCTCACCTAATATCCAACAATCCAAAAAACTATCCTAATCAGATCTCTCCACACAAAAAGTTGCTAAATTTCAGATTCCATAGCAAATAAAATTTCGACATACCGAGAACGTTCTGAGTACGAGTAGCTCTGATGATGATCTCAGTCCTCATTGGAGTAACCCTAACCTCAACACCAGAGTAACCATCCTCTGCTAGCTCTCTAGTGAGAAACTCGTTCAATTCGGCGTAGAATACACCGTCCGCAACGAACTACACAACTCAATACATATACTGAAACAGTTAATATACGATACAGTGAGTGAGATCCATTGAAGGAAAGGGCTTTACTGAAATTTCACCTTTCTCTTCTTGCTGATTTGCGTCGCCATGAATGCGAAATGTTGAAGTCTGCAAATCGCGGAAACCCTAGACTTGGGACGATGAGCGGTAATTAACGAATAAATAGTCTGGGACTAGGGTTTCTGTGGCTCTTGCTCAGGCTCATTTGTTGATAAAAGCGGCCCATTTCAGGATACACTCGGCCCATTAGCTGAGTGTAAGCAAATTCAGTATTGGTGTTTTTTTTCTGGATCGGTATTTGGATTTTATGATTTTTCTAAAGAAAACTACTATGGGGTTGTATGGTTTTCCAGCTACAATAAAACCTCTATAAATTAATAATATTGAGACCAATCTATTTTTGTGATTATTTTTTAATTTAGAGAAATTATTAATTTATAGAAGTGATATTTGGTTCAAAATAACATTTTGAGACTAAAATATTTATTAATTTAGCAAAATTATTAATAAATCGAGTATTAATTTACAGAGGTTTAACTAGTATATATATTTTTTAATATTTTAGTTATGTAAATTTAAAAAACTTGTTACGATTTATCAAACTTACTTTTTTTTATTTTATAATTGATAAATTTTTTCTTAAATACTCTGAAATCATTTAAAAGAAATGGCTAAAAAAAATTCAATAAAAAGACATTCGAAAGTATTTTTCCAAATCATCAGTTTTCAATAATCATGAATGTTAAGGTACAATTACGAATATTATAACCAATGATAAATGTTTGGTTTCCTTAGTCACATGATTTAATTTAGTTATCAACTTTAGGTTCTTTTCTTAAAGTATGAAAACAAAGTGACAAACAAACATAACTTGACCCCAAATTCAACTCCAATTCTGAACTCTGAACTCTGTTTTTGTTTGTTTATACACTTTAGGGCTAGCACGTTTAGCACCCCAAGTTTATCTGACTCCAAACCTTTGTTTGTTTCTTTACCGACTTACGCACAAACATAACTTAGACTCTCTATACATTTGTTTGTCTTTCCCTTTTTTTTTTATTAAGGAAAGAGTATGATACATTTAGGGAGAAGAATATATGATAGTGATTGAGTGATTATAGTGATTGAGTAATCATAATAACTAAACCTTTTTTTAGTCTTAATTAGCTCGACTAATGAAATTTCTAATATTTTGACCACTTTGTTTTTCAGTTTTCTTTTAAGAGGGTGAAAAGCTCATTACTATCTTTATTTAGCTTAAAAAAAATTCAAAGCTTCTGATTTTGTCCAGTTTGTTACTCATTTCAAAGAAAAAAACAGACTAACAAAGCCAGCAAGGTCCAACAAAAAAAAATCCTTATAAATTCCTCACCAAGCAAACACATTTCTTCAAATCAACAAAACACAAAATAAAATGTCGACTTCTAAAACCATAGCCTTGGGTCTCTTCCTCGCAACAACACTACTCGCGTCTTGTAGCGCAGCCGCAAACGCTACAACGAAACCGCTTTTCCCAGCGATACTAATCTTCGGCGATTCAACCGTCGACACAGGCAACAATAATTACCCTTTAAGAACAATCTTCAGAGCTACTCATTATCCTTACGGCATTGATCTTCCAAACAAGACAGCTAACGGAAGATTCTCAAACGGAAAACTCGTCTCCGACATACTCGCAACCAAATTCAATATCAAACAGTTTGTTCCTCCCTTCTTACAACCAAATCTCTCCGACCAAGACATTGTAACCGGAGTCTGTTTCGCATCAGCCGGTGCTGGTTACGATGACCGAACCAGTCTCTCAACACAAGCGATTCCTGTCTTGCAACAACCAAGAATGTTCAAGAGTTACATTGCTCGTCTCAAACGTACCGTGGGAGACAAGAAAGCTATGGAAATCATAAACAATGCTTTGGTTGTTTTGAGTGCAGGGACTAACGATTTCATCTTGAACTATTACTCTATTCCTTCAAGGCGTCTTGAGTATCCTCACATTTCTGATTACCAAAACTTTGTGCTTAACAGACTTAAAAGACTCGTGCGGGTAACGTTTTATCTCAATACTATTACCATTACAAGAAATTGGGGTTTATCATATGGTTTTTAAACCGTTTATTTTTTTTGATAGTTTGTTTTGTTAATCTTTCAAATCTGTTTCCGGTGTGTGTATGTGCAGAAGCTTTACCTTCTAGGTTGCCGGAATATCGTGATCGGAAATTTACCTCCGATAGGGTGTTTACCGATTCATATGACTGCGAAATTCCGCAACATCTTTAGGTTCTGTTTGGAGCAAGAGAACAAAGACTCTGTTTTATACAATCAAAAACTTCAGAAGCTATTACCTAAGATGGAAGCATCTCTTACAGGAAGCAAAATGTTTTACGCCGATATCCATGATCCTCTCTTGGATATGACCCAAAACCCTAGCAAATACGGTATGTTAAAATAAATCTCTTTCTTGTTCTGCAAGTTATCCTTTCTGATAGTAATATTGAGTGAGTACTGATTATATCATTTGTGTGTGGAAATAAAACAGGGTTTAAAGAGGCGAAGAGAGGATGTTGTGGAACAGGGTTCTTGGAGACGAGCTTCATGTGTAATGCTTTCACTCCGACGTGTCAGAATCGGTCGGAGTTTGTGTTCTTTGACTCGATTCATCCATCGGAAGCTACATATAATTACATAAGCAATGGTCTAGAGCCTCAGATTCGTCAGTGGATGAAGGCTTAAGTCATCACGATTTGGCAAAAGTGAAACAATGTTATTTGTTTCTTAATGTGACGATTTGTTAACATTTCTTTATCAATCAAATATAACTCTGGCTCCTTCGGGTTGGTGTTTTAAAATTTTAGCGGAATATGCTAAAAACAAATCAGTTGACTTTCAGTTATTGACCAAACACATGATTAAGTTGATTTAAACTAATTTCTGCATAATCTTTCCGACTATAGCAAATGCTTGGTAGATTCCAAAAGATAGAAACTTGGCACTTTAATACAAATAATCTAATTCCTAATCTAAACCAAAAAAGCTACAGAACTCTAACCACAAATATATATAATCTTTCCTTGTTCTCGAATCTCGTTACACACCATATCTCTTCAACGCTTTGCTTAAACTCGGCATTACATTGTAAGCATGGTAAGATCTTCTGAGCTCAATAATGGAACCAACCTGTATCCAAACAATAGAGATATCAACAAAAACGAGATCGGTATTGTTAAGTCAAATGATAATGAAACGCAGAAAGAAAGAACACTTACGATGATTAAAACCGATGTAAACCCGATTGAAAAGCCTTGATTGATGCTGCGTAGATAGTGATCAAGTACAGTAGAAGATGTTGCCAAAAAGCTCAACAGAAGACCTCCTGAATCATCTCCAAACCAACTGGTTTTTAGAGACTATACTTGCATATTATACACAAAACAAGTCTAAAAGCAACAACTATAAAACTTACCCCAAAACCTAGTTGATGCTTGTATCTTCGTTAGGTACTCGATTGTGGCTTTCCCAGGCTTTATGTTGGGTATTCTCGCTCCCATTTTGTTTAAATAATCGGCTATTTCCTTTGGCAAGTTGGCCTACACAATATGTAAATGCTTAATGTTCATTGCAAGATTTTGAAATTCCTATTGAGAAAAAGGGTCATTAAAGTTTACTCACAATGTCAAAGATGTTGAAGAGAAAGACGAAAAACGCATAGATTGAGTAATAGACCCAAGGCGGTGCTCCAACCGTGCTTTCAGGGTTTAATATCTCCTTCACGTGTAGCAACAAAGGTGATCCCAGAATACTAAAAACAACAAGTTACCTTATTAGAGAGCCTTAGATGGTAATATGATAACACAAAGAATCAAGAAAACAAGAATTATTTAGTACCTTGCAAGAATGCTGGGGGATGCCAAGAGATATGTGGTTGTGAGAACCGGCTGCATTCCTGCTGGGTTTATGTTAAATGGTATGTACGGCTCCACCTCGGTTATTGGAGAACCTTCTCTGCCCAGATGGCAAAACATAGCATAGAAACAAATATGAGTAAAAAGCACACATTGCATCCAAATGTATCTTAACCATAGTCTACTCCTAGCTATATGTTACCTCGAAGAGGAAGCAAGTTTGAAACCATAATATTGTAGTTTTATCTTCCTGCAGCCCTCAGTAACAACAACAGCGAACATAGTTACTACCGTAAAAATGCCCACCAAGCCTAACAAGTAAGGCCACCAATTCGAGAAACTGCCTGAAAAAAACAACAAAGAATGACTCTTTCCTTTAACTCAAAAGAGAAGCTAGTGATAGTTGCTTCCAGGACATGTGGAAGACATGCAGGTCTAAGGTAGAGTCTAACCATACGTTCGGGAATTGTGGATTAAAAAAACCAAAAGTACCTGAGATTTGATTGAGCATTTTGTGTAAGGTCTCTGTGTAGCCCGTCAATATTCCCACGCAAATAATTAGAGATGATCCATGACCTGTAAAATGCACAGAAACAGATAATGAGCAAGTTCCACCGATTACTCCATTTCAACAGCGCTATAAGTATAAGCTATCAAATACCAAATCCAGATTCTGATATCGTATCACACAGCCAAGTCATTGTCATAGCACCAAAGACTAGCAGAGATGCTGTCAACATTACATGCTTGACCCTGAATAAGCATGAATATTTACTTTCTCATCAGCTGAAGCAAAATGGATGAAGCAACTAAGTGAATAATTCTAATTAACTTACTGGGAAGTGGCTGCAAAAACTGAATATTGAAGAGAAGTGTAAGACACCACTATAGCTTCTACTATAGCAAAGAGAAACGATAGCCACCATCTAAATAATTTGACCCAAAAAAAAACAATTTAGTAACTTTTTATAATGAAGCACAACGGTCACAAGAGCTACGAACAAATGAATTTGCATGTTAAGAATTCATCTCACGGCTTGAGAGGTAAGAAATTAAACACACATATAACTCTTGATCTTCTCGTGACCATCTAAGCCTTCCTTTCGCAGCTTCACCAAGGATGGAAGAACATGACAAAGAACCTGACACAAAACATAATCTTAACATAAAAAGAACCCAAAATTTCAAGCAAGCATATCCAATCAAGGGGAGATCTTAACCTGCATAATTATAGATGCTATGATTTGTGGACTGAGCCCAAGCTGGAAGAGCGAAAGCTTGAGCTCTGCTCCAAACTCACCCAGTTCCTCTATCAAAAACATAGATGTTAACTACAAACTTAGATGTCTCATCCAAAACAATGGATTATAGGACTCAAATGGCATGAGAACACTCACCAACGGAACCAGAGACAAAGCTAAGGTAATCTTGAGGTATTAATCTTCTGTCGAATCCAGGTAATGGGATAAAATATCCAACACGGCTTAGTACAAGCAATAAAGCCGTTACAAATAACCTCCTCCTTATCTCACTCTTAAAGAATCTTTCTGCTGCAGTATTGAGTAACGAACTTATGCGAACGAAATCAAGAAACCTATTTCTAAAAGACTTTGGCCTATTATTATCCTGGAGTGTTTTGGAGACCACAGAGTTCTGAGAAATACGAATGTCCTCTGAATCTGTAGGAGTAATCTCCGCATCCAAAGCATCTGTATGCATCTCATCACTGCTCGTAGACTCATTACTGAACTTATCAGAGTAATTAATCGAAAAACTCTTCCTTTCTTTTACAAGGAGATGTCTTATAAAATGGGTTTCTCTTGTTCTTGACAAACTCAAATTCATAGTAGAGCATTTTCTGGATCGAAAAGATTGAGAACAAAAGAATGGGTCTCCTGCAAAAACAACATCCAGGTAAAATCACATGCCTCAATAAACTTTTCTGTTTATGTGATAAGAAAGTTCGATTATTTAAGCAAATTGCATAAGAGAACTAATCAAAGAGTTGAAAAGGTTTAAACTTTATAGCTCCAGTTGAAAACCCAGGTCGGTGTCATCGAAATTAGGGTTTCATCAAGTCGAAGCAACGAAACTTTAACAACTGTGTTATATTCTGACTAGTCTAGGTAACAATTTCTTAACTTTTGATTCCGATGAACTTAATTTTGAGAAAGAAAAACTTACGTTTAGAGAGGACACCATAGGAGGGATGCGAAAGCGAGATTGGTCTAAGAGGAAAATGGAAGAAGCAAGCTTGAGAAGAATTCATCGAGAGGATGAGAGAAACCGCGGCGCTAAGCTAAGGAAGAAGAAGAACATCGGCTTTCAAGAGTGTTACTCTTTTTTTTTTTTTCTTTTTTCAAAATTAAAGATATTATTTTGTGAAACTAATAAAGATATTTTTATCAGAAGGAAGAAAAAAAATGATTTACTTTTTTCTCCTAGAAGTAAAGGAAAAGAAAATAAATATTTTAAATTTTCTTCGAAAATGATCATTTCCATTTGTTGAGAGACATGTTTAGATTTTGGATACCTTTTATGAAATGGAAGTGATATAAGTCTACACTCTATTCCAGTAATCGCAAACCCAACCGATCCAGTTTCTTCAGATTCTTTTCCTTCTTGATCAGACCGTAAATTTTGATACTTTTTGTCCTAATTTATTCTCATCAAACCTCAATTTGCTTCCCCCTTTAAAGCTCTTCACTACTCCCACCCCTTCGATTTTTCTCTCCGCCAAACCCTAATTTACAGGAAGAGGGGTTTCATCTAAATCTTATAAATCTCGGTTCTTTTTGTGGCCTTTCGTTTATCGCTGATCATGGATTCTGAAGAAGATATGCTCGATGCCCACGATATGGAGTCTGGGGAGGATGATTTCTACAGTGGTGGAACCGATGATTATAACGATAGTGATGATGGTGAACCCGATTACGGCTTTGTTGAGGAAGATGCTGATGATTCCGCCATGATCGCCTCGCATCGCTCTCAGGTGGGGTTTTTTTTTTTTTTTTTGTTGGCTTTACTTGTTCGGTTTTTGATTGCTTGTTGAGTTGCTGTTGGGTGTTGAAGGTGTTGCTTTTAGAGCTTGTGCATGTTTTATGACTTGGCTGCTGGCAAATGTTGAGATTCTGAGTTTTTATGATAAAGTTGTCAGTTTTATTTTGCGAGTAGAGTCAAATTGTGGCGAGTATTATGGCTGTTAAAGTATCAAATTTGCTGTCTTTTTTAATGGGGGGAGTGTTTAGCTCATCAAAAAGGATAATTGCTAATGTTTGACCTTTGCATTTTTCATGCCATGCTTTGTGTTTTGAGTGATGGAATGGCTGAGGAAGGAAACTTAGTTTCGTTGATGCTATTAGGTTGATATTGATGGGTCTTTTGATGTATTAGCACAAGTTTATGTGAAAACGTATGGAAAATTTACAGGAAATGCTATGATTCGGTACATTTCTGAGAATTTTTGTGTTTTCTTTACCCTGCTTCCTAAACCCTTTATGTCGTGGAAGCATAATTGACTGCTATCGTTATATTTTTGGCAAACATTTCTCTTATGTGCATGATATTCTTTGGTTCTCTAGTTTAACTTGTGGTAACAGTCCACTTTGTTTTTTTTGTTAGAAACAGTCCACTTTGTTTCATAGTTGATTTGGTTAATTGTTTATTGCACTCCTTGGCTATAGCTTTTATGTCTAAACCTGTTCTGCTAACTACATATTTGGCTGGCACTGTTATGTCTACCATGGAATTTATCTCTGTTGTTTTAGTTCCATGTAAACTCTTGTTTTTCTGTGAACATTGACCCATTATTACTTCTTTCCAGAAAAGCTATTGTGTTCTGAGGGAAGAAGATATTCGCAGGCACCAGATGGATGATATTGAACGTGTTTCTGTTGTCCTCTCAATAACTGAGGTTGAAGCGAGTATTCTACTTCGTCACTTTCACTGGTAAACGCATTTTACATTTACTATTTTTTATAATAACACTATGTGTTTCTCATTTGTGTATATCTGATTTCTTGTTTATCTCAGTTTTGTTTTGGGTGATAATATCAAATGATCTCTGTATCTTTTTCTAGAATGTATGTCCATGGTCATACTTGTGTGATTATTCTAGCTTCCTGATGCAATGAGTAACATTTCATTTCAGGAGTGTCGGTAAAGTTCATGATGAATGGTTTGCGGACGAAGAGAGAGTTCGGAAGACTGTTGGCATATTGGAGAGTTCTGTTGTTCCACCATCTGATGGCAGTGAAGTATGTCCTTTGAAGTGAATATCTGAAGTGGTTTTACATGTTTCTCGTCTGACATGTCTCACTAACACATGATCTTGTGTTTAGGTTACATGTGGAATCTGTTTCGATTCATATCCTCCTGAGAAAATCGCTTCGGTTTCTTGTGGCCACCCTTTCTGCACTACATGCTGGACAGGTCAGTTGTGTTTTTCTTCACTAGCATTCCCAAGACTCTTACATTTTTTTAGTTCTATCAAAGAATGGTAACCGCTTGTTTTCCTTGTATTTATCTGAGGTTAGGTTTAGTTAATTGGTTCTAGTTATTATGGTAATTTCCTTCCAATCTAATTGTTGATTTCAAAATCATCCATATTTGAGTTTTCTGAAACCAACTTTTGTGCTCCATTTTTCTACTACAGTATTTGTTGAGTTTGTAACTTACTTTGCGGTGTACGCTGTCCCTTTTGCAGGTTATATCACCACAACCATTAATGACGGCCCAGGATGTTTGATGCTAAGATGTCCTGACCCATCTTGTCTCGCTGCTGTTGGTCATGATATGGTTGACAAATTAGCGTCTGAAGAAGACAAGGAGAAGTACAATAGATATTTTCTTAGGTCTTATATTGAAGACAACAGAAAGGTAAACTCTCCCTAGAAAAAAATATATTAGAACACACAATTCTTCACAGACTGATATAATGTCGCGGGCTCTTTTATCTTTCTATTATTATGCCATTCGAGGCAATACTGTGATAATCCTTCCTATTGAGATATCATATCATTCTTACTGCTTGAAAAGTTTTGCTCTCCATCCTGAAGTTTTTTTCATCTCTATTGTAGCATGTTCTAAGTGTTGTTAGATTCAGTTCTTTTCATGATTACATATTCTTTTCCATGTTCTCAAACAACCTTCAATGTCTTTGCGTTGAGGAAAGGAACAAACTATACTGGTCTCTCTCCATATTTATTCGTATGATGCGTTGTTTCTAATTCTTATGTTGCTTCTGCTCTGGTTATTTGGTTCAGATGAAATGGTGTCCTGCCCCAGGATGTGATTTTGCGATTGATTTTGCTGCTGGGTCTGGAAACTATGATGTGTCCTGCTTGTGCTCGTTTAACTTTTGCTGGAATGTAAGTTCTTGGGTCAAGGCCCACTGATTTGATCGTAACTGTTTCAATGTTTTTAGTTTACCAATAGCTCTGTGTTAAATCTGAATTTTAGTGCACTGAGGAGGGTCACCGACCTGTGGATTGTAGCACAGTTTCAAAATGGATATTAAAGAACAGTGCTGAATCTGAAAATATGAATTGGTATCCACTCTATCTATATCTTTTTCTTTTATTTGTGTTCCTGATCCCTGATCTTTGGCTTTACGTAGAGACATAATGACCTTTGAGCCTTTGAGCATCTCAAGTTATCTTATAATTTTTTGTAATCAAACTTTTCCTCCTTATGCTCAGGATACTTGCCAACTCAAAGCCTTGTCCGAGATGCAAGCGGCCTATTGAAAAGAATCAAGGCTGTATGCATATGACATGCACACCGCCTTGTAAATATGAATTTTGTTGGTAATACTTCAGTTCTATCTCTGACGTCTTACTCTGGCTGAAGTTGTATACTAGAAGCGTCTTCTGTTGAATGCTAATAATGGTGTTTATATATTTACACCTATAGGCTTTGTCTTGGTGCATGGATGGATCATGGGGAAAGAACTGGTGGTTTTTATGCTTGTAACCGGTATGAGGTGGCTAAGCAAGAAGGACAGGTAAGATCTTTGGTGGTATCTGTGAGTCATTTGAGATGATGTTACTGAATATTTTATATGGGTTCATCTTTACTTGTTAGTATGATGAGACTGAAAGGAGGAGAGAGATGGCCAAAAATTCGCTAGAGAGATACACACATTATTATGAACGCTGGGCTAGCAATCAAACGGTATGCACAATTTGATATTTTTTATGCCGAAGGAGGTATATAGGTCTTCATTGTTGATTTTTTTTGTTTCGGGTGATTTGGCAGTCGAGGCAAAAGGCTATGGCGGATCTGCAGCAAGCGCAGACGCAGAATGTAAGACGTTATATTCTTTAGAATTTTGCTTCTTTTTGAATCTCTTTATCTCAGTGAGTTATAGATCTTCATCGTTGAAATGAATATAGATCTAAACTGAGTAATTCCCTCATGTTTCTATTATTTGTAACGTTCCAAATGTTTTCTGGTCTTAAAACTCGTACAGCACTGTTGTTCTGCGTTTTTAGTATTTCCTGTCTGTTTGAAGCATTGGTATGCATTTGAAAGTATTGTGTTTATCCATGGGAAAGAGGTTCTGTTTGTAGAATATCTTTGGGAAGTTAAACGTTTTGGGCGTTTCTCATACTCTACTATCTATATTGGACTTATCTTAATTTCTTGCAGCTTGAGAAGCTTAGTGATAAGCAGTGCACACCAGAATCTCAGCTCAAATTCATCTTAGAAGCTTGGCTGCAGGTTAGCAGATAAAAGTGTTTATATAATAACTAAGTGAGACTTTTCCATAACATTTTTCTTAAAAGTTTCTCATGTGATTTGGTTCCTGCAGATCATCGAATGTAGGCGAGTATTGAAATGGACATATGCATATGGATACTACCTACCTGATCATGAACATGCCAAACGACAATTTTTCGAGTATTTGCAAGGTAAGAACCCTCGTTGGTTTAATTGTGAAATCATTTTTACCTTCAGAAGCAGCTTAAGTTTGTCCTGTTGTTCAGGGGAAGCTGAGTCAGGTTTGGAGCGGCTCCATCAGTGCGTAGAGAAGGACTTGGCTCAGTTTCTCAATACGGAAGGCCCATCTAAAGATTTCAATGATTTCCGGACAAAACTAGCTGGTTTGACCAGGTAAGCGTTTTCTCTTCATACATTTATAGGAATATATGCGTAACCCTCTAGCTAAGTGACAAAAGTCTGCTATATTTAAAGTAATCAAGCTATACATAATGTTAGGTCCTGTGGTAGTTTTCCAAAGTAGCTCCCTGACCTAGTCGAGACTTAGAACACGTGATTCTTGCCATTAACGTTTTTCGGAAAGCTAAACCTGTGCTTCTGTATATTTGTATTCTCACAGCGTGACGAAAAACTACTTTGAGAATCTGGTGAAAGCTCTGGAGAACGGTCTTACTGATGTAGACTCACATGCGGCTTGCAGCAGCAAATCAACAAGCTCTAAATCAACAGGTTGCAGTAACAAAACAAGAGGTAAAGGCAAAGGAAGTTCCAGAACTGGTGGATCCAGCAGAAACCCAGATGACAACTGATCATGTTTCTCATCTCCTCACCAAGGCACAACACCCGAATTGGTCGTATGCAATTGGAGAATGCACATGATCGAAGAAAATCCTAAACTGAACGCACATAGTGAAGCTCTGATTCTTCTCTTATGCGTGTGTGTGGGGTTTGTTTGTAGGGTTTGTGATAAGTTTCCTGCTTATGTATGTATAGTACAAAAGAATATGCATGTGTTGTCTCTACACATTTATGTTACCTGCTCTGCTATGGCAATCTCTGTGAAACCAAAATCCAGTGACATCTTTGTGTCTGGTTTTAAAGAAAAAAGGAGAGGAGCAAATGGTACTTGCTTTGTGTTTTGGCTTTACTTAAAACCATTTTATGTTTGTAATATTGAATTCAAGTTACATCTGAAGAAAGTGTTTTTAGTTTATTGAATCATTTTTGGTGTTTAAAATTTGATACAAGAGTTTCTACTTGTGCACACAGCTCAGAAAAATTGTTACACTACAACATGTGACAAGCCATTGTTAAATGCTACAACTTGATAAATAAAACAACATATCTTTTGTGTTCAACGTGATACAGAGAAAATGAGATGAACAACGCAATTTTAAGCCCCTTTAAAGTAACACTTTTTTTTACTTGTAGACTCCAAAAACATACTCATTAAAAAGAAGTGAAGGAATCAGAGAGATTTTTTCCTTTGTTCACTTCTTTAGTTTCTTAGACCTGAGGGTTTATATGTTTTGGAGACCTTAAGCTCCATAGATTTGTTCTTGGGGGCATCAAGTATCTTAGCCTTCTTCCTTGCTATAGGAAACTCCATTGAATGTGATTTAGGACCATTATCCCCAAAATCTTCTTTGAACATTTTGATGCTTAAAGCATTCAACAATGCCCTTGAGTACTGCCTCGACGCCATTTTCCAATCTGTCCCTGATTTCATCATCGCCTTAAACTCATCAAAGCTTATCCTCCCATCCTGTCACCACAAAAAATATGTTACCAAATTTAGTAACTAAGAAACATATTCCATTTTGAGATTACATAGTCTAACCCTTTTTGGTTCTGACATTTTTCCATTTACCTTGTTGAGGTCGACGTCAAAGAAGATATCTTTAATCCACTGGTCGTTACCGTGGCCTACCTTATCATCGAAAAGAGCTTCCTTGAGCTCATCTAGCTCGATAAATCCGTTACCGTTCTTGTCAAAATACTTGAATGCTTGAAGCAAATGCTCATCGCATCCCATTCTCTTCAAATGTATTGACAGTGTCACAAACTCATCACAGCTCAACATCCCATTTCCATCTGTGTCAGCTGCATCCATTAGCATCTTCACATCGCCATCGGGAACAACTTGTCCAATCTTCTTTAGCCCATCTCTTAGCTCCTCAAATGTCAAGTGACCGTTCTTATCAGTGTCCATCGTTTGAAACATTTGTACTATTGCCGCTATCTCTTCGTTTGGTAGATTGTCTGCCACAATCTGAAAACATTTTTCCGGATCAGTAACGTAAAAAATTTATATAATCTTTGTGAAAATCAAGAAACTCATATATGTACATACCCTGAGGACTTTCTTCTTGAACCTGTTCATCAACAAGAACTGTTGAATCTTGGTCCTTACGTTATCTCCAAGATTCACATTTGGTGCTCTCTCTGCGTTCTGAATCCATGGATGTTCTGTAAAACATCATTTTTCGGATCAGTCTTTGATTAAATGATTTATTTTTGATGATGAAAATGTTATTGTTATTAAGTTTACCAAGAACTTCTTGAACTGTGAGTCGGCTATAAGGATTTGCATCAAGCATGTTCTTAACGAGTTCTTTGGCTTCATAAGATACTTTAGGCCACGGATCTCTCTCGAAATCGATGTTTCCTCCGACAATAGCGTGCGCGATTCCTTCCTCGGTCTCTGCCCAAAAGGGAGGAACACCACAAAGCAAGATATAGAGTATAACACCAGCACTCCAAACATCAATCTCAGGACCGTAGTTTCTTCTCAAAACCTCTGGAGCCATGTAATAAGGACTTCCCACAATCTCATTGAACCGTTGGCCTGCAATATTATCCATTTGATTCATCAAAACCGATTTTTTTTTCAAGAAATGAGATAAAGATTCAAGTTATTATTATATAGTAACCTGGTTTGAAGAAAATAGAGAGACCAAAATCAATGGCTTTGAGTTGTGCAGACTCAGTTTTATTCGAGAAGAGGAAATTCTCGGGTTTAAGATCGCGATGAATCACTCCATGTTCATGACATACCTTCAAGAGCAAGAAACGTATTAAGAACCAAACAAAGAAGGCGAACAAACAAATGATATTTCATTTTTGAGGATGTTGTTTATCATTCACCTTGACGACTTCAAGAATGGTTTTAGCGACAGATGCAGCAGCACGTTCAGTGTAATGACCTCTAGAGACAATACGGTCAAAAAGCTCTCCTCCTTCACAAATCTCCATAACAAGATAAACCGCATCTTTGTCTTCAAAAGCTTCTTTAAAGCTAACAATATTTGCATGTTTTGGTAAACATCTCATGATCTCAACCTCTCTTCTCACATCCTCCACATCTATCTCCGTCCTTAGCTTCTCTTTCGATATCCTCTTACACGCAAACCTACATGCAAAACCTAAATCAATACCGTGGAAGACAAGAAAAAGAAACAGAAACATAATAACCTAAAAAAAAGAGAGAAATATATATACCTCTCCTGAGTAGTGATCTCGATGCATTCATGAGTGACACCAAATTCACCACGGCCTAGTTCTTTGCCGAGTTCATACTTGAGGTGGATGCCATCTCCAATAGGCTCGGGAAGAACACGGCTAGGTGGCTGGAAAATCAATCTCCGGGAAAGATTAGTTGAAGAATCGAAACGAGGAACAGAGGAGGATGTTCTGCTACTACTACTGTTTCGCCTCCTTACCGGTCTCTTTCCAAAAGGAGAGCCTTTCAATGGCGACGAAACACAGCTTCCCATGGGATTTTTTTCTTCTGTTTTGGGTTTACTTTGGAATAATATCCAACGTTTTTGATCGATCGATCGATTGATTAACAAATCAATCAAGCGATTTCAAGGAGGAAAGTTATTCAAATGCACCCCATGGGAAGGAAGAGAGAAGCTTTTGTGCTCAAGTTGTTTTCTCTTTTTTTTTTTTTTAGTTTTTTGGTTTTTTTTTTGGGGGCTTCTCTCTTCTTAATCTATTGTGTTTCGTTTTCTATGTGTATATTTGTTTGTTGTTTGAAAAAAGAGGAAGTCCTAAAAGACAGGAGATTGAGAGCGAAACAAAATATTGGATGGATGGAGAAATATTTCTATTTTTGGTAATGACAGTCTGGTTGGTAATTTTTAAATATTATGTTAACTTTGTTGTATTTTTTTTTTGTTTCTTCACCTGCCATATTATATCTACAGATCTACTAGTTGAATAATAATACACACACGATACGTTGGTTACTATTTTGTCAAATATTACACTCTATACCAACATATTATTGAAAAACTAAATTTATGGTAATGGTTTTTCATTAATTAATTATCTCTCATCTCATATTTTTTTGGACCAAAATATCCCTATCATAGTTTTAACTGCTAAGTTTTATTTTAACGACTAAAAGTTTGGAGAGATAAGTTATAGTTTATGCGATTAATTATTATGTTAACGTGATATATATAATTTTATTAACAGTTGAGTATATTATTGTTAGTAAAATTTTTATTTCATTAAAATTTATATATTTCATTATTCAAAGTTATTTCATTACTAGGATATTTTTATATAGTGCTAAGTTGATAAATATAATGTTAATCATTTTTAGCATAATATGATTCATAAATAACATAATATAGGAATAATAATGATGTTTCATAAATTTTTGGACCAAAATAGCGGATATAATCTCTACTTATGGTTTGTTATTTTGTTAATGTGATATTTGTCATTTTGTTAATGGTTAAGTATTGTTGTTAGTAAACTGTTTATCTCATTAATATTTTATATATTTTTATTATTAAAAATGATTATAATAATTTATATAGTTCTAAATAAATAAACAGCATATTAATCATGTTGTTAGTTTAATATGATTCACAAATAACATAATATAAAATTTAGTTTAGTTTGACTATTCATGTTTGTATATATTAATTCCTTTTTACATGATTAAAACATATTTAACACATGTTCTAATATATAGCAAAGTAAGTAAGTAAATAAATTTTATAATCATTTTATTAGCATGACATAATTCATAAATAACAAAACGTAGCATTTTTTGAATATTTATATTTTGTATAAAGCAATAACTTATTTACATGCTAAAACATAACTAAGCATGTTCTAGTTTTATTATCAAATATATAGTAAAGTAAGGAAATAAATAATTGGTATGATGATTATTTTATTAGAACTGGAATATATGTCACGTTTTTAAAATATTTAACAGTTTTGAACTGAGCTAATGTACTCAAATATTTGATCGCTAAGCAAATAGTTAATTGCTAAAATTATTATAGGAGCATTTTGGTCTGAAAAATTATGAGAAGTGAGAGAATTAATTAATACAAAATCAATTTCACAAACTTAATTTTTAAATAATGTGTGATTTTTGAGCTCAGTAACTCAATTTCTTATTCAAATTAATCTCAAACATGACTTTAACATTATTAGAAAACAACTATTAATTTAGATAATTATTTTTGTCGAGGGATATCATTCAAATTCACATGGTATGTGAATCTTGTTAGCAAATAAACTGTATATGATTTTTGGACACAAAATAATCCTATCATTTCTATATACCTATTAGATAGATAAGTTTGATTAAATTAGTTTATTAATTACTGAAGAGAAACAACAAAAATTAAGGATGGATTGGAACTGATGTTCCATTATATATAGGATGAAGATTTGTACATTGAACTATTAATCATAAATTATGATTATTTTTTTGTCAACACAATGTACATAACCTATACATAAGTATTTTGATAATTCTCTTTTAAAATTGATTGCTCAACTTCTTCAGTTTCTAACTTATGTTTTTTATTTCCTTAAACTCTTTTTTCGTTTACTTTGATTTATCTTATTATTAACTATCTAAGTAATATTCATTAACTATTATATTTAAGTAATAGTTATTAAAAATTATTTAATAATCTAATTTTTTTCATTGGATAACTAAGGTGATAACTAGATAGTAAATCGCGCTATGAAGCGCGGGAAAATGCATACTTCATACTTTGTTTAATCATAGATTATTATTGATTTTCATTTCCAAACATGGCTTTTAATGTTTCAAAAATTCTTCGCATGAGACCTCATTTAGAACAAATTAAGTGGTGTTATGTATATATATATATATATTCACATTATTCAAAAAATCTATAATAACTTGATTTAGTCCAATATCAGTTATTATAAATGATTAAAAATTATCTAAGATTTGGACCCATCTTTATTTGTTCTTATATGTCTTGACCCGTCATAACCCATTGTAAAAGTTATAACATTTAAAGTTATAGATCCTGATTCAAATCCAGATGATCAAATATTGGATCCGTCAAAACCAAATTGTTATACTCCTTAATCAATTTGTTTTTAATATATCAATATTTTTGACATTAAAATTGATATAATATCCGTTTTCAAAATTTTGATTTACAACATATGAATAAAACAATCTTAATGTTTATTAACTATATGTATTATATGACCATTCAAAATAATTTACAAATAAGATCAAACAAAGATGATAAAAGAATCATAATTTTGAATCTTAACAAAATCTTTCAAACAGAATAATTTGAAATAAATAATATGGTATAGTTAGGTATAAAATCTTTTCAAAAAAAATTATTGATTAACAATTTTTAAACTTTTAATATTAATTTTCGTCCATAATTAACAAGAAAAAGAAAGTGAGTTTAATTTTTAATGTTTTGGAAACTAATAATTATTTAAATTTTTTTACCATTTTTTTATTTGAATTACTTTTTGAACTACTTTTAATATTAGAAAAAAATTAAAGATCAATAACATTTTTTGTTATATGCCACATCACAATTGGTTAGTTTGCTATCAATATTGCTCAAATAATTATATAGAAATGTAGACACCCTAGACACGGCGGAAGGAGACTCAGTGGCAACGACGGCGGAGAAGGCACGGCGGAGGGAGACTCAGTGGCGACGACGTGAGCAGGTGAGATATGCGAAGAAGAACGAACCAGTGAAGAAGAAGACATGAGTGCGCAAGAAGACACGGCAGGGGGAGACTTAATGGCGACGACGTGAGCTGGCAAGATATGCGAAAAAGAACAAACTGATGAAGAAGAAGACGTGAGTGCGCAAGAAGACACGGCGGAAGGAGACTCAGTGGCGACGACATGAGCTGGTGAGATATGCGAAGAAGAACGCACCGATAAAGAACGCACCGATAAAGAACGCATCGATGAAGAAGACGACGTCACTGAGCAAAAAAACACGCTAGAGAGAGACCCAGTGACGATGACAGGAGCAGGAGAGTCGTTGAGGATATGTGAAGAAGTCGTCGTGGAGGCGCGAGAAGAAGAGTCCATGACAATGATGAAGATCTTTTTTATTTCTTTTTCTTGATTCGATCTATGAATTTGAATCGAAACAACCTTCTGATGTAACCCTATATATATATATACACACACATACGATCACGTACGATTTTTGATTGATGACCGTTACTGATATATTTGGTTTGTACTTTGGCAAACCAAAACTAAACCAGTATTTCTTATTTTCTTGAACTCCCACCCAACGTGTTACTTATTAGGGTTTCTTATTACTCTTTTGATGATTTGATTTTTATTAGTTTCTCTACACTAAAAGCTAAACTTAATTTTAAATTTCGATTCTGTATTTCTTTTATAAATTTTTGGATTTGTACACCTAAAATGCTTTCTATTATGATTCATATATAAACCACCAATAATACTTACTCACTTTATTATTTTACTAATGGGTGGGCGAGATTTGAATATTGTTACTTAATGTTTGAGTTTTTTATTTTTTATTTTTGGTATATTGTGTTTGTTTGTTCTCTATTTTTTTATGTTTGATATTTTTTTTTATGTTTTTAGCCACATTAATTTCTGTGTGTGTTTTGTTTTATCGTTTCTATTCAACAAATATTCAAAATCAGAATCTGCAACAAAAATAATTCTTCTATATAAAATTTAATATCCTCATTCATGAATTATACTCCTCAACAATATAAAGATTATGATGTATGGAATAAGGTTATATAAGTGTTGTATTATTGTTTTGTAATCTTTCACCTATAACAAACAAAGCTTAGACAATGAATCATGATCTTTATATTCAACACCTACACCTTGAGACTGATATCCAACTGAAGAGATTATGAATATTTGCCTTGGACATGTAATTCACTTTAATGAGTTCTTCTTTCTTGTCAATATAATCTTTTAATTACTGCATCTCCTATGTTTGTGTTTGTGTCTACCACTATATAACATGATTTTGTATATGCCAGAATTTTTGCAGTGAAATTAACATAGTTTTCAAGGTTCAGTTAGTCATCGTCGGTCTCAGAACTACTTAAGGTGGTCTTGAAATAGATTTTTTTTTTGCTCTCGAACAATCCCATATTCAATCTTAATATTCAAAGCATTGGACCCGTTTTTTCTTAAAGTTTGAGTGGTTTAACCTCGTAAGTTCATGAGGAAAATCATTTCTAAGTAGAGTAAAACTACTCACCCGTTATGTTTCCTATTCAAAGAAATCCATTTTCTGTTATTGTTTCTTACTCTTTCTTTTGGGGAATTTATCTTTGAATAGTGGAAAATACATGAAATCCTAATTTGAAGGAGTCATACAATAATCAGAATTGATACAAAAACAAGTACAAAACATTTCTGGTTAAAACAAATTAGTGTAAACATATTGAGTACAAAAGGATGGCTAATTAATGTCTAAGAAAGAAGATTAAAATCATTAACAGTTAACGCGAGGCCATATCTCTTTTCATCATTCTTAGCAACTCTACATCCCACTTTGCTTCGGTTACTTGTTATATCTTGAAAAACGCTTTGTGGACTCTTTGTTATAACATCGACTGATCTATGAAAATGTATACAAAAAAACTATTAAACAATCATATTCTATAGCAGAAAGGCATGACTTTAAAAGAAATTAACAAACAAAGATCCACTCACCTTTAAAGTTTCAAAAGTTCTACACCTCAATCGGTGAGATCTTTTCGGTTGGATCTCAATCTGCCTCTGCTTGTCAACTTCATGCATTAGAAATAGAAGATTGTTAGAGTGACGGGATGCCATTGTTTTTTTAATTTTGAAAAAAAAATATAAATCAAAATATTTGACAATGTTAATTAACAATGGAAATAAAAAAATTGAACAATGAAGATCTTTAACAATAATATGAGATGTGGATGGAGTGAAAAATCACCAATTCTAATGTTGCAATTCTTTCAAATAACTTATGGGATTAAAGATTTGAGGTGGCATCATTATTTACTTCTCCAAAGAGTTTAAATGTTTATAAAAAAGGTGAGCGTAAAATGATCATTTTACCCCACATTTTTTAATCTATACTTTTTTTAAGAGAATTTTGGAACATAAACCTTATAGTAGCATAAAGTCAACAGGATCCTGATATGTTAGTTAGGTTTTAAAAACAGAACTAAACAAATCAATTCTAATTTAAAAGTTGACCCCCAAAAAAAAAAATCTAATAAACATATTTAGAAAACATATGTATTGAACAAAATAGAGAAATATAGAAAGATTAAAATATCATCTCGTTGCTCTACCCTCTAACCTCACATTCTTTGTCTCTAACATCATTCTCTGCTCTCTCACACAAGATCAATTATAATTTCAAAAAATCTCAATCTCTGCTCTCTTCCACTATTTTATATAGTACCCCATCTCTCTATGCCACACTAGCTCTTTTTCTTGGAGACTTCAATCTCTAACTATCATTAGATTATTTATTTGTGTGATGAATTTTGATTTTTGGTTGGGTTTTAATGCTTGCGAGTTGAATGCAGTTTGATTAAGGACTGATTTAGTGTGATATTGTTTAATTGGGTTTTGATTAGTCTGGTTTCTCTCGGAATTGAATTTTTTTTTTTCATTGAAGGTTTCTGGTTAGTGCCAATGTGTGGCTTCTTCAGTTGTTTTGCTTATCTACCAGTCATTTCTCTCATAATTATATATCTTTTTGCTAATTGAACGGAAAAAAAATATAATCTCGCGTTCTGCAGCTCATCTTTCGATTTTTGGTGATTGATTTGATTAGTGTTTTGAGTTTTAACCGAGCTCATGCTTTTGCTTTGATAAATGTGCTCCTGGATCTATTCTAGATTATATAGAAGATATATTGTACATTACGTAAGGTAGCATATGAATTCTAAATTAAGTAGAAGATGTATTCTAGATTACATAAGCTAGAAGACATATATTAGGTAAGGTAGTATGTATTCTAGATTACCTAAGGGAAATTTTGTATTCTAGATTAAATAAGTTATAATACAAATTCTAGATTAAGTAAGGTAGAATATATATTCTAGATTACCTAAGGTAGAATACATATTCTAGATTACTTAAGGTAGAATACAAATTATAGATTACCTAAGGTAGAATAAAAATTATAGATTACCTAAGGTAGAATACAAATTCTAGACTATAGAAGATTATTCTGCTCCTTATTTTCCCATTAATGTGTAACATTTTTGTCCTCTTAACCTCTACACTAGAAAACACATTTACTCATTTCAGGGAACAAGACTTGGAAGTTGGAAGTTCAGATCCCAAAGGGTGTTATAGTGAGTCGTTCTCATTTCAGGTCTGTTGTTGATGTCCATCTTCTTGACATTGTTGCAAATTGTCTGTGAAAGTTCAGATTCTTCTGTTTGAGTGAATGCGACATTTTATAACATAATGGTTTTTATCATCTCAGATATCAATCTGCCAACTGGGAAGTCATTTTTTCAAATTCAAGCTGAGAGGATCTCATGTGTGCAAATGCTTGTTGCTCAGGCAATGAGTGAAGGTAAAGTCCTAAAAGACAGGAGATTGAGAGGGAAATAAAATATTGGATGGATGGAGAAATATTTCTATTTTTGGTAATGACAGTCTGGTTGGTAATTTTTAAATATTCTGTTAACTTTGTTGTATTTTTTTTTGTTTCTTCACCTGCCATATTATATCTGCAGATCTACTAGTTGAATAATAATACCCACACTATGCGTTGGTTTCTATTTTGTCAAATATTACACTCTATACCAACATATTATTGAAAAACTAAATTTATGGTAATGGTTTTTCATTAATTAGTGATCTCTCATCTCATATTTTTTTGGATCAAAATATCCCTATCATAGTTTTAACTGCTAAGTTTTATTTTAACGACTAAAAGTTTGGAGAGATAAGTTATAGTTTATGCGATTAATTATTATGTTAACGTGATATATATAATTTTATTAACAGTTGAGTATATTATTGTTAGTAAATTGTTTATTTCATTAATATTTTATATATTTCATTATTCAAAGTTATTTCATTACTAGAATATTTTCTATAGTGCTAAGTTGATAAATATAATATTAATCATTTTTAGCATAATATGATTCATAAATAACATAATATAGGAATAATAATGATGTGTCATAAGTTTTTGGACCAAAATAGCGGATAATCTTTACTTATGGTTTGTTATTTTGTTAATGTGATATTTATCATTTTGTTAATGGTTTAAGTATTGTTGTTAGTAAACTGTTTATCTCATTAATACTTTATATATTTTATTATTAAAAATGATTATAATAATTTATATAGTTCTAAATAAATAAACAGCATATTAATCATGTTGTTAGTTTAATATGATTCACAAATAACAAAATATAAAATTTAGTTTAATTTGACTATTCTTGTTTGTGTATATTAGTTCCTTTTTACATGATTAAAACATATTTAACACATGTTCATATAGCAAAGTAAGTAAGTAAATAAATTTTATAATCATTTTATTAGCATGACATAATTCATAAATACCAAAACATAGCATTTTTTGAATATTTATATTTTGTATAGAGCAATAACTTATTTACATGCTAGAACATAATTTAGCATGTTCTAGTTTTATTATCAAATATATAGTAAAGTAAGGAAATAAATAATTGGTATGATGATTATTTTATTAGAACTGGAATATATGTCATGTTTTTAAAATATTTAACAGTTTTGAACTGAGATAATGTACTCAAATATTTGATCGCTAAGCAAATAGTTAATCGCTAAAATTATTTTAGGGGCATTTTGGTCTGAAAAATTATGAGAAGTGAGAGAATTAATTAATACAAAATCAATTCCACAAACTTAATTTTTAAATAATGTGTGGTTTTTGAGCTCAATAATCCAATTTCTTATTCAAATTAATCTCCAACATGACTTTAACATTATTGGAAAACAACTATTAATTTAGATAATTATTTTTGTCGAGAGATATCATTCAAACTCACATGATATGTGAATCTTGTTAGCAAATAAACTGTATATGATTTTTGGACACAAAATAATCCTATCATTTCTATATACCTATTAGATAGATAATTTTGATTAAATTAGTTTATTAATTACTGAAGAGAAACAACAAAAATTAAGGATGGATTGGGACTGATGTTCCATTATATATAGGATGAAGATTTGTACATTGAACTATTAATCATAAATTATGAATTTTTTTTTTGTCAAAACAATGTACATAACCTATACATAAGTATTTTGATAATTCTCTTTTAAAAATGAGTGCTCAACTTCTTCAGTTTCTAACTTCTGTTTTTTTATTTCCTTAAACTCTTTTTTCGTTTATTTTGATTTATCTTATTATTAACTATCTAAGTAATATTCATTAACTATTATATTTAAGTAATAGTCATTAAAAATTATTTAATAATCTAATTTTTTCATTGGATAACTAAGGTGATAAATAGATAGTAAATCGCGCTATGAAGCGCGAGAAAATGCATGCTTCATACTTTGTTTAATCATAGATTATTATTGATTTTCATTTCTGAACATGGCTTTTAATGTTTCAAAAATTCTTCGCATGAGACCTCGTTTAGAACAAATTAAGTGGTGTTATGTATATATATATTTCCACATAATTCAAAAAATCTATAATAACTTGATTTAGTCCAATATCAGTTATTATAAATGATTAAAAATTATCTAAGATTCGGACCCATCTTTATTTGTTCTTATATGTCTTGACCCGTCATAACCCATTGTAAAAGTTATAACATTGGAAGTTATAGATCCTGATTCAAATCCAGATGATCAAATATTGGATCCGTCAAAACCAAATTCCTATACTCCTTGATCAATTTGTTTTTAATATATCAATATTTTTGACATTAAAATTGATATATATCCGTTTTCAAAATTTTGATTTACAACATATGAATAAAACAATCTTAATGTTTATTAACTATATGTATTATATGACCATTCAAAATAATTTACAAATAAGATCAAACAAAGATGATAAAAGAATCATAATTTTGAATCTTAACAAAATCTTTCAAATAGAATAATTTGAAATAAATAATATGGTATAGTTAGGTAAAAAATATTTTTAAAAAAAATTATTGATTAACAATTTTTAAACTTTTAGTATTAGTTTTCGTCCATAATTAACAAGAGAAAGAAAGTGAGTTAAATTTTTAATGTTTTGGAAACTAATAATTATTTAAATAGTTTTACCATTTTTTATTTGAATTACTTTTTGAACTACTTTTAATATTTAAAAAAATAAAGATCAATAACATTTTTTGTTATATGCCACATCACAATTGGTTAGTTTGCTATCAATATTGCTCAAATAATTATATAGACATCATAGAGAGAACTCTCTCATTATATATACGGTATATGATTTTGGTTTTATTAATCTAAGTCTGAATACAGTGAGGGGTTTCTCAACCTCAATACATGATTTTAACCAACTCGGCACTAAAGAATACAACCTCGGAACATGATTAAAAACGAATATGCCTCCTTAGAAATTCTATCGAATATGAGTTGAAAACCCAATATATGATCATTAACCTAAATACATGATCTTAACCAACTCGGCAATACAAACTCGGAACACGATTAAAAAGGAATACCCCTCCTTAGAAATTATATCTAATATTAACTGAAACCACAATTATATCTCATTATATATATGATTTTGGTTTCATTAATCATCCTAAATACATGATTTTAACCAACTCGGAACATGATTAAAAACGAATAGGCCTCCTTAGAAATTCTTTAGAATATGAGATTGAAAACTCAATAACCTGAGGCCAGACTTGGTGTAATCCCAAGTAAAACAATCCACAATGTCCGGGTCTAATCGGAAAAAAATGGCAGAAAGATTATTTCTGTTCCATTCCCTACTACCAGCTATAAATAATTCATGGACTTTTGATATAGGATGAGACAAGTGACATTTGATTGACATCTATGTTCAAAGCTTTGCTTTTGTTTCAGACTGGTTCATTTCATTTCGTGCCTTCAAACTCTTCTTCACTTAACAAAAGTTAAAATCCTGCACATGCATAATAACAAACTCAGAAGGGGAAACTCGAGGTTTTTTTTTTTATTTGCAAACATTTATAGTCATTACAAGAAAAGTTTTCCAAAAAGAAATTATATCCTTGAGATGTTTATTAAAATGCAGAAACAAAAGCGCCGTCCTCGTCTTGAAATTTCACATTGCTGAGACTTATTGCAGAGAGTGTGTTCTTGCAAGCAACCTCAGAGGAACTTTCTGTGGGGTCTTCCTGCATCTTCGTCTTGCATATGCTGTCAAATTAGAGTTCAAAGTACGTTATTAGCTTGACCTTAGTGTTGTGAATCACATCACCTACCACATTACATCACTCAATTGTAACACATAAACTCTTTTCACCATCTTGATCCTCATAGAAAAATTCTACCAACAAGGAAAACCATAGAGCATCAATCACATAAAAAAATCCTTAACACGAATATGGGTGAAGAATCCTCAAGGATTATAGCAATAAACCGCTAAGATCAAGAAGAACATAGAAAGTCTTCTATTTCACCATAGACAAGTTTTCATAATCAAATATGCTCAGACTCAAAATCATTTTTACAGGCAAAGAACCAATTTTTACCAGAGAAACGCATAAAGACTTGAGGATTGAGCACTGAAACACATATCCATAGCAGTTAAACCAACTTTACTCTTCAACTACTTAGGCAACTATAAACCAAACAGAAGAAATCCAAGTGGAGATATCCAATTCAGAGACTTTCCTCGATTTGTATGAAAAAAGAATTATTAATCAATCTCCACAAATCGAATCATCATCTAAGATGAAATGTGAAAGAAAGGTGAAATGCATTTCAGAATCCAATTTCAGTTAGGAGAATTTGATTCAAGTATATATACAACCAGTTCATCAGCTAATCAATCGGAGAACAAATCGAATCAAATGTATCAGAAGATCCAAATTCATAAAACTAGGGCACAAAACAGATACCTAACTCGGGAAAATCAAAATGCAAAATCGAATCGAAAGAGTGAGGCTTATAGAGGTTGAACTCACAAAATCTTTGACGATTCCTTTGTAGACAATGATTGGGAGGGCGATGCCGAAGATTCCGATGAGAGCGAAGTTGCGACGTGTCCAGCGGAAATTGTGCTCGAGATTCTCTCTGGCAGATCCCCAATCCTCGATGAACTTGTTCTTGTTCGTTTCCATTCCTCCACCCATTTTCGCTTTCTCGAAGAATTGACCTTTTCCTCTTCTCCGATTCGCCTGGTTTTAGCTCTCTCGCGACGACTGTGTTTGGGCAACTCAGCTCAGATCACTACCTGTTATTTGATTTATCATAGTAATAAACCAAAACCAAATATTATCAGAGTTGAGATGGGCTTAATAAAATGGCCCAAAGCTTCGTATACGAGTTTGTTGTTGTTGAAGAGTTAAACTTTAGGGGTCTAACCATTTTTATAATTTTCACTATTAACAAGTTTTACGATTGTATACAATATTTAACTTCATTTTTAATTCTTTTAGTTAATATAAATGGTATTGACATCGAGGATCAAACTGATAGATTTTTAAAATGATGAAAATTTATTATGTAATTTCTTTTTTAATTAGTGATTGATCTTGAATTGTTTTTTTCCAAATCTATTAAGATTCTTCTTGAATTATTGTAGGGTCCATATTGCCTTAAGTCGGAAGTTTTTTTAAAAAAATATAGGACGATTTTCACATAATTGATGCATTCTTCGTCAATCGATAATTAAAAATGGCACGATTTTATTTTTTTGTATTTAAAATCTAGTTTAAAAGAATATTTGTGTATGTTATTTTCAAATATATATTTGTCTTTAAAATTAAAATAAAAAAATTACTGCGCGTAATTGAATTCCTTAAATGGAGGATCCGCGCGAAAGTGTCTTTATTAGAGAATTGCGTCTCTTGGATTCTCACTCTCTATTCCATCTCCAGGCCTATGGATATATTTCGCCGTTCAATCGCAAAAGGTTCTTATTTCCCACTTCTCATTGTTATTTCAAGTCTTGCGAGTAATTCTCGAAGCTAGTTTTGGTTGTTAATTTACAGATTCTTCTAGAATCGATCGGTATTTGAAGTTGAACTCTAACTTTTATCGAGAAGTGTCTAACATTTGTTGAATTGTTCACTGGTCAAACTTGCTTTCTTAGGGTTTATATATATTTGTTGACTTTTTCTAATCATCAGAAGAAAAAGATCCTTAGTGCTTGGTGTGTCTGATTTTGTTAATTGACTTTTTAATACGATACAACATTTGTATCACATCAACTAATCAAGAATGTTAAAAGTGTTTTTAATTTCATACATCATTTTCAAACAGTTGACATTTTCTGGTTTTTCTTGTCAAGAATTTGTCCTGCATTCGCCGTTTCTAGTTATCTTTAAGCACACGCAATTGTTTTTTTATAGTGTTGTGATTTGCTCTGCTTTTAAGAGTTAACAAAAGTTTATATTTGGTTCTGAAGATTGAACGAAGCAAAGCTGAAACTTCTTATGGCTTTTACAGGTGGTGGGAAAGATGGATCTAAAGGATTTGTGAAGAGGGTTACATCAACTTTCTCCTTAAGGAAAAAGAAGAACACAAACACAACGAGTGATCCAAAAATAATACTTCTTCCTCGATCAAAATCAACAGGAGCTAACTATGAATCCATGAGACGACAACCTCAGGGGAAAAAAGCTATTCCAGATGTTACAACAAACACAAAGAGGACCAAATCTGCAGGTGTTTCACCACAACCAAGGCGCGAAAAGATCGATGAATCAAGTACACAGTTTATGAAGATGAGATGTTTTGATGACAGTGATTCCATTTGGTTGTCTTCAGATTGTGCATCTCCTAACTCTCTTTTAGAGGAACGTAGATTGTCTGTCTCGTTTCATTTCTCAGTCGATGAAAGAATCGTCTCGTGGTTGTCTAATGTAGCTAACTCTTCCTTGTCTCTGAATCAAGAATCCACCAGCTCTACCAAAGAGAAAAGTTCAAAGAATGAGAAGTCTTCTTTAGAAAACACTCCAAAGGATGGAAAAGTTAGCAACTCAGAAGGCAACAACAAGACATGTCCTCGTAAGTCATGTGAAGAGACATCTACTTCCAATAGATTTGTGAGTCCTGAAGACAAGAAAGTTAGCTTCTCTGTAGAGACAGAGAAGTCTACTTCACCGGTTAACTCGACTGTCGTGTCATCTTTGGAGAAGAGTGCAAAGATTAGTGAATCAAAGAGCGAGAATGTTGTGGAGCCACTTTTCTGGCCATTAGAGCAGAAGTTTGATTGGACACCAGAGGATATCTTAAAGCATTTCTCAATGTCTCCAAGGAGAAAGAAGTCGATAGGTACATCTCCAAGATCAATGAGGGCACAACTCCAAACAAGAAAGATAGATCTCAAAGAAGGGTGTAAGAGGAAGCTTATGTTTAACGGTCCTGGAATATCAAATTCAAAACCAACAAGGATTCCAGAACTGAAACGAACAATCAGTAGTAATAGCACCAAGAAAAACGATATGAGTAACAAGAACCAACAACAACCTATCAAGAACACTACTGTGAAGAGGAATAAAAGTTTGCCATCGAGGTTGAGAAAATCTAGCAAAATATCTTCAAAGGTGGTACCTATTGAAGCTACAGAAGAGATACCTAAAGAGCAAAAGACCGTACCTAAGAAGCTCATCATGACACGTAAGTCTAGGACTTTCTTAGAAGATGACTTTGCTTTGATGAATGATTTCTCTATAGAAAACGCGGTTGGGCTTTGCGAGTTCAAGGGAAGAGAAGGCATAGATTCAGATTTTAACACTGATGGTTTCTTGTTCGATGATTCTCTATGAAAAGAATAGGCTTATACGGTTAAAATAGTGTATACTTTGCCAAGCCAAAATCTGAATTGGCGACAGTTTTGTTCCTGGATTGTATATCTGTTGGATAGTAAATACATGTAACATTTATATGTACTCGTTTTGGATTGATCTCATTGAGTTGATATATGCTTAGCTTAGAACAAAGGATAGTTGATATCTATAAAAGATGAATAACATCGTAGAAAACAGAAAATATTCATAAAGTTATTACACAAAAACCAGTGGAAAAGATAATAAAGGGCTCTATATATATTAAGGTCCCATGAGAACTTGAGAGCCAAACGGTTTCATAAGCTTCACGTCCTCTACATGGTCTAGAAAGGTGTAAAGGTCACTAAAAGGGAAGTCCAACATGTTCAACACTCCTTGGATTTCAACCTTTCTGATAGTTTTTCTCTCGAAATGGTAGTATAAAACATAGAAAGCGTGACATGGATATCTCAGCGAGAACACAATTTCATTTGTACCAATAACTCCAACAAAAACAAATGTGTCATCTCCAAGTACATTCTCCCACGAAGGAGGCAATTCATAAATATGTTTCGACCATTCATGTTTTTTGGGGTCTTCTAGAAGCCATATCTCAAGACTGGTAGTTCTTTTACTAATATCATAATCAAATCTTCCACCTCTTCCACTATCATAACTAAGCCTTTCCAACACAAGTAAACCCAATTTACCATTGTAGTTAATCAAAATTGTTGGAGAATACAATACCTTATAGAAAATTTTAATAAAGCTGAACTTTTCAGACCTAACATCAAAGCAAACTATCATAGATTTCCACATTTTGTCACTGGCTAGATAATACAAAACACCATTGATGTATACCACATCACATGTAGGCTTATGGGGTATGTCACATTCAATCATTCTCCATGACAACTTCTCGGTTCCTAATGTCAGAACTTGATGCTCCTTATGGATCTCATCTTCTGATGAAGAGGTCATTGATAATACCTTGAATTGTTTCTCGATTGGATCATACCCAAAATAGCTTCTTATCGAAATCTTTTTCCTTGTGTTAGGTCTCGGTAAAGTTATGGATTGTCCGGTGCTAGGGTTACATAACACCGACACCAACTCTGGATTATTCCTTCCTTGTAATACCTGTTTATCTCTAATCAAGACAAGGCCATTGATAGGACTAACAATATCATGGCTATCCCAAGGGGAAACTCATATTATAACTTGGGGCTACAGAAGAAGAAGAGCTCTCGTCGTCAGGGTTTTGAGGTGTCGACAAGAAGAACAACTTAGTGTCTCTTCGGCAGGCTAACAATAGCTGCGGCCGAGCTAAAGATTTGGTCAGGTACAAATCCGTGAAATATGGACGTCCAAGTATGGAGGCCCAGAGCGTTGATAGGCAACGGCATCTAGCTATAGACTTCGCCGGAAACCTCGAGAAGATATCGATGATGAGATCAGTTGGGATCGATTCTGCGTATTCGTTGGCGTTAGTTGAGTTCGGAGATCGTGCATGGCGTTCAAGGATGGTTTGACGATTCTCCGAGACGTTCTTCCTCCGTGATTTCATGGCTGCGGCGTTAAGCCCTAGCTCAGTTTGACGATCGATATGTATATTAATAATAGTGTGGACATGATTTTAGGGGATGCTGACGTCAGTATTACTTTGTAGAGAAAAAAAAGAAATAAATAATCTAACGGTTCCAGTTGATATAGTTTATATCAACTTCCATCTCTCTTGTCAGCGACTGCAGTTCATAACACTATATATTGGCGAGTCAGCACATCTCTCTTTACACATTTTGTTTCTTTAATGCATGTTTTGTCACCTTTCTCTCACGGCTCTGTTTTTCAATCTCAATATATTGAATTGATTAGTCAGGACCTGAGAATTGCCCTTCTTCTAATCCGGTAACAAAAGCAAGCAATTGGTCATTTTTAGATAGAAAATACAGGTAGCTAGCATTTATAAGTATGTGTGTTGGATAAATCAAAGAGTTGAAAGAAATTGTACTCATTGAGTTATATTGTGTTTGATAAGCATGCAAACAGAACTACAGAAGAAGAGAACAAAATCCATTGGGAAAACTTGGCTTTATTGTAGTTATAACCTGCATGCAATTTAAGCTTCTGGACATGATAAATCTCTTGGGAACGGTATTGATGCAAGTTTGGGGTGCTCTAGAATTATTCACAAGATTTTCAAAACCTTATTCAGAGCTGTCTAGATTGCTTGATATACAAGAATTTTCTTACACAATGAATACTGTTTGGTTTTCTTTTTAAATGGTAATATATACGTTGCATAGATGGAGGTTTTCTTCTCCTCGTATTTCTCAAAAAATTGTGATGTTAATGAGTGCGGCTACATGGTTTATGAAATTTAAGAATCTTTGTTTTTCTTGTATGTTCTTCTCATATTTGATAACATCAAGTTAATTATTCTTGAAAGCAGAGATGGATTCTCTTCTGGATCACGTCACCCAAATCAGACCAAAAACCACATAAATCTGCTTCTTCTTCATTTTTTTCTCACCCAAATATAAATACTTTGCGAAGCCAAAATTTGAATGAACGACAGTTTTGTTCCTGGAATATTGTATATCTGTTGGATAGTAAATATACAGGTACCATTTATATGCATATATGTATTTGTTTAGGATCGATCAAAGAGTTGAAACAAATATTCTCTTTGAGGTTTATGATATGTTTTAAGATAGTTGTGTTCATTCATCTGAACTCTTTAGTTCTTACAGAAGTGGTAGGTAGAGAATATTCTCAAAATGATAATTTTGTTTTGCTTAGATTAGAACAACCATTGCACAAGAGTATATAAACCACAGAACAAGAGGATAGTTGATATATAGAAAAGATGAAAAGGTAGATAACAGAAAATAGTTATCCAGTAAGCGGAAAAAGTTATTACACAAAAACCAGTGCAACGATAATTAAAGGGCTCTATTAACTAAGATCCCATGATGAGAACTTGAGAGCCAAACTAGCTAAACAGTTTCATAAGCTTCACGTCCTCTACATGGTCTAGACAGGTGTAAAGGTCACAAAAAGAGAGTGGACCGGTTTTCTGAATTTCAACTTTTCTGATAGTTTTTCTCTCGAAGTTGTAGTACAAAACATATAAAGCTTGATATGGAGATCTCAGCGAGAAGACAATTTCATTTGTACCAGTCACTCCAACAAAAATATACACGTCCTCTCCTAGTACATTCTCCCACAAAGGAGGGAATTCATAAGTATGCTTCAACCATTCATGGTTTTTAGGGTCTTCTAGAACCCATATCCCAAGACTTGTACTTTTTTTGGTAACATAATGATACAATCCTCCAACTCTTCTACTATCAAAAAGACGACCCCTTTCTCACCTAAGTAAACCCAATTTGCCGTTGTAGTTAATCAGAATTATTGAAAGGTTTAATAAGACTGAACTTCTCAGACCTAACACCAAAGCAAACTATTATAGATTTCCGCATATTGTCATGGACTATATAATACAAAACACCATCTCTTCTCGTTTGTACAATAAATATTTATGATTTTATTCTATTTTATTTAGATAATTTAACTTATTTAGTTATTTAGACATACAAAAGATTTAATGAAAGGTTATATTAGTAATTAGTATATGCTAACTAATAAAAGATATAGATTCAAAAAGATGTGGTAAAATTATCACTTTTAGCTAATTTTCCTTTAATATTAGGGCAATTCTCATAAATAACAAAGTTTTTGTTTCATAAATAGCAATTTTTTTTTTAGACAAAAATAGTAATTTTGTTAAACATTATTTTCTTTATATAACACAAAATCTTCTAACCTCATATTTTTAGAGTTTAGGATTTAGGGTTTAGGGTTTACCCCAAACAAACTATATCCTAAATTATATAATACTTAATCCAAACAAAAAGTTAAAAAAATTTATCATTTATAAAAATGTTATTTTTGTTCTAAAAAAAGATGATATTTGTGGAACAAAAAATTTATATAGTCCTATTTGAGAGAATTTCTCTTAATATTATTATTTATAAAGTATTATTATTTCTTTTTTTTTGTTTTTTTTTTCGTCGTCGCTATTTCATTTTGTTTTTGTGTTTTGTTTTTTTTTGGGTCAAGCTAATGTTGCAATTCTTTAGTTTACGATTCTTTTATACGACTCTCGTTAACGGAGCCGCTTCTTCAATTCTTGACAACGCCGCTGGGTTTTTGGGAATTCGAGCCATGAATCGCCAAATTCACGGAATTGTATCTTCTTCTAAACCCAACTCCTTGAAATCCAAACATCCTCTCTCGGATTCTAACCAAGGTTCTTTTCCTCTTGCTCTTTCTGTTCAAACTCCCTGAAATTTTTGTGGTGTCATTATAGTGCGTAACTACTAGGTTGCATCAGAACCATCCAATGGAGCTTCTGAGTCAGAGACTCGAGTATATATCCGGAAGAAAAGGCTAAAAATCGAAGCTTTGGAGCCTCTGGAGAAAGATTCCAGCAAAAGACTCAATGCCCATAAAGTAAAGTTTCCTCCTTTTTCCCTAATCGAGGGTTTCGGATTTTGTAGCATAGGGTTTCTGGAGATTGCACCTCCTTGATCTCAAATGTGATAATTTCTTGGTTCAGATTTGTCTCAGTGATCGAAATGTTTATTAAGTTAATCCTATGGGGTTGTTAGTGATGGGAGTGTATGTGATTTTGTTGCCTTGGCTTTGTTATAATTAGTGTTTCCATTTGTTTCATGAGCATATTATATGACCTTGTGTTAGTATTTAGAGTATAATGTGTTGATTGTCTTTGGTCTTTTCGTATTTTGATGAAATGCAGAAGCTATGCGGATTACCCGATATTGAAGACTTTGCTTATAAAAAGAATACTGCATCATCATCTCCTTCATCTTCATCTAGTAAGTCTCAATATATATAACTCGAAATTTTCTCTTTTCAAACACTGGAAAGAAATAGCCATGGAACTTGATTACTTTCCAAACTAATAGCTTGATATCTACTTATCATTGAAAACGTCTTTACAGATTTTAATATGAATAGAAGTTGGTAGGAAATATTTTTATCATCAATCACATTCTTAAACGGTCAAGAGATATTTTTTACCTAGTTTTTGCAGGGAAGTCAATGCCAATGGAAACTAGCATCGCTATGACTTCAGTCAAAACAGAAGGTAAGTTATCATGTTACTAAGTCCATTAATGAATGATAGGCTCGGCGAGGTTTCTACTTCACACACTGTAACTGCTTATGTATTATTCTAGGAAATGCGCCTGAAAACTGGGTTCAAGTGCTCGAAGGTATTCGTCAAATGAGATCTTCTGAAGACGCACCAGTTGATTCCATGGGATGTGATAAAGCCGGAAGCTTTCTACCTCCTACGGTATATTTATCTTCCCTCTATTTAGTGATTGTTGTTTTCATATTTTGACAAATCATATGAAAGCAGAGAGATGAATTGTTCTTGTTTCACTACTGATAATATTTTCTTGGCTATATATCTAGGAAAGAAGATTTGCTGTCTTGCTAGGAGCACTTCTTTCAAGTCAAACAAAAGATCAAGTTAATAACGGTGAGTTTTTGTGCTGTTAAAGAAACAGATTTCACTTTTCTTACAAGTTTCCTGATTGTAACATGCATGCTTACTATTCACACACATTCGATATATGCAGCGGCAATCCATCGTCTTCATGAAAACGGCCTTCTCACGCCCGAAGCCATTGACAAAGCTGATGAATCAACCATAAGAGAATTGATCTACCCGGTATGTTTTCCAAGTTTCATCTTTCTTGTTGGCATCTTTGCCTCTTGACATGAGCCCCTTGGTGCACTAGTTTTCATTCCAATTTCTTTAACAGTTTTGAGTTTACCTTCAGGTTGGATTTTATACAAGGAAGGCTACATATATGAAGAAAATAGCTAAAATTTGTCTAGTGAAATACAATGGAGACATTCCAAGCTCTTTGGACGACTTACTGTCTCTTCCAGGAATTGGTCCCAAGATGGCCCATTTGGTAAAAATCAATTTCTTATCTAATGAGTTAGATAAATGTTTTCAATAAGCTTCTCAAAGTTTTTCTTCTGTTTATCACATGGCAGATTCTGCATGTAGCATGGAATGATGTTCAAGGTATATGTGTAGATACACATGTACATCGCATTTGCAATCGACTTGGTTGGGTATCTCGACCAGGAACCAAACAGGTACTCCTAAATTCTACTTGTTTAAATTCATTGGTTGCTTGATCTTTCTTAAACCTTGTGATTTGCTAGAAAACTTCGTCTCCAGAGGAAACAAGAGTAGCTTTGCAACAATGGCTTCCGAAAGAGGAATGGGTCGCCATTAATCCACTTTTGGTGCGTTATTACTCACCATTTCTTCTACCTTAGTTAAAGATACAAATGAGACTTCTACCTTAAAGATATACATGAGAGTATGCAAATCAAATCAAAGTATTGAATTGTATTCTTGTCTTGTCCTACATTTTTTGAATTAGGTGGGTTTTGGACAAATGATATGCACACCGCTGAGACCTCGTTGCGAAGCCTGCAGTATCACGAAGCTTTGTCCTGCTGCATTCAAAGAGACATCAAGCCCATCATCCAAGTTGAAGAAACTTAACCGAAGCAAAGAAACCATTATCTAAAAGTCCAAGACTTTTGTATTTTGAAAAACCCCGTTTTGTGATTAGTTTCTCTGGAAAGATGAAATTGTATCCAAGAAACTGTTAGAGCATTTTGTATGTTGAGGACGAAACTTGATCATGTAAACAGGATTAGGACTACTACTTAGTAAATAATTAATTAATTAACTCTTTTGTTAAATTTAATCAATGGTTGAATTAGCTTTCCAAGATTTTCAATGAAGGAAGTGAGAAAACAAAAAAAAAGGATTTTTTTCCTCGAATCACAAAAAGGACCATTTTTGCCATTTGATCGATTCAAGGTCTCTCTACGTTTGGAGTTTTGTTTGATCATCTGAAAGTCTGAGCGACTAGTCGCAGCAAACTACGCCGGTGCGCCATGACGGTCGCAGCGGGGATCGGCTACGCGCTGGTGGCTCTGGGACCTTCTCTTTCACTTTTCGTCTCCGTCATCTCCAGAAAGCCCTTTCTCATTCTCACTGTTCTCTCCAGGTTCTTTCTTTTTTCACAATTCATCTGCTTATTCCGAATTAGGTTTTGCTATTTCCCTCATTTATCCTATCCCCCAAAAACTATCTATGTGATTCGATTTGATTGCTTCGAAATGTTGAGGATTTCGTTGGCTCTGATTATGTCTAGTGTTTGAGTAATTAGGGTTTGGAATTGAACCTGACTATACTCTTTTTTTGGGGAGATTGATAGATTTGGTTTGGTAAATGTAATGCAGTACGTTGCTATGGCTTGTGAGTCTGATCATCTTATCGGGACTATGGAGACCATTTCTTCCTCTCAAAGACAATGTGTGGTGGCCTTATGCTTTACTTGTTGTCACCTCTGTTTGTTTCCAGGAAGCTCTTCGTTTTCTTTTCTGGAAGGTTTACAAGTAAGTACTCATTGTTTTGCTTTTTGATCTTACTGTTGATGATACTGGACTAAAGTTTTAATTTTACATGGTGCATCATAAGTATTCATAACTGGGATTTATCTGACTTGTTATCCTTTGTTAATCTGATTGAGTGTATAGCTAACATGTTATTGTGTTTTGTTGTACTGAAGGAGGCTTGAGGATGTATTGGATTCCTTTGCGGATCGAATCTCAAGGCCTCGCCTGTTTCCCACTGATAAGCTGCTGATTGCTCTAGGTACGCATTCCGGTTTTATTTGTCAAATATCTCCCTTGTTAATTTCATGGATTATCTTCTGCTTGTGTTAGTCTATATTAGCAGGTAGGACAACTCTTGATGTCTGAAATAAATAGGATACAAGATCTAGAATAGGGCTTAGGTTTGTCTGCCTTGGTCTTTAAGCTTGTCAGAAGCTCGAAGGAACCATTTTAGGCATTCGTTTGTGGCTGTGGAAGAAGGAGAATGCTAAAGAATAGGTTAGATAACGATATAGCTGAAACTAGCATGTTATCTAGAACCCATCCTGCACCTGTTATGCATCCCAATTCTTACTCTTTGACATTGATCTAAGACTATTCCAGTCAATTGAATGCAGCTGGTGGCTTAGGTCATGGTGTGGCGCATGCTGTCTTCTTTTGTTTGAGCCTCTTAACTCCATCGTTTGGTCCTGCAACATTCTATGTCGAAAAATGTTCCAAGGTGCCATTTTTTCTCGTCTCTGGTGAGTCAACTGAACCCAACTTTTGTTTCTTACAGCATAGATTATAATGAAGTTTTGTGACTTCTTTATTGAGTAGCTAGTGGTTCGTTTTTACCCATGTTGGTAATTTTGCTACCATGTCTTACAGCAATCATTGCTCTTGCATTTGTTACGATCCACACATTCTCAATGGTCATTGCTTTCGAAGGGTATGCAAAAGGGAACAAAGTAGATCAAGTAATAGTTCCAGTCATACACCTTGCTGCTGGAATGTTGGTAAGATATGTGATTTTCAATTTCACTTGTATTGTCTATATCCTTTTCTGATAAATTAGGATACACTAAACCATTTTTTGCTGATCATCTGTTTTTGTTTTCTTGGTGCTTACCAGACATTGGTGAATTTTGCATCGGAAGGTTGTGTAGTCGGTGTTCCTCTTCTCTATGTAGTGGCATCTTTGACTCTTGTGCATTGTGGAAAAATGGTTTTGCAAAGGTTGTTAGAAAGTCGGAACCAAAGCGGCGACGACTCACGGTAATCTGGCCTCAGTCTCAGCGTTTGTTCTCAGGTCTCCTTTAAAATAACTATAGAACAGTCATTAGCATCATTTTATGTTTATCTATTGAACTTCGTTTTTCACTTTTTTGCTTTGCAAATCTCATTCAGCTGTATTCCCCTAATTGCGTCAAAACTTAATTGTCATGTTTTCACTCGGAGAAAGTTTTGATCATAAGAGGTGATTATAAAATTGTGGTTCACAAAAACCGTGGACTATGTATATCAAAATCGATCCCGGTACAATTTACCTAGGGAGCTTTTGGAGAATAAGAAGAAGGATTTCAGAGAACTTGAAAACATTCATGTTATATAAAGTGAAAGGAGACTTTTGTATCGGACCACCTCTTCTCCATTCGTTTTCGCATTCGATCACAAGGTTCGTGCCATCAGTTATCAACGTGTTCACTTCCTGAAACGATTTTTTCATTCCAACTTGCCAAGCAGTGTTGAACTTAGCCGTAGCTATTCCGTAATTCGTCTGGCAAAATTTGATCCGTCTCCTTCCGTTTGGACCATTGAACTTCCTACGGACGTTGTAAAGATGTGTGGTTGCGTCGTGTACTTGATATTTTGACAGCATTGCCTGATAAAGTTTTCCAATTAGAATACATTCAAATGATAAAACCATATAACTAAATGCATAACCATTATACCACAATTACAAGCACGTCGCTGAGATCACGTGCGGCTGGAGTTCGTGGATCTGTCTCGATATGAAGGATGCAGAAGGCCGGATCAGTCGTCTGTTTGCATAAGTCTTCAACGTCTCTCTTTGAAATCGCGTTTGTTACCGGAAACGCAAATAAGAACAATGACGTAAGAAGAAAACACAAGTGGTTTATTTGCATTGTTGTGGCCATCTTGAGAAGCAAAATGTACTTAGTTTTTTTTGGTGTGTTTCAACTTCTTTTATACTTTTTTAAAATTGAAAGCCAAAAACAGTAACGATGATAAAATGTAAGGATGAGAATTATTAGTAAATAAGAAAACCCTAAATCTGCATTTGCTAAAACACAACATAAGAAAACCATCCAATGAAAACATAGTATTAATTAAAAAAAAAATTCGAAGAAAAAATGTTAATGATTGTGAACACCATCGTTGGGGATGGGGGAGGAATGATGGTGCACCATGAGCCAGTGGCCATTATGGAGTTCAAAGACATTAGTAACGTTGAAAGGGGTGCCAAGTATACCATCGATAGCGAAAGTGGTGACCCAAGCAAGGTTGTCAATAATATGTAGATGCACATCCCTGGCGTCTAAGTCAAACCCAAACTCCCAGTTGTTGAAACAAAACTCCCATCTTCCCATCACTGCCTCGTACCTATAAACCAAGAAATATATATATATATACAAGTGATCCAAGGTGTTCTAAATTAAGAAGAACATATATATAACAAGGAGCCACATATCTTAAATTAAGAGAATGGTGCAATATAAAGGTAAAGAGTATATGTACCCGGAGAAAACTTCACCAGAGACGTTGAAGCACTTAACATAGTCAGAGTTGAGCCATAAACTGTTCATTCTATCAAGTGACCTCGAACCAATGATGTTGAAGAATTCATAATTCAAATGCATGACTGCTTTAGTAGCTGCATAAAATGCCTTCCACCCATTAACCGGGTTTATATTATGTAAATGTTCCTGATCTGTAAATTCCTTGTAGATTATCATATTTACAATGACCAAAACAAAAGCATATATCAGCCAAAAAAAAACCTAATTAAAACCACATTTATATCATAGGAGAAATAAAAACAACACAAAATGGATATAATGAGTGATTAATTTACCTTGTGATAAAGAGATTTCCAAAGCTTATCGTCATTAGCGGCTTTCCTCATCGTGGAACTCGTCATTGACAAATGGCAGAGGCTTGAGTAATCCAAGTTACTAAGTGCGTGGCACGTAACCTCCGCAATCAACTGTGCCATCATCGACGATCCCGGCTTATGATCATCACCGACCATCGCCACCGTATCTTAACTTTTTTTCTGCTCGATCTGATTGAAGTTGTGCGGGGTGCGCGCGGCTATGAGAAAATGAGGATGATGAAATTGAAGACGATCATTCTGACATGGTTCCTTGCATTAACCCTAAAAAATCGTCGTGTCTCTTCTCGCCGGTTCTTGAAATTTGGAAATTGCAGTAATTAACCGGTTAGTTGTTTTGGGTTATCAATTTTTATTTGGTTTTAACTTTCAAACTTTGATAAATCGAGATTACTGATTATATTTACACATCCATTCTAGCAATATGAATTATATATCTCTTATACCTAACTATGAAATGACTTTGGTAGACTTTCACAAAATAAATTATGTCTCAAAAAATAAATTATGTTGTACGCGATACTGTTTGCTTCACAGATTAATAATATATAGCTTTAGAATATTAAGCATGTATTTTTACAAGATAAATTTATGTTTTATTACTTCTAGTTTGATCAAAATAAGTAAATAAATATTACAGAAAAAATCCTGCTTTATAACTAGAAGCAGAGAGAATATGGGTGTGTGAGTGGGATAAGGTGATTCCGGTAAAATTAGGTTGGAATCTTCTTGATAATAACACGAGCAATCTGAGATAGCTTTTGAACATTATTGTACTGCATAGTGAGAGGAGACTCTTGTTTCGGACCATTCTTTGCCCATTCGTCTTGACAATCTTGCACAGCCTGAAAGCCAGCTTGTGTTTGATTGTACATTTCCTCAAGATCCTCCATAGTTCTTCCGATCCTCTTCTGTCCCATTTCCCAAGCCTTGTGGAAACTATCTCCCGCGCTCTCGTATTTCTTCTCACATACACTCAACCTATTCTTCCCTACCGGATCATTGAATTGTAGCCTGACTCTGTCGATTTGTGTGATTGCATTCGTCATTTGAATTTGAGCTTCAGATATCTGATATATCATAACAAATAGTCTCAATAAAAACCACAACTTTTTTTGTAATCTCTATGAATATAATGCATATATTAATTATTTGAACGTTACCGCAATTAAAAAGATGTCGCTGATGTCACGTGCGGCAGCTATACGTGCGTTCTTGCCAATGTATTGCATGCAGAATTGCAATTCAAACGTCTCCTTGCAAAAACTGTGAACCTCTTTGACTGGCATTGCGTTTGATGATGGGAATGCAAAGAGCACTACTACTACCAACAATGATAGACAATTTATTTGTTTTATTAGCATTGTTGCCATATTGAAAATGAAACTGTGTTTATTATTATTTTTTTGTTTTTTTTTGTTGTGTTGTAAAGGTGTTTCTTATTTATTTGATTTTGTTTTTGCGTTTCAAAGACTTTATTTATAGTTAGACTACAAGCTAAAAATGGTAATAATAATATATGGATGAGCTTCTTTGACTTGGAAATCGCCTTAATAGTTCTTACTCTTCAGCTCCACTAATCTTCCTCCATATAGACCGCAATATAAGGAAAAATGGGTAAAAAACCCTGACATTTTTAAAAAACATTAAAGAAAACCTCATCTTTTCTTGTGGGTTTTTAAACTCTCATCTTTTAATAAATGGTGAAATAAATCCTAGATATTATCAAAAAAACTAAGTATATCATTATATTAAAAAAATTAAAATTTGGCTTATGATTTATTTTTCCCTTATATTATTGCGGTTTAAAATCAGAAAACAATGAGAACTAAAAGTCAGAAACATTATTAGAAGAGTCTTGGGGTTTACCTAATTCGATAAGGAAAATAACACAAGCGAGTTGGTGATAAGAACCTGATCAGTAAGAATATTATGTTATTTAAGAACATCACAAATATACCTTTCTCTCCCTCTCTTTAGCTTCCATCTTGTAGTACTATTTGTTATCGTTCTATATATCTTAGAGAGAATCGAGGACAATGGAGAATTCTGAAGATAGTAAGTACTGGAAGCTGGAGATGATGGCAGAAGCAGCTGAAGCAGTTTTCAAAGAAAAAGAGAGAATTCCGACGCCAGAGTGGCTTGTGAAGGTGATGAGAGGAGAGAAAGGATACAAACCAAAGCTGATCTTGACAAGGAATTTGTATATGAGTGATCTAGACGAACGCCAGGCATGTCTCTCAATGCCTTTTGCACAAGTGAAGAATTCAGAATTTTTAACGAATGAAGAGATCGGAATCATAGATGAGCAGTACCAGTCCAAGGATCGTAATAAGGAAGGTGTTAAAGTGCTTTTGGTGGATCCTCGGTTGAATAAGCATGCGGTTGACCTAAGGAAGAGGAACATGAATGGATGTTGGAAATATGTATTCAATAATGGTTGGAAAGAGGTGGTAGCCAGGAACGAGTTTAACGTTAATGACGTCACTGAAATATGGTCCTTCCGATATGGACGAGGAAAACTCGGTTTCGCTCTATCTCCTCTGACACGCTCCGGTCCGAGTTCTAGCTCTCGTACGTGCTTCCTCAAGTCATGATCATACTATTGCTTAAGCCACAAGTAACTAGGGATTTTGTTTTTAGGCTATATGCTAGATTATTATTGCTTTTCTTTTGTTTTCTTAATTTGGTCTGTACCAGACATTGGCCATTCAGGTTTATCCTTTCAAAATTTTAATTATTTAACCAATAAATATAATATATTTATAAAAAAAAACTTTTATAATAGAAAAACCCTAGTCTTTTTAAAAAATAATGAAAAACTAGTTTGAAACTAGAAGCTGAGAAAATCTTGTTAGTTAAACGTGTGAGTGAATAAGGTATAAACAAGGAAATAAAATTCTGGTAAAACTAGGCATAAAACTTGTTGATAATAACACGAGTAATTTGACATAGTTTTTGAATATTATTGAAATACAAAGTGAGAGGAGACTGTTGTCTTGGACCATGCTTTGACCATTCGTTTTCGCACTCGCGCACAGCCTCCAAGCCAGCTTGCGTGCGTTGAGACATCTCCGCAAGGTCCGTTATAACCTTTGACCTTTTCTTACCAACTTCCAAAGACTTATGGAAACTAGTGGCCGCGATCTTGTATTTCTTCTCGCATACACTGATCCGATTCTTCCCAAGCGGACCATTGAATTTTGGCGGACTCTGTTGATTTGTGTGATTGCATCATTCACTTCAATTTTGGTCTCAGATACCTGATAAGAAATCTCAATCAAAAATCGAAAATAATTCTGCATTTTTTGTAGATTATGACTTTATGAGTTAAACTACAGTTTTTCTATGATCTTGTCTATTAACTCTAGTACTACATTGAATGTCCTTGAATGATACAAGAAATCATGATGAGGTTGAAATTTTCTACTAATCCTTTATCTCCTAATTTTCTACTGTAACATATATAAACTGTATACGTAGTATATTTATATGTTATATAAACATCGATCAAAGCTCACCAAATATATGCGTCTTCAAATTTAGTACTCGTGATTTGTTCCATTCTTAAGGAATGTATTAGTTTTTAGTATAGACTTTGCTCCGCGGTTTCAATTATTTTTTTAAGAATGTATAAAATGTCTAAACTGATATCACGAATATTCTTCTCAATCCTAGTTTTTAGTTTCCACCACATACGTTTATGTATAATTAAAACAGTTCCATACTGATTATTTAACATTACCGCAATTAAGTACAAGTCACTGAAGTCGCGTGCGGCTTCTATACGTTGGTATCCAATGTATTTTGCGCAGAAGTCGACTTCTAACGTCTCCTTGCAAAAACTGACTGCATTTGGTATTGCATTTGCTGTTGGAAATACAAAGAGCAAAAATGAAATCAACAACGAAAGAGATGTTTTTAGTATATTTAGCATTGTGTCCATATCAAGAAAGGAAAGGTTATTTAGTTTTTCTTTTGTGTGTTTCAAAGATTTTATTTGTACTTAAAATTGAAAGGTAAAAAACAGTAATGATGATAATTAACAAATGGATGAGATTCTTTTATAACTTAGGAAAATATGACTTTGAATGGCAGCCCTACATTAAAATAGTAATAGTAATGGCGGGAAAAATGGTAAAAAGATCCTTGGTCTCCACGCAAATGTTTGGGAATATTGATTAGTTACAAATATTGAATCATAATAACATTATAATTATGAACAATTGAGCAATTCTTGATTAGGAGAAAGATGTGACCGACAAAGGTGTTTATGTGAATAAGAATGAAGCAAAGAAAAGACTGAAACTTTCAACTTCCTTACTTGACCAAAAGAATTATAACATCTATGTCTCTTTTATATTTGGAAGAGAACATAGTAAATCTAGTTTTTTAATGGCTAGATGTGATTACATGTGTCAAACATCTAACCACAACATAACGGTACTAAGGACTCGAATTTATTGCTTAGTACTACTGCAGAGCAAGCTCCAGCTGGTTTTGGAATCTTGTATCTTCTCTGTTCTGAGCTTGGTACGGAGGATGCAGAGTTTGATAACGACCTCTGTTGCTTGCTGGGCTGAGCAATATGATCCTCTTGTGTTGGGCCTTGAACTTGTATTGACTTACTAAGGCCCACCTGCTTTCCATCGTTGATATTAACATCCCCCCGCAAACTGATGATGGGAGGTCTTCCAACACTCATTTTGGACCGTAGTAGCTGGAAAGAGCGACGAGGAAGTGACTTGGTGAAGATATCCGCTAGTTGCATAGCAGATGGGATGTGACGAACTTCAAGAACTCCGAGTGCCACACGTTCACGGACATAGTGATAATCAACATCAAAGTGTTTTGAGCGATTGTGAAGAACTGGATTTGCCGTGAGGTACACTGCAGAAAGATTGTCACACTGTAAAAGAGCAGGAATAGACTGAGATATACCGATATCTCGTAGAACAGAGGAAATCCAAGTTAACTCAGAGGCAGTTGTGGCAAGGGCCCTATATTCTACTTCGGTTGAAGCTCTTGACACTGTTGGTTGACGTTTTGCAGACCAAGATATAAGATTAGAGCCAAGTAAAGCACAGAAGCCGGTCGTGGAACGACGAGTAACATGACATCCCGCATAGTCACTGTCACTGAATGCTATTATCGCCAAAGTGCTGTTTTTATAAAGTTGCACACGCATTGAAGAGGTTCCTCGAAGATACCGCATAATTCGTTTGAGCAAAGCAAAATCAGAATCAGTGGGAGAGTGCATACGCTGACATATGAAGTTAACAGCAAACTGGATATCAGGACGAGTTATAGTCAAGTATTGTAACTTTCCGGCTAGACTTCGAAAGTAACTCGGCTCAGAAAATAGTTTCTTGTCGCAGAACACATGATCAAGACGCAGTGGTAATGGTGTGTTAACTGAATTACAAGATGACATATTTGCATGATGAAGAATTTCTTCAACATACTTGGTTTGAGATAAGAAAATCCCTTGAGGAGTGGTTTCTGCTTGAATTCCCAAGAAATAGTGAAAATTACCAAGATCTTTCATAGCAAATCGACTGCTAAGTTGTGAGATAAGATCTTGAAACTGTGTTGAATTCAATCCAGTCAACAGAATATCATCCACATATAGCAGAAGAACCATAGTATCACCATTATGACGATATAAAAAGAGTGAAGGATCAGCTGTGCTGCAGATAAAACCAAACTCAAGAAGAAAATGACTGAATTTGTCAAACCAAGCTCGTGGAGCCTGCTTTAATCCATATAATGCTTTCTTCAAAGAGCAAATATGTTGAGGACGTTGAATGTCTTCAAATCCAGGTGGTTGTATCATATAAACTTGTTCTTGTAGATCCCCATGAAGAAATGCATTCTTAACGTCAAGTTGAGTAATACTCCAATTCTTTGAAGTTGCAGCAGACAAAACAATTAGAATGGTGGAAGTTTGAACGACAGGACTATAGGTCTCAATAAAATCCACTCCTTCTGCTTGGTTGAACCCTTTTGCAACAAGTCTGGCCTTAAGTTTATCTAAAGAGCCATCTGCTTTAAGTTTAACCGTGAACACCCATCGACAGCCCAAAATATTCATCTCTTTTGTTGCAGGAATCAAAGACCATGTATGATTCAGATAAATAGAATCCAGTTCCTCAATCATGGCCTGTTTCCAACCAGGATGAGCTAATGCCTCTGCTACAGTCTTTGGCAATGATGGCAAAGACTTGCTTGCCACTAAAGCATAGCGTAGATTCGGCTTCCGAATTCCAGCCTTTGACCTTGTTTGCATAGGATGACCAGTAGTACTTACCTCAGGCAATGCAGGTGGCTCATTTGACTCAGTGAATATATCTGAAAGCAGAGTTGGAATCTCATGATCTCCTGCTGAATTAGAAGTCTGCTGTCCTGCGACTTGTACTAAAGTCACATCATCAACAGGTTTATCAGCACCATTCTCATTTTGAGAAAACTCTGTAGTACCATTTTCATCTTGAGGATATTTTGTGACTTGTGTCACTGGTGGAGATGGTAACATCTGAGGTATAGAGGTTGGATCTTCTGCAGCTTGCCAACTATGCAATAACCCAGTCTTATGTTGATGAATCAAATGTTTATATTTGCTGTTGAAAGGAAAGCATGATTCATCAAATATCACATGCCTGCAAATATAAACACGGCCTGTTGGGGGATAATGACACATGTCTCCCTTATATTGAGCATTGTAACCCAAGAACACACACTGCAAGGACCTTGGATCGAACTTATGTTGTGTATATGGTCGAAGACATGGATAACATGCTGATCCAAAAACTCGAAGAAAAGAATAGTCAGGTTTCCTTTTGAAAAGTATTCAGATGGACTCTTTTTGTCTAGAGACACCGAAGATATAAGATTGATAATGAAATTTGCAGAGTAAAATGCTTCTACCCAATACTTTAGAGGAGTTTTGCTTTGAAACATCATTGAAAGACCAAGTTCAGTCAAATGTTTGTGTTTTCGTTCTGCAATGCCGTTTTGTTGTGGCGTTGAAGGACAAGTCAAAAGATGAGTAATCCCATGATTACGAAGATGAGTTCTGAAGATGGTACTCATAAATTCTCCTCCTCCATCACTTTGATACACCTTTATCTTTTTGTTAAACTGATTTTCAACTTGCTTTTGAAATGCAACAACACACCAAAGAAGTCTGACTTTAACTTAAGAGGAAAAATCCATGACTATCGAGAGAAATTGTCAACAATCACTGCATAATACTTAAAGCCTTGAACAGACATAACTGGAGATGGACCCCAAAGATCACAATGGATCCGATCAAGAGGTTCCATTACACTAGACTCTGAATAATAAAAAGGAAGTTGTGAACTCTTTCCTAGTTGGCAAGACTCGCAAACAAAGGAAGAGTCGATCTTATTGACTGATATTGACTTGTTACTCTTAAGCATCTGAAGGACTTGACGGTTTGCATGACCAAGACGCTGATGCCAAACCATATCACTAGCAGCACATTGTTGATTTGAATAAAACACCACAAACTCTTGCTTCTCCAGAACATAAAGTCCTTCACGACGTGGTCCCCTTGTCACCACTTTCTGAGTTTCCAGATCGATAACATAAACACTATTAGCATCAAAGAAAACTCCACAAGGATAGTCTTCACAGAGTTTTGAAACAGACAAAAGAGACTTTTGCATTGATGGACAAACAAGAACGTCATTAAGTGGAATACTACATGTAGTTGTGTTAAGAGTGGTGGATCCAACATGAGTAATAGGAAGGTAGTTTCCATCAGCCACCATTACAGTCTCAGATCCAGAATATGGTGTGGAGTGTTGCAGTGATGCAGTGGTTGACGTGATATGAGCTGAAGCACCTGAGTCTGGAAACCATTCTTGTCCATTTGCATCAGAGGTACGAAGAGCAGATAATGCTTATGGAACATCATTGCTTTGATAGGAGTTATCAAAGCGGTTCCAACATTTAAGAGCTGAGTGACCAACACGGCCACATATTTGACTAACTGGTCGATTGTTGGTGGAGCCGTCTGACTGATTCCAACCAGAGGTATTCACTTGTTGTGTGAATCCTCTACCACGAGTTGAGAAGCCACCACGACCTCTGCTACCAAAACAAGAATATGATCTTCCACGACCTCTTTGACTAGAACCAGAATAACCAGAGTTTTGAGTCTGAAACGCAGTGAAAGGCGAGGCCTCAGTGGTTGTCTCATAAGACTGTAAACGGGCGTTGTAACCAGACACCTCATTGACAACATCGTTGAAGGTTGGTGGTGGATAACGAGTCATTGAGTTTTGAACAACAATAGCAATAGGGTCATATTCACGAGTTAACCCACTGAGAAAAGTAAAGATCTTCATAGATTCTTCCACAGGTTTACCAATAGAACTGAGTTGGTCACAGATGGATCTAAACTCCCTACAATAGACGGTAAAGTCTTTACCTCGGTTTGACAGAAGCTGTAGACATCGTCCCAAATCAAACTCTCGGGAAATAGAACTCTTGTTAAAATTTTCAGAAAGAGAGAGCCAAACCTCTTGAGACGATTCAAAGGCATGAACATAGCCGAGGACTTCCTCAGTGAGTGTACCAAAGATCCATGACTTGATGAGCTGGTCAGTGCACGTCCAGGCTTCAAACGCAGAATTTGCAGTTATAACTTGTTCATTGTTGACAGTGTTGACGAGAGTAGCTGCGGGAGCTGGGATCTGACCAGTTACAAAACCAAGAAGTTTCTGACAGTGAAGAAGTGATTCAAATTGTGTTTTCCAAAGAAGATAGTTATTATCATTGAATTTGATAGTAACAGAACTAGAAATGTGAAGATTCGAAGGAAAGGGATAATCTTGAGCCTCAGCCATTACAGCACCGGTTAGGGTTTAAGAAAGCTCTGACACCATGTGAATAAGAATGAACTAAAGAAAAGACTGAAACTTTCAACTTCCTTACTTGACCAAAAGAATTACAACGTCTATGTCTCTTTTATACTTGGAAGAGAACATAGTAAACCTATTTTTTTAATGGCTAGATGTGATTACATGTGTCAAACATCTAATCACAACACAACGGTACTAGAGACTCGAATTTATTGCTTAGTACTACTGCAGAGCAAGCTTCAGCTGGTTTTGGAATCTTGTATCTTCTCTGTTCTGAGCTTGGTACGGAGAATGCTGAGTTTGATAATAACCTATGTTGCTTGCTGGGCTGAGCAATATAATAACTTGTATTGACTTACTAAGGCCCACCTGCTTTCCATCGTTGATATTAACAGTTTACTCTTTACATATAGCGTTGGAAGCTGACAAGGCGACATATCCAATGTTCTCGAAATTTTAGGAATACTTCCACTGTCCCACATACAATTAAAAATTATGTTGGAGAATCTTTCTGAAAAACTCAGAGATGATAAGGAGTAATAACGTTGAGTAAATTGATGTACAACTTTAACAAAAATATATGTATTGCCTTACAAACAAATTATTTTGAGGTGATATACTAAGCCCAGAGCCGGTCCTTAGAAACTTAGGGCCCCAAGTGAAAAAATAAACTAATAATTAAATTTTATAATATAAAAAACTGTTTTTCAATTAGAGAATTTTTTTTTTAATCTCGACAAAACTTAAATAAAAAAAAACTATAATAATATTTTTTAAAAATAATAACAATTTAAAAAGTCTGAAAAACAATCCTTCTTGCATTTTTCTCTACGAAATCATCCATCAAACTTGTATAATCGAGATTTTTAACCATGATCTTTTCTATCGATATCATAGCTAATCCGTTTAACCTTTCTTGTGACATAGTTGACCGTAGGTAAGACTTTATCAACTTCAACTTAAAAAAATTTCTTTCAGCCGAGGCAACTGAAACCGGAATAGTCAGCATTATCCTATAAGCAATCCATACATTTGGATAACAATCGTTCAATCTCTTCAAAAATTCCAATATCTCTGCAATCTTCTTCAAATCCTTTGGTAGAACTTTTCTGAAAACTTTAATTTCCAGAAACAAATCATTCTCATCAATATCTGAAACTGCTCCATGCTTAAGAAAAGCTTCAAGGTTAATACATGATGTCTTCAAACTATCTTCATTTGCTGATTTGAGCTTTCGTAAACTAAACAAAAATCCAAAAATATTTTCATACTCTTGAAATTGTTCTAACCTTGTTTGAAAAGAAACTAGAGCTTGATCCACGATTTTGATGAAATAATTAATTCTAAAATCCTCTTCCAAGCTTAGAACGAGTCATGCATCATCATTTTTTTATGGTTCCTTATCATAGTGACGTTTTCTTTTAATAAGGCGTTTGCTCTTCTTTTGAAACACAGGTTCAATATCCATATCAACTACAAGTTTTAAAGCTTCACATTTTGCTTCTTGAAAACCTGTTTCTCTATACTTTTGGAAAAAAGAAACTAACCCTTTTAGTTGAGCAATGGCATCATCAATATCCATATCTTCAGATTGTAGCGTCTTGTTTACTGTGTTCACAACAAACAAAATCTCATACCATATAACCATACCAAACAAAAAATCAAATCCTTCAATTCCATGTGTTTCACTTGTTGCAAGACATTCAACATCACTTCTCGCTTGTGGGTCATCACTGTTTTCTGCAAATTCAAGTAAGACATCTCTGATTTCTGGAGCTTTAAAACGTATTGCTTTGACGCTTTCAAGATGACTTTCCCAACGCGTATCTGATAAGGATTTAAGTGTAAGACCTCCCACATTTTTTCTGTACATCTCCCACCTAGTCGTAGAAGGAGAAAAAAATCGATATCCATAACATAACGGGGCGGGGTTGCGCGCGCAAACTCTGGATGATCCCAAAGAATGACATTGCCTTATCAGAAGATTTGGCGATATCACAAATAGCCAAATTCAGATTGTGGCAGACACATGGTGTATAAAAGGCCCTCGGATTGATATCAAGCAATCTCTTTTGCACTCCCTTGTTTTTTCCTTTCATGTTAGATCCATTGTCATAACCTTGTCCCCTAACATCATCAATGTCCAGATTAAGACCATCCAATTTTTTGCAAAGTAGCTCAAAAATTCCTTTTCCTGACTTATCATCAACTTCCACAAAAGCAAGAAAAAATTCTTCAACATGAGCTTGATCCACCGATACATCTACACATCGAATAATAAGAGACATCTGTTCTTTGTGGCTAATATCTGGAGTACAATCAAGAATAACCGAGAAGTATTTTGCTGCTTTGATTTTCTTAATGATCATAAGCTTGATTTCAGATCCCAACATTCCTATAATCTCATTCTGAATCTTGTGGCTGAGGTAATGGTAGTAAGTTTCCTTTGTTTTAATTCGCCTAAGGTGCTCCCGCATTACTGCATCAAAGTCACCAATCATTTTGATATTTCCCAAAAAGTTTCCATTGTTATCTTCACCAACTTTATCACTATTTCCCCGAAACGCTATATTACTCTTTGCCAGATACTTCACCACTGCAAATAATCTCAATAACAACTCTCTCCAATGATTCTTTTCTTTGTTGATTTCCTCTTGGACACACTTATCAATTGTCTGATTCTTTTGAAACCTCAACTCTAGTTCCATCCACTTGCTCATACACGTGATGTGATCATGACTTTTCTCGTGTTCGCTAAGCCTTACTACAACATTGTTCCAATCCATGAAACCAATGCTTGAAAGTTGAGTGATATCTTTGTACCGAGTGAACAACTTGCAACAAAAACAATAGATTTTATGTGATGTTGTTGAATATATCAACCAACGCCTGTCTTTTCTATCTCCATTCTCCAAATGCCTCTTGTAATGTCTATGAAAAAAAAGTCTACCATCAGTATTTGGAGAAAATATATAATTTTCAGATGGTGGTGCAAGAGGACGTTTCTTAACCAAATAGTCTATTAACTTATGATCAATTTGTCCCCAATTTGCAGGATCCATAATATCCAAAGATGAATCATATTCTTCAAAGTGATCTTCCTCTTCGCTTTGATTGACATCTTCATCATCTTTCTCATCCCTATTCTCATTCTCCTCTTGCTTTTCGTTGTCACATTCAGTTCTAGTTTCATCCCCATTATCAACTCCATTAACCTCATCAATTTCATCATCATCTTCAGCTCCATCACCCTCCTCAATTTCATTAAGATTACCAGTTCTAAAGGGGTTTGGTTTCTTAAAATACTTGAAAAGAGAAACCAGCTTGAGATTTCACCAATTCTTCTATTCTTCTTTTTTTTTCTTTTTTGAAATCCTGAAATCATCTTCTATGTATCACATCTACACATATAAATATTCAGTAATCAAAAAGTAATACTTATAAAGTAAAAACGAATTTTAAAATCAAATATTCAATTTGATGAATGATGCACAAAAAAAAAAAACATATAAGTAAAATTGAAATAGCTTTTTTACCTTAGAATAAGTAAACAATTCAGAATTTTGTTACCAAGATTGATCTTCTTTTCTTCTTCAATGGAGGAAAACAAAGTTTAAAACTAAAAAATAAAAAATTGGAGAAATCACGTAGTAAATGAAGAAGTTAACTTAAATATTCTTTTTTTAAAACTAAATAATATACTATATATTTAAATAATAATAATATGGGACCCACACAATATTTAATCAGTTTTACGAAATTAATATATTATCAGGTTTATATATATAATTTTTTTTTTATCTACAAAATTTTTTTTTTATGGGCCCCCCTAAAAAGTAGGACCCCATTCAAATGTTTTTTCAAACTGTGTTCAGGTCCGGCTCTGACTAAGCCTCATCTTGACAGTTAAATAATGTGTTTCATAAAATCTATAACTTGCACCAACTTTAGAATTAAAATCTCCAATCTTTAGCAATCTTCCAACTTTTTAAATAACTCAATCATAAATGTAGTCTAATTTTTCACATTGTAGTATTTTTAAAAAAAATTATCATCTCAAAAACTATATTGATTTAATTTAGTGCTGAAGAAAAGATTATAAATGAAATCTAATTTATATTTTATCAATCTTCTAAAAACAAAGGTATATGTACAACTACAGAGACTTTCAGAATAACTAGAATTCAATTTTTTTTATCATAAAATCTTACAAATAAAACGTGTCAAATTTCATGGAAAATGTTATTAATTCCAGCCAATTGTGTTGGGGGGTTGCATCAGCTAAACCAAAGTAATTAAATCACATTTCTTCTCACGGTGCAGAGGTGGTGAAGAGGTGGTAGCCATGAACGAGTTTAACGTTGATGACGTCGCTGAAATATGGTCCTTCCGACATGGACTAGGACAACTCGGTTTCGCTCTATCTCCTCTGACACGCTCCGGTCCGAGTTCTAGCTCTCGTGCTTCCTCTAGTCATGATCATACTATTGCTTAAGCCACAAGTAACTAGGGATTTTGTTTTTAGGCTATGCTAGATAACAATTTGTCCTGTTCTTGGCAGCGGTTAAACCGGCAAGAAACCAGTAGAACCAGTTCAAGTCCTTTCCGAACCAGCTCTTCCCGGAGAAATCTTCCGCGAGTCTATCAACGGCTGTGATCAATAGATTGTTAAGGAAGCTAGTCGCTCCTATCACGCTTAGGTAAAACGCAATACCTAAGCTTCTCATGGAATCAGGGACTTGGTGGTAGAAGTACTCTTGTAGTCCAACGAGTGTGAAAGCATCCGCAATGCCAATGATTATGAATTGAGGAGCTAGCCAAAACACACTCATGGCCGGCTTGTGATTGTTGGTATGATCCAATCTTTGTTTCTCAACTAGAGCTGCAATGATCATGGTAATGAAGGAGAATATCATACCGGCCCGATTCTTTGGAGAATGCTGATGCCTCTTTGTTTCCTTGTAATGCTTCAAGAACAATTTTATTCTATTCTCAAATGTTCTTTACAATTTCTATTGCAAGTGTCTTGAGTATTTAATGTGTTTTTTGTCCTTGTAAATTACTATTACGAGTATTACTGATTATTTTTTACCCTTCTAAATTAATTAGAGCTTTTGGAATATAATATGCAAATTTAAGATTCAAATCAAATCGATATGAAATAATAACATTAATATCAAAATTCATATGGGCATTTTCTTAATATGTTGTTGGTATTCAAAATCAATTAAAAAAGAACATTATTCATAGACAACCGAGAACTAAAATTCACAAAACAATAAGAATAGAAATTGGATATGTAAGATATACGTTTAGGGTATAGAAATTCACATTTGTAAGATATACGTTTTTCAATTTCTCTCAATGAAAAAAAATACAACAAGTTATTATTATTTTTAAAGATAAACAAATTATTGTTTCATACTAAGACGGTAAAATATAATAGAAAAACTATTGCGAAATACAAAATATAAAGGAAAGGTAGTGAGTATTTGCCATAGAGTTTGGGGTATAGGGTATATGGTTTGGCCATTTGGGTAAGGATTTGAGATTAATGGTATAGAGTTTGAAATATAATTATTTTTTTATTTTTAATATTAATATAAATATAAACTTTTTGTAAAGGTTAATTAGTGTTTGAAATTAATTTTAAATTCAAAACTCCAAATCTTAAATCTTAATCTCAAACCCTAAATTATGAACTCTAACTTCTAAACTCTACACACAAACATAAAAATTAATCAAGAACTAAAAAAACCAAAATATAAGATATTTCAAATGAAGTTGATTATTAATGAGATATATCAGAAATGATTTGTAAATATTTTAAAGACACATAGTTTGCCATCCATTAATTATCACATATTACAAATTAATCTTTTATCAACATGCTTCACAATTTTTCTCTAAAACCAGAGTTTCAACTCTTTTATCAAAGGAGCCCAAAAACGCTCTTCAGCCGCAATTATCAAACATTTCATATAAAGTGGCTTCTTGATCTGTTTTTGCAATTTTTGTGCATATGTTATTGCTTGCTCATATTTAGTTTGCTAAACTCAGAGTTTTTTCTTACTTGCTTAGTGTGGCAAGGAAAATCATTTTCCGGCGTACTGTTATCAGTTCAGTTTATATCTTTTTACTCTTATCTAACTTTGTATAAGCTAATTTTTTGAATTAAACATTAATCTTGTCTAACTTTGTTTTACAGCTATGGGATCTTCTTAGTCTCTTGTTACATTCGAAAATCGTCTTCATTATGGACCCCGAATTGAAAGCTGACTTGATCACTGCCACTGCTGCTTTGGATGTTGCTTTCGTAATAATATTTAGATTTGATATAATACAATTATTCATAATTATAAACCTAAAAACATCAATTATTTTAGTATCAAATAAATAAAATAACCAAAATTAACCAAAATATCTAAAAATTCTTGGTTATTAACTCTTTGTTAAATAAGTATTTCTTTCTACACACTTGATTTTGTTATACAACTTAATTCAATTTTCAATCATATTAAAATCTTACTCTAACCTCATGTATACTCCACATAAATTAATATAAATCAAAACTTTTTTATCAAACTAATATGCATTATATCAAACAAATATCCATATATAATTAATATTATAAAACAATAAAATAAACAAAACACTATTAGTAATTTAGTAGAAAATTATGAAACTTGGAAAACTAACATTGCAAACAAACTAAATTAAGGTTATAGCAAATAAATTGTTATTGGATTCTAAATAATATTATAATCTAAATATCTAAATTTGAAAAAGGTTTAATTGAAATAATAAGATAGAATATATATAAGAAAAAATAGAAATTTAAGCATCTCATTTAATATTTATTTATTCTCTACATTTTGGGGTTATTTTATAATTAACAAATAATTGATATAAATAGTTAATTAAATATACATATTTTAAAATATATATAAATTATCTAAACTTTTAACTTAATTCATTATAGTTTTTGTTGGGGTTAGTTTTAGTTAATTTTGAATTTTACTTAATGCTAAGATAATTTTTCAAATATTGTATTTTCTTTTCACTTTCAGTTATGGTTTTATTTTCATTTGTGTATTTGTTTTAAATATATATTTTAATCTTAATTATTGATTAGTGAAATTAAAAATTTTGTGTTTCCCTTTTTATTTGTTTTAAATGTATTTTTTAATTTTAATTATTAATTAATTTTTTTTTTACGGTAGTTTTTTATGGAATTGATTTTAGTTAATTCTTGATTTTACTTAATGATAAGATAAATTTTTAAATACTGTATTTCCTTTTCCTTTTTAGTTATGGTTTTATTTTTGTTTTTATATTTATTTTAAATATATTTTTTATTTTTAGTTATTGATTAGTTAAATTAACAATTTAGTGTTTTTCTTTTTTAATTGCTACAAGAGTCCTCAAATGTTCAAATTGCTACAGGCCATGTTGTCTTTTGGTAATTTTCTATGTCTTTTTATGTTTATTATTTGTTTCTGCTCATAAATAGTTTTCCGTATGCTTAACTTGGAATTCTTTATTGATTAGTGTGGCAAGTAAAGTCATTTTCCAGCGTATTGCAATGAGAACCGTTCGTATCGTTAGTATCAAGCTCCAATTCTCTCCTCTCCTGATCCATGTTTCACGTGTATCCAAACTTTGTCAAATCTTCGGCATCCTGTTTTGCCTTGCAAACAAATTATTATGAGGTGATATACTTAGCCTCATCTTGCCGGTTAATAATGTGTTTCATAAAATTTATAATTCGCACCAACATTTACAGTTAAAATTTCCAACTTGTAGCAATCTGCCAACCTTTCTAATAACTCAATCATAAATGTTGTCTAAGTTTCCACATTGTATAGTATGTTTTAATTTTTTTATCATCTCAAACTATATTGATTAGTGCTGAACAAAAGATTATAAATTTAATCTCATTCATATTTTATTACTCTTCGAAAAACTAAGGTAGTAAGGTATATATACAACTACAGAGGCTTTCAGAATAACTAGAATTCAGTTTGTTTTTTATAATATCTTACAAATAAAACGTGTAATTTTCATGGAAAATGTTATTAATTCCAGCCAATTGTGTTGGGGGGGTTGCATCAACAAAACCAAAGTAATTAAATCACAGCGATTCCGATTCGGTTCGGTTATTGGATTTGAGTAACAAACCGGAATTTTATACCCTGTCTCAGTTTCGCTCATATAAATACTCGACAAAACCCTAGATTCCCACAGAAATCTCAGCCACTCAACAAGAGAAGAAGAAGAAGAAGAAAATGGCGTGCACCGTAGATTTCCGGTGCCTCGACGAAGGATTCGGCGGAAAAACCAACAAACGGAAACGCCAAGCTCAGGAACAAGCAGCTGCGGAAGCAATCGCCGATGTATCGTCGATGGAAATCGATGGCGGCGATCTGATTACTCCTCCTTCAGCAAAGCGCAGCGCCGTCGCTTCCTCTGAAGATCCAAACAAACCGATGGCTGTGCCTATGGAAAGACCGACATACGACGGAGTAATCGCCGGGAAAGTATCCGGACGGCCTTGGAAACAGCCGCGAACTCACAGAGCTTCGGGGAGGTTCGTGAAGCACAAGGGACCAGATCTAGAGGAGATGAAGAGGCAAAAGGAGATAAAGAGAGCGTATCAGGAGAGGAAGAATGAGCTTAAGGAAGAGATAAGGACTCATAAGGTTGAGAAGAGGAAGAAGAGGGAAGAGAGGGAGAAGAGGAAGAAGGAGAATGTTCTGAGAACTGGTACTAAATTGCAGAGGATTACAAACCCTAAGACGTTGAAGAAGATTGCTAAGTCTAAGCAGAGGAAGCAACTTAAGAATATTCCTGAAGAGATGTTGACTGGTCACAAGAGGAGCATTCCCAATTAAGTGATTTTTGTTCTCCTTCTTTTATTATAAAATTTAAGGCAAGTTCCAGTTTTTGTATTTTGCTCTTGACGTTTGCTTCGATTGTTTTTAGTTATGAATCTGCAGCTAAGAACCAATTGTTGTAGAAGTTTAATTACAGTGAGTAAACAGGTTTTTGCTTCAATGGATGTGAACCCATCTTTTTTGCAGTTATAATATATTTGAGGAAGTGATAAAAAATTGAACTTTGAGATTTGATGAATCACTGCAGCATAGTTATGTAGTTGTTCATGGCTATTTCTTGATAAGGATCTTCGTGGTTCTAAAGCTGTCTTTAGCCGTTGGTGGCTTATAGATAGACATTGGCGATTCAAATATGACCAATGCATTGATTTCAAGTTATGGTTTTACTGAAATTGATTCCGTGAGTTTGTATGTTCTGATGTGTTCTCTGTTCCTCTTCTTTGAATTACACTTATATTAGCTGTTCTTGCGAGTATTTCAATCGTAGTCCTGACTCATGTGAAAGAGCTTTACTATGGTTATTGGATGAGAGACGAATAGTATACATTAGTCACTTAACTATTCATTATCTTACAGAACATGTAAGCTAATGTTGGAAGAGAAATGTCAAGATGAGATCTTTTGATTGGCAGTAATTCAGAGATATGATCAATGTGTGACGGAAGCGTTTAAGTAGCTTGTAGTGAAAGGTTAACTTGTAGACACCGCAATTAGCTGTCGGAAAACGTTGTTAATATTGATTCCAAAACTTGTAGACACCACAATCCCACTCTCAAGGAACTTTGGGATTCCTTGTTTGATTCCAAAATTTAAATAGAAAATAGACAAAGGTATCAATCAGAGCTAGTATGAGATTGTTTCAACTGCTATATTAGGTGAGACAATGGCTCTAGGTAGGTGAGTTACTATCTAATTTGATGAGAATTGGGTCGCATAAAGCTTAACTATGGGGGAGCATATCTTTTGTCAGATCTTGTTTTCAGAATTTATTATAGGAAATGAAATATTTACAAATGGAAAAATCTACACAAAAATATTAACACAGAACAGAGTTACAATTGGAAAACAGATATAGACACAATTATTGAGTAAATAAAAAAAAATAAAAAACATTACACGTTGGTGAACCAATCAACTTCGGAAGCAAATTATTTAAACAATCATTTTTTTATAAGAAAACAGAGAGTCCAATTCAACAATCTTTTATCTCTTTGTCTCTGCTCTTAAAATCTCCAAAAAAAAAGTTTCAGTCTTTACGAATTCCAAAGACAATGAAAAACCCTATCCTTATGTAGCTCTTCGATTTCCGTATCACCCAAAACTCCAACCTTTCCAATGGCGTCAACGCCGCCTCACTGGGTCACCACCACCAATAACCCCCGTCCATGGCTTCCACAACGTCCTCGTCCCGGTCGCACCGTTACCTCAGCTCCTCCGTCTTCCTCCGCCTCTGTTTCCTCCATCGCCTCTGTTTCTTCTGCTCATCTATCGCAATCTCCTAACTTTTCTCCTCTGCAAACCCCTAAATCGGATTTCTCAGGTCGTCAATCGACCCAATTCGTCTCCACCACTAATAATCATCGCCGGCAAAATCAAAACTACAACCACCGTCCATTGCTTCCACAGAGAGTCTCTTCTTCCTCTCCTCGTGTCTCAGCTCCTCC